>JANAVB010042619.1:2830195-3165195 GCA_029216955.1 Iris pallida | reverse complement strand
GGCATATCCTCTGGTCTTGTCTCCGGAGCTGATGCTGTACCTGCTGAACTCTAACCAGTACCCACATCTGCAGGGGCTGATGCACTACCTTCTGTACAAAGGGACACTTCGTACTACTACTCGCCCCTCCTGAATCATCCTGACCCCTTTTGGACTTGAGCTCCAAGTCATCCTCTCTTGCCATGGCCCCTGCCAAGATCTGCTCGAAGGTGGCATCGCGGTCGCTCTTAGTCAGCAACTTGGCCTCCTTGATCAAGCCCTTGTGAAACCTCCTCGCCTTTGCAGACTCACTCAAGCCCTCCATAAATCTACCCAGACGACAGAACTCTCCAGCATATTCCTCCACAGTCTGGTTCCCCTGAACCAGTTCTCGAACTGTGCCTCCAATGCGCCAATTGCTGTATCGGAGAAGAACTTCTCCTTGAAAAGCTTCTTGAAGGCTTCCCAAGTTTGCCCCTCAACACCAACTCTAGGATCATTATGGTACCTCGTCCGGGCAAGATCCTGCATCTGGATGCCCGCTGCCTCAATCAGTATCCTGATCGGATCTTTGTAAGTCAGAAGATCTTCTCAATATGCTCGAACCAATCGTCTATGTACAGTATGCCCTCCGTGCCTCTGATGTCCCTCGGCCGCATCTTCTAGAAATCTAAGATGTTTTCGGCCTTCGGTTGCTACATCTGGCCTCCCTGTGGCTGGGCATGCACCCTCTCCACTGTTGTTATGGCAAGCTGATGGGCATTGTCTATGCCCTGCCTTATATCCGCAGACTGGTGCTGCTGAGCCTCCATCATCTGTCGGAAGAATACGAAGAGCTGTACCGCATCAACTGACCCCTGAGGTGGTGGCGGCTAAAGCACATCTGGAATCATCGAGGTAGGCCTGCGAACATGTGGAGGAGCACCCCCAAAAATTGTAGAAGCTCCCATATGAGCAGGAACGAGAGGTGCTGCAGCCCCAGTGTCTGGTTGAACCGGACGAGAGGTGGAAGACCTCTCAGTAGCTGCTGGGACGGAGCGATGTGACCGTGCCTCCATCATCCTAAAGACAGATCAAATAAGAAAATCAATACTGAGCAGGAAGCGATATCATTAAGGAAGGACAGTTTATTTCAAAAGAAGGCAATTATCAGCAAGAATTTATAGATGGTAGGAATTAGATCAGAATTTTTTCATAACTGTGATTGAGTACCTCTCAGCTAAAGCCTATTTCTTAATTCCTATCGCAGGCTCGTAGCAGTACAACTAAGTCGCCGCACTACCACGATATCGCACTAATATGAGTCTCGACTTGCATAGGCCACCACTAAAAATGTGTCATAATCTGCACCCGGTGTAGGGCACGAGTGCATAACAGCGTCCAACCTACGTCGCAGAATTGGCGGAAGAACGCTGTTCTAGGTCGCTAACTAACAACTCATACAATGATATAATGTACCTGTCATAGATCTTAACTTCGAACGGAGGACAAGTAAAGATATAGTAAACTCAATCACAGTCTAAGCACGATAAGACAACACAAAAGTCTAGATAGCTACTAAGACTAAACAAACAACAACTTAAAATAAACTACTAAAATAATAATATCTCAAACAATCTCAAATACAAAGTCAAATATCTCAACTTATTACAATTCAAGTTCAAACATAAAAATCTAGAACAAGTCTACTATGCTAGTCAACTGGTCACTCCTGAAGGTCGGGGCAAAATGTGGCGAATCCCTCCTCAGGACCATAGCAAGGGCACGTATCTCCAAGACAACCATCTGAAAAATATATCCAGTCAGAATGGAACGAGCACACCTCATCTAGCAGTCCAAAGTAAATGACAAAGACTATAAAGTAGTTATAGACAATTATACTTGATGAACATGGCAAGTCTTAGACATGAATCAAAATAGAACAATAGTTTGGAACAGGAAAGTAAATACAGTGAATCAAGAGATAATGGCAATAAAGACTGTAAAAATAGAGCTAACTGAACTAGAGTAATGTGATATGAGTCCAGATAATATGATGTGAGTCCAGGGTGAGTCCAAATAGTACAATATGAGTCAAGTGTAATTCCATTGTGAGTCCAGTACATGTGTTTTAAAATACCGAGTTCGACATGTAAATGACTAGGGGTAAATACGGCACATCGCACGCTTAGCAAGTATGGGATTGCTATCATTCCAGAATAGACCAGTAGGGGTGATTCCAGTATTTGGGAATATTTACATGTCTACTCGTGTATTTTCCTGCCCGACAAGTACAAGTGAATCCATAACCCGACACGTAAATCGAGCATAAGTCCATCCAGAACATGGTGATACCGGTAGGTGATTCTATTGGTGATTCCAGTAGTGATTCCAGAAATAGAGCCCATACAAGTAAAATATGAGTGTCGCATGCAATGAATCCAGAAATACCAATCCGTGTTGACAGAGAACCAATAGAACTAAGTAGAACTGAAATACAGTAATCAACAAGTAAATGAAAGAACTATCAGAGAATGTATTCGCCTGATACCTTGTGCGACTGATGAATACAAATGTCCGAACCGGAGTAACAATGTCCTATTTAGAGCAATACAGGTTAAAATGTGTTCAAAAGGTAATAATTAAAGTTTACAATACAATCTACATAATTTTAGGTCAATCTAGGTTAAAGTCAACTCTTGGTCAACCTTGGTCAACCTTTAGTCGATTAGGTCAATATCTAGGTCAAACTTGTTCAACTATAGCTATTGGTCATTTCCACCGTCAAAGGGTTAATACTAGACTATGGTCAAAATCTAGGTCAACTTTGGACTTATGGTCAACCCTATCTAAGCTAATATCTTATTTCTAACCATATACCCCCAATACATATACCTATAATGTATAACATATTCCTTACTCATACTATCTTACCCTCAACTCAACCTAGTATACTATAACACTTATCTCTCAAACATGTCAAAGCTTTAACCAACATCCTTTGCATACTCTATCTTAGATACCTAAGCTAAAAGGGATACCTTAGTCTAGTAGGTAACCCTCATCTAGATGTCTAGGTAAGAGTCTATTACCCTAGTTAGTAGGATACCAAGTAGTTACTTATATCTTAACTGTCCCAATACTATGACTTGGATACTTAAGGTAACCCTAATACCAAGTAGTTACTTATATCTTAACTCTAATATCTAACTAAATTGATACAAATCACATCTAGTTCAGACCAAAATGGACTTAACCCAGTCCTATCCTTCCTCTCTTAAGCCCATAAATCACCAACTAAAATATCCTAACATAAACTAACTAATCCTATATGATATACACATCACTGCCACATCTAATACAACCTAACATATGAACTAACTCACTCACTCCTATCTGATATACTGCCTCTAGATTTGACTCCCCCAATCTGAGCAATAAACTTTGATACCCAAGGCCAGACCTCTGTTGCTGCTACTGCTGCAAAGCCAACCCCACAAACATATACAACCTAACATAACCTATATATCATAACTACATCTATCTAATCCCTCAAACATGTTAATACTCACATACATATATATGATACTCATATATCTACCATATAACTTAATCTCAGAAACTGAAACAACTACAAGTAGGAACATATTTGTATATATGTAAGGATCTATATTAGGGTTGTGTCTAAAACAGTAAGAGCATGACAGTGAAGAACATGTATTTCAGGATATTAAGTAGTGGTCTACAGTGATGAATGCGTGAATGCAGTATATAGGAAATAAAATCTACAATGCATTGAGCTCCGTTTGCTGGGAATGTAATGAGTTATTTAGCATGCAGAGGATGCAAATAGGCAGTGTAGGGTCTGAACTGCAAACAAAACCTGGACTTATAATAGGTGATAGACTGAAGCAAAGGAAACTCCAACTGCTGTAATCAATTTGAGCTCTGAATATCGGTAGAGAACTAAATAGGGAATACATCACCATGAATTGATATGAAGAATGAGGACTGCACTTAGGTCTGATACCATTAAGGACAGATACATGGTTCTGATACAAGTCCAAATCAAGGACTGGTGCTCCAAGTTCCAAAGGAACTGAACATCAGGGAATTAACCAAAATATAAAGGGACTGAACCAACATAGGATGGATACTAAGTAAGCCAACTGTATACATCAAAGGGGTGGGTCTGATCTAATGTTTGTTGTGTCATTACAGAGCAGTATGTGTTCGAGTGTCAATAGGTGAAGGTGAGCATGTGTCATCATGCATACAGTCAGTAAAGTGTACATAAAAATAAATGAGTGAATGAGTATAATTGCAAGTGTCAAGCCAATGTATCAAATGGTGTACAACAACAAATGTCAGGTTTCCATGAAGTGTGTAAATGAAATATCAATACATGTGTGTGCCAGTGTCCACATAGGTGTCATAGAGTCTAGGTATCATAGCATGAATCAAAGTGGTATCGAGCAATACATATGCTCGACCCTGTGTCAAGTGTCAAGAGATGGAGGTGTGTCAGGTGTCAGGGTGTCCATGGAGTCAGCAAGGACATGTCCAAGTGTGTCCAAGATGTGTCAAACTAGCCGTATCAGTAATCAGGTATGGTGACAGTGGTGCGTGCTCGATAGACCACTGCGGGCCAATTATCTCTTCGAATACCCAACGAAACTAAGCCAAACTTCATACGTAGCCTGACAGACATTGCCCACACCTTACCAACCAGTAGCACCAAGTATCGTGTCGTGTCCAGCGTGTTTGGACACGCGGGTAGCAGGACAACTACAGTGTCAGTGCAACAGTGTGGTGTAAGTATCCTTGTGTCCAGTTTGATATATGACACGACCCAAAAACCAATTCAGTCATCAATATAATTAATCTTCATATAAGTGGCTTTCTAAAAATATAATTTTCACAGAAAATAGAGAACAAAAGTTTCTAAGGGGCATTTCGTCGAACACTTCGAATACCCCTCCGATACTCTTGCGATACGCACACCAAATAGATTCGATTTGAACCCAAATTTAGCCTAGGGCTAGGAGACCCTAAATGAATGCATCTATGGTGAGAAATCAAAAAATTAATAGGTTTAGAGGTCATTACCTATTGAGAGTTAGAATCTCAATGAAAAGCCCTAGATCTAGATCTCTACCAAGCTCTAATGGTCAAATTGCTCCCAATCCTTGCTAGCTAGCCAATAGAGACCTCTTCTATACTAGGGGAGTGTATTACAATTGATTTGGTTCAATTTAGAGTTGATTTGGTGAAAGGGAACAAATTTGGGGAAGAACACCAATTAGGGTTAGGGTTTGTAATGAAAAAGGCAAGAGGGGGCTAAAGTTTACTTAAATAGACAAGGGAAGACCTTCATTGTCCAGCCAAGTAGTGTGCTAGGGTTAGGGTTTGGTGAAATTTAGTTTAAAGGCCTTCCTTTAGATGTAATTCAAGCCTCTTTAGGTAAAGGCCCAAATAGATTAGGGTTTCCACTAAATATCTAGTCTAACATAATATATAGATATTCTAGAACTTAGTTAACCTTATTAATTCTACAAACTAGGCCTCTAGGTTCATGATCAACTTCTAGGTTAGGGTAATTCTAGTTTTTTACTAACTATAACACTTAACACATTATCAATTAATTAAAATTCAAAATAAATCAAATTTTATAAATTACCAAAATGCCCTTGCTCTAAAAAGTGATAGTGACAGTGTCGTCTCGATACCTAAAGCAACTATGGAGATTGTCAACCTCCCACTGGCATGAAATGATGGTTTGGTACCACTGTCAACAGCTAAGGCAAAATCATATGGGTTCATCCAGACCTGGTTGATGAATTTGAGCAGAAGATATCGACATCTGTCTCTTCTAACAAATCGAAGAAGTCGGCTAAATACAAATCTTGCTACATGACTGTAAACGAGCACTCTTCGTTTGACGATCGTGTTCCCCCTTTAAAGGCTACTTTTATTTTGACAGAGTCCATGTCTTCCTCTTCAAAAACTACTCTGCCAATATCAGAAGCCAACTACCAACCTGAATTTCATCGATACAGTCAGCAATCTCATGAACTGATGATAAAGATGGGATATGACTTTCATAAAGCACCAGGTTTGAACATTAGAAAAGGGTCCTTGATACCTATATCTTTACAACTTCAAGACAACAGGTCTCATGTCAGACTAGGATTCGGGACAGATCACATGATTCCCCATCAGAAAAAGAAGCCCTCCAAGAGCAAGACTGTCACCCTTATTTCCCGTATTTTCTCGTATTTCGTATTTATACTCGTATCTGGATTTTGGCATATATTTTTATTTTTTTCTCAACTTGTGGAATTTCGGTATTTCTCGTATTTTGGGTTTTGGCATGGCTCGGTTTTATTGGATTGGTTCGGTTTTATGTAAGTTGGTTTACCTTAACCTATGCTACCCCCTCAATCCACCACAACTCTCCCTCTTTATAACCCCCACCTACCACTCTCTCTCCTCATAACATCCACCATTAATTTCCTTCTTCTTCTTCTTCTCCTTCCTCCACAACTCTCCTAACCTAGGCAAGTGCACCTTGCCGCTTCATGAGAGCCCTATTTTCTTGGTTCATTTGCTAGATTAGGGCATGGTGATCAACATTAGAACTTGGTGTTTTGTGATTTGAAGTCTCCTTTGCTCTAGATCTAAGTTATTTCTATTTTCGGATTTTGCATGGTTGAGCTACTTTGGTTGGATTTTCTTGGGTTTTGATGCTTCCATGTGGAAGAGCATTCAATTCTACCCAAGTTGGAACTTTGGGAATCTGGATTTGGAGTTCGGATGGCCAAGTTGTGAGCTTTTGAAGCTTGGGTTCAGCCATGGTGTTCTTGCTGTTTGGAGAAGATAGTGAGCAGTGTGCAGAGCTATTTAGCTTACGCACCCTGAGCTACGCGCGCTCTTTAGCGCTGCGTACGCAGGCTTGAGTACGCTTCCTGTTGGAAGCGTGTCTCCTTGAGTGTGCGTGACTTTTTACGTACACTGCTTGAGTACGCTTCCTGTTGGAAGCGTGTCTCCTTGAGTGTACGTGACTTTCGCGTACACTGCTCCCCTGAGCGTACGTGACTTTCGCGTACGTTGCTCCCCTGAGTGTGCGTAACTTTTCACGTATACTGCTCCCCTGAGCGTGCATGACTTTTCACGTATACTGCTCCCCTGAGCGTGCATGACTTTGCCATGAACTTGATTTTACTTAATATGTTTGGAATGACTATTGTACATGGCACGGTATGACAAGGAACTAGCATAACACGACAGTGACCCATAGTGGTGCACTTCTGATATGACCAACCTGACTTGATAGTGGCCCGTCGTGGCGTACTCCTGACAAGTACCCTGACATGATTTATCTTGATAACTTAACTTGACCTGCCTTGACACCGTGGGTGGTTCTTTCTTACTTGCTTGTTAAATCCACTTGTCCTGTCTTGCATCATGTCTAGGATGGGACTCCTGAGTACCACGGTCAGGAGCACCTACAAAAAATGGATTAAGGTTAATAACTAGAATAACACAGTAGTCATGAAAAGATGATACAGCTACAGGCAATCCCGTTACCTGGGCGCTCTTGGGATTTGTAGCCTGCCATCGAGTAGGGCACATTTCCTGCACACCGTCGCGTGTTGCACCCTCTAAGTCACCTAAGGGTACATTTGTCTCCTGGGCGATGTACCCACCTGAATTCAACCCCTAACTTTCGACCTGGGTAACCTGGATGGTCTGCAGGGCTTGTGGCTGTGGAACAATCTCACTGCATCTTGTTAGTAATTAGGCCTGTGATAACCCTAGTTAGTTAAAGTAGTAAGCCGTAGTATCTGCTTGGCCGTGATTGATTAAATGAGGTATAACCAGTTTAGTCATGTCTTGATCCAGTACAAGATTGCTCCCCGTCTTGATTTCTTGCATTATTATCTTGCCGATAAATGATGGAAAACCAAGTTCTGTTCAGATGAAGGGTTACAACCCCAGTCCTTGTTTGGTTTACGGGTTGTAACCTGGCTATCGAAATAGTTCCATGGTTATATCGTCGTATATCATCCTGCCATGTTTTTGTAATTCTAGTTTTAATATTAAATTTTCTTGTGCTGATTGCTGGCTTTTGTTATTATTTCGTGGCCCCCTTGTGGCACTTGCTCTTTCTGGGGTTGACCCAGCTGGTTTTGTGTGGCCAGATTTCGGAGCAGCTCCCGAGGATCTTTCGAGCTTCCAGTCCAATGGTGAAAACTAGAAGGAACCCGGGCTACGAGTGGGTTTTCTGTTTTGTTTCGCTCACTCTATTGTAAATTTATTCTTTTGAGGCGTTTAGCCGACGAGCACCTGTTAGCTCGATGCACTTTACTTACTGTCTGCCTACGGGCTGTAAACATGATTAACAAATCCTAGGGTTGATCATGTATGACTTAAACTCTTGCTAGTCCTCGTATTTTGTACGACTAGCTTCATGATCAGCTGCTATGTAATATTTGGGACGCCTTTTATTGTATATTGGGTGGTCAAACATCTTGTAATTATATTACTTGCTTGAGATTGAGACAATAGGCTTGACTTAAGAGACTGTTGGCTTGTAGTAAACCCTCATATCTAGACAGCCGTGATCGTATAGTTGAGATGTATTCTATTTCAATATACGTAGCTGGCTATGTCTGTCCCCGCTCTCCAGTATTCTGGTTCTGGGGCGTGACACGGTTTAAGTGGTGGCCCATGCAGGTCTTGTCAATCAAGAAATGTGAGGGTTTACCAAATAGATGTCTCAATCAGTATTCGCCCTTGATCTCCGCCCGTATTTTTAAATCCCTGAGATTCTTGCCCTGATTACATGCTTGTATCGTTGATCTGTCTTGGTCCTTCCTTATTGTTTTCCTGTGTCGTTTTCCTCAGCGACACTGTACCTGACCCTGCCGATCAGCAAAGAGGAGCACCTCCCGTGGACCAGCAGCAACCTGGAGATCAAGCCCAGCATTCCGGGGTAGCCTCCAGAGTGATACCTATTGGAGGAGAGTCACCAGTTCGGCCCGTCCAGCCTGCTGAGCCAGATGATGATACCTTAGTAGGCCTCATCAGAACCTTGATAGCTTTCCAGGATCGTCGAAGCGACGCCCTGCACCAGACAGTTCAAGATGCTTTGACCCGAGGCGGACATCCAGGGAACCAGGCGGCAAACAGCTTCAAGCGACTGAACCCTCCTTTCTTCGACGGCACCGAGGATGCGATTGCCGCGGATGCATGGCTTCAGGATACCAGGTGATTCTGGAAGCAGCTAGGACACCCGAGAATGAGAAGGTGGCGGTGGTACGCCTGCAGTTGTTGGACTTGGCTCGCAGTTGGTGGGCGGCGCAAGCCATGGGATTAGTGGCACCCATTGCTTGGACAGTGTTTAGAAAGAGATTCCAGACGAAGTATTTCGATGCTGTGGCTCGGTACGACTTGCAGACCAGATTTACCAACTTGAAGCAAGGAGGCAGAACGGTCGACAGTTATGCATCGGAGTTTTCTAGACTCAGTAGGTTTGCCCCCACCTTGGTGGCGACCGAGTTTGATAGGGCTCAGCAGTTCCAGCAGGGACTGCATTTGGAGATCTTGTTGGCGGTTGAGCAGTTCGAGCACCAGACGTTCGATGCAGTCTTGAGAGTAGCTAGGAGGCATGAGTATACCTCCCAGAGGATCGTGGATAGGACCGGAGGTAGGAAGCGGTCCCACAGTCAGATGCACCAATCATCAGCTCCAGCCCCGGCAGCTAGGGGATTGACCATTGAAACTCCGAGGCGGGCGGCCTCAGTAACGTGGGTTCAGCATTCGACCCCGACGTACCCGCAGCAGCAGAAGCAGAAGCAGACTTCCGCGATAGGATGTTCTTATTGCGGTAAGCCAGGGCACGTGGTGGCAGACTGTCGCAGGACGCAGGGATTGTGCCTGGCTTGTGGAGCAGCAGATCATAGGATAGGGGCTTGCCCGAATAGGGGTGGTTCATCATCATCCAACCCTTCTAGCTCTTCGGTGAGAGGACCGGCCCCAGCACTAGTTCAGCAGCAGCAGTATCAGTCTTCGAGGCCCATGCCGCCTCAGTCTCAGGCATTCCAGCAACAATACCCCCAGCAGTATGCACAAGCCCATGCTCAGACCCAGAATAGGCAGAGAGGTTTCCAGCAGAGAGGACCAGCAGCCAGAGGACAAGGTCAGGCCATGATGATGGCTATGGAAGAAGGAGTTGCACCAGGTGAGGTTGTGGCAGGTACTATTCTCGTCAACTCCTTTCCGACTTCGGTATTATTTGATTCTGGTGCATCGCATTCATTTATGTCTACACGATTTGCGACACGGATAGGATTGGAGCCCGAGTCATTATCAGTGAGGCACAATATACTTACTGGTAAGGGCCTTGTGGGAGTAGATCGAGTGTTTTCCTCGTGTCGGATCGTAGTTAGCGGTAGGGAGTTCCCCGCTAGATTCATAGAGTTTTCTATGGCAGACTATGATGTAGTCCTAGGCATGGATTGGTTGAGGAACCAGTATGCTAGGATAGACTGCCATATTGGCAGAGTTGTCTTTAGTATCCCCGACGAGCCAGAGTTTTCGTTTTCCAGAGGCGCAGTGGAGCCATCTTTTCCAGCATTGCGGATGGCAGTAGCAGCTGTGCAGTTACCCCGGATAGTTGAAGAGTTTCCAGAAGTCTTTCCAGAGGAGCTTCCAGGGATGCCGCCAGAGCGGAAGATTGAGTTCACTATAGACTTGATTCCCGGGATAGCACCAGTGTCAGAGCGAGTCTACAGGATGGCACCTTCAGAATTAGAGATTTTGTACAAGATGATTGAAGAACTGAGGACCAAGGGATTCATCCGTGCAAGTGGATCGCCTTGGGGAGCCCCGATGCTTCTTGTGAAAAAGAAGGATGGTACGTCTAGGCTTTGTGTTGATTATCGTACCTTGAATTTGGTGACAATCAAGAACAGATACCCTCTTCCGAGGATAGATGACTTGTTTGATCAGCTCAGAGGGGCTTCAGTGTTCTCGAAGATCGACTTACGATCGGGATACCACCAGATCAGAGTCAGAGAGCAGGACATCCCGAAGACAGCATTCAGATCGAGGTATGGACATTGGGAGTTCCTTGTTATGCCCTTTGGAGCGACCAATGCGCCGGCCGTATTCATGGACCTCATGAATCACATTTTCATGCCTTACTTGGATCAATTTGTGATCGTGTTCCTAGATGACATCCTGGTCTACAGCAAGAGTGAAGGAGAGCATGAGCAGCATCTCAGAGTCGTCCTTCAGACGCTTAGGGAGCATCAGTTGTACGTCAAGTTCAGTAAATACGAGTTCTGGCTCGATCGTATTTCATACTTGGGTCACATCATTACCCGAGGAGGAGTGGAAGTGGATCCCCAGAAGATTGTGGCTATCGAGTCATGGCCGGTACCCAGCTCAGTGGCAGAGGTTCGCAGCTTCCTTGTATTGGTCGGCTACTACCGGCGGTTCGTTTCAGATTTCGCAAGGATTTCAGTGCAGATGACCCAGTTGACCCGCAAGGATATGCTGTTTATTTGGACAGCAGAGTGTCAGGAATCATTTGAGAAGTTGAAGCGAGGTTTGATAACGGCTCCCATTCTCACCCTTCCAGATGGGACCGGAGGATTCACAGTTTATTGCGACGCTTCAGGCAGAGGATTGGGGTGTGTCTTGATGCAGCATGGGAAGGTAATATCTTATGCGTCACGTCAACTACGTGATCATGAGAAGAATTACCCGACACACGACTTGGAATTGGCGGCGGTAGTGTTTGCTTTGAAGTTGTGGAGACACTACTTGTACGGAGATAGAGTGGAGATCTTTACTGATCATAAGAGCCTGAAGTATGTTTTCACCCAGAAGGACCTTAATATGCGGCAGAGAAGATGGCTCGAGCTACTAGTGGACTATAATATGGATTTGCAGTATCATCCCGGGAAGGCCAACGTTGTAGCAGATGCATTGAGCAGGAAAGCCGGAGTTTATTTCCTGACGGCACAACCAGAATTATTGGCAGATCTTCAGAGGATGGGAATTGAAGTGGTTCTTCCAACCAGCGTGGCATTGATGGCCAGCCTACAAGTTCTGTCCAGCATAGTTGAGAGGATCCAGATGGCGCAGTCTACAGATTCCAAGATCCAGCGACTCAGAGCAGAGTGTGAAGCGGGAAAAAGGCCAGAGTTATGTATTCATGAGGATGGTACACTTTGGCATGGCACTCGTCTTTGTGTACCCAGTGGAGATATCAGACAGAAAGTCATGGCAGAAGCCCACAGTTCACAATATTCTATTCATCCGGGTGGTACGAAGATGTACCGTGATATTTGTCAGCATTTCTGGTGGAATGGCATGAAGAGGGAGATAGCCCGATTTGTCTCTCGATGTTTGGTTTGCTAACAGGTTAAAGCTGAACATCAGAGGCCCGTTGGACTTCTTCAACCCTTACCGATCCCAGAATGGAAATGGGAGCATATAACCATGGATTTCGTGACCGGATTACCCAGATCTTTGGTCGACAGGGATGCTATTTGGGTAATTATGGACAGGCTTACCAAGGTGGCACACTTTCTCCCATTCAGAGTTGGACAGTCGACGGTACAGCTAGCAGAGATATATCTCAGGCAGATCGTCAGGCTTCACGGTGTGCCAGTCAGCATCACCTTGAACAGGGATTCAAGATTCACATCATACTTTTGGCGCAGCTTGCAGAAGAGTTTGGGGACTCGCCTTCAATTCAGCTCAGCTTATCACCCGCAGACGGATGGTCAATCAGAGCGCACAATCCAGACTCTTGAAGATATGTTGAGATCTTGCACCCTTAACTTCGGTGGTTCATGGGAGAATCATCTGCACCTGGTGGAATTCTCGTACAACAACAGTTATCAGGCCAGTATCCAGATGGCACCCTTCGAGGCTCTCTGTGGCAGGAAGTGCAGATCCCCGCTAGCTTGGGACGATGTCGGAGAGAGGCAGATGCTCGGACCCGAGTTGATTTTCCAGACGGTTGAAGTGGTCAGGAAGGTCAAAGATCACCTCCGAGTTGCCCAGGACCGCCAGCACCACTGGGCCGATGCTCATCGGCGTCCCTTAGAATTTGTTGTCGGCGACCATGTATTCCTTAGGATCTCGCCTAACCGCGGCGTCATTCGCTTTGGCGTGCGGGGAAAGCTTAGTCCTAGGTATATAGGGCCGTTTGATATTCTAGAGCGAGTAGGAGATGTATCCTATCGTCTCGCTCTTCCGCCGTCACTAAGTGAGATGCATGATGTATTTCTTGTGTCCCAATTACGACGGTATATTCCGGACCCGAGCCACATCCTAGACCATTCGGAATTGGTTGTTGGTACCAACCTTTCGTATGAGGAGAGGCCCGTGTCTATATTAGACCGGAGGGAGAAGATACTCAAGAACAAGACTATTAAATTAGTCCGTGTTGCTTAGGGTCAACACTCTCTAGGTGAGTCAACATGGGAGCGTGAGGACGACATCCGATCGCGATATCCCTACCTGTTTGACTCGTGAGATATAATGTCTTTCTTATGCCTTACATTTTCCCTTCCTTGCTTTCATTGTATGATTGTATGATTGGACTGCTTAGTGTAGCTTGCCTGTGCTTAGTGTAGCTTGTCGTGACAATCTCTAGCTCCTTGATTAAATTCTGAGGACGGAATTCTTTTAAGGTGGGTAGAGTTGTCACCTTTATTTCCCGTATTTTCTCGTATTTCGTATTTATACTCGTATCTGGATTTTGGCATATATTTTTATTTTTTTCTCAACTTGTGGAATTTCGGTATTTCTCGTATTTTGGGTTTTGGCATGGCTCGGTTTTATTGGATTGGTTCGGTTTTATGTGAGTTGGATCACCTTAACCTATGCTACCCCCTCAACCCACCACAACTCCCCCTCTTTATAACCCCCACCTACCACTCTCTCTCCTCATAACTTCCACCATTAATTTCCTTCTTCTTCTTCTTCTCCTTCCTCCACAACTCTCCTAACCCTAGGCAAGTGCACCTTGCCACTTCATGAGAGCCCTATGTTCTTGGTTCATTTGCTAGATTAGGGCATGGTGATCAACATTAGAACTTGGTGTTTTATGATTTGAAGTCTCCTTTGCTCTAGATCTAAGTTATTTCTATTTTCGGATTTTGCATGGTTGAGCTACTTTGGTTGGATTTTCTTGGGTTTTGATGCTTCCATGTGGAAGAGCATTCAATTCTTCCCAAGTTGGAACTTTGGAAATCTGGATTTGGAGTTCGGATGGTCAAGTTGTGAGCTTTTGAAGCTTGGGTTCAGCCATGGTGTTCTTGCTGTTTGGAGAAGATAGTGAGCAGTGTGCAGAGCTATTTAGCTTACGCACCCTGAGCTACGCGCGCTCTTTAGCGCTGCGTACGCAGGCTTGAGTACGCTTCCTGTTGGAAGCGTGTCTCCTTGAGTGTGCGTGACTTTTCACGTACACTGCTTGAGTACGCTTCCTGTTGGAAGCGTGTCTCCTTGAGTGTGCGTGACTTTCGCGTACACTGCTCCCCTGAGCGTGCGTGACTTTCGCGTACGCTGCTCCCCTGAATGTGCGTAACTTTTCACGTATACTGCTCCCCTGAGCGTGCATGACTTTTCACGTACACTGCTCCCTTAAGCGTGCGTGACTTTCACGTTCACTGCTCCCCTGAGCGTGTGTGACTTTTCACATACACTGCTCCCCTGAGTGTGCGTGACTTTCACGTACACTGCTCCTTTGAGCGTGCCTTGGTACGCAGACTTGAGCGTGCCCTGGTACACAGACTTGAGCGAGCCTTGCGTGCGTACTTTTGTACGTACGCTGCTCTCCCTAGCGTGCGTGCTTTTGTGCGTATGCAGCTTCCCTGCGTGCGTGCTTTTGCACGTATGCTGCCCCTTGACCCCTTGTTTAACCCATTGGCTCTTGGAGTTTTGGTTTTATTTCTGTAAGCTTGGCTCTTCTATAGCCCTGTATTTTGATATTTTATTAGATATTTTATGCCCATTTTATATCCTTACGCCTTTTGTCATAAACTTGATTTCACTTAATATGTTTGGAATGCCTATTGTACATGGCACGGTATGACAAGGAACTAGCATAACACGACAGTGACCCGTAGTGGTGCACTCCTGACATGACCAACCTGACTTGATAGTGGCCCGTCGTGGCGTACTCCTGACAGGTACCCTGACATAATTTATCTTGATAACTTAACTTGACCTGCCTTGACACCGTAGGTGGTTCTTTCTTGCTTGCTTGTTAAATCCACTTGTCCTGTCTTGCATCATGTCTAGGATGGAACTCCTGAGTACCACGGTCAGGAGCACCTACAAAAAATAGATTAAGGTTAATAACTAGAATAACACAGTAGTCATAAAGAGATGACACAGCTACAGGCAATCCCGTTACCTGGGCGCTCTTGGGATTTGTAGCCTGCCGTCGAGTAGGGCACATTTCCAGCACACCGTCGCGTGTTGCACCCTCTAAGTCACCTAAGGGTACATTTATCTCCCGAGCGATGTACCCACCTGAATTCAACCCCTAACTTTTGACCTGGGTAACCTGGATGGTCTGCAGGGCTTATGGCTGTGGAACAATCTCACTGTATCTTGTTAGTAATTAGGCCTGTGATAACCCTAGTTAGTTAAAATAGTAAGCCGTAGTATCTGCTTGGCCGTGATTGATTGAATGAAGTATAACCAGTTTAGTCATGTCTTGATCCAGTACAAGATTGCTCCCCGTCTTAATTTCTTGCATTATTATCTTGCCGATAAATGGTGGAAAACCAAGTTCTGTTCAGATGAAGGGTTACAACCCGGTCCTTGTTTGGTTTACGGGTTGTAACCTGGCTATCGGAATAGTTCCATGGTTATCTCGTCGTATATCATCCTGCCATGTTTTCGTAATTCTAGTTTTAATATTAAATTTTCTTGTGCTGATTGCTGGCTTTTGTTCTTATTTCGTGGCCCCCTTGTGGCACTTGCTCTTTCTGGGGTTGACCCACCTGGTTTTGTGTGGCCAGATTTCGAAGCAGCTCCCGAGGATCTTTCGAGCTTCTAGCCCAATGGTGAAAACTAGAAGGAACCCGGGCTACGAGTGGGTTTTCTATTTTGTTTCGCTCACTCTATTGTAAATTTATTCTTTTGAGGCGTTTAGCTGATGAGCACCTGTTAGCTCGATGCACTTTACTTACTGTCTGCCTACGGGCTGTAAACATGATTAACAAATCCTAGGGTTGATCATGTATGACTTAAACTCTTGCTAGTCCTCGCATTTTGTACGACTAGCTTCATGATCAGCTGATATGTAATATTTGGGACACCTTTTATTGTATATTGGGTGGTCAAACATCTTGTAATTATATTACTTGCTTGAGATTGAGACAATAGGCTTGACCTTAAGAGACTGTTGGCTTGTAGTAAACCCTTATATCTAGACAGCCGTGATCGTATAGTTGAGATGTATTCTATTTCAATATACGTAGCTGGCTATGTCTGCCCCCGCTCTCCAGTATTCTGGTTCTGGGGCGTGACAAAGACACAAATGAGAACCTGTAACATGGTTTCCCTTTCACCTGCTTCAGAAGAAAAAGTCTTGACCGATACTACGTCTGGTAGACTCTATCTCTGATACTATCCAGATGGTCAAGAGAATGATATTGTCACTCCCCCTCCTACTTCTGATGCTCTTTTGACATTAGCTCCACCAGCTGACTCGGGTCCTTCTAAGCCGACAGCAGCTGATAAAGGCAAGCAGCCAGTTCGTTTTGATAAAAACTTGAATAAGACTACTCCACTACAAGGCCTTCAGAAGCTATACAACTTTAAAATATTGGCTCAGCTAGCCAATACTCTAGCAAGACTATCAATCTTCGAACTCCTTCGTCTCTCAAAGGAAACTCGAAAAATATTAAACGAAGCTCTGATGCAAGCTGATACTTTCTTGCACATCTTAAGAAGTCAGACGAAGAGCCTATGGCATGCCCTCAATGTTGTAGTGTGATGGAAATAATTCCAAACATCACTTTTACCCAAGATGACATGCTGCTAGAGGACAATCGACACGACCGACCTCTTTACTTCACTGGGTATGTCGACACAATGAAGATGGATCGTATTCTTATCGATCCCGGGTCTGCACTCAGCATAATACTGAAGGCTTACTGGATTCTCTAAAGATTCCAGTCTATAGTCTCTCAAGGATAGTGATAACTATTCTGGGATTCAATTCTCAAAAAAGTAAACCGTTGGAAAAGATTCGCTTCAGATTCCAAATCGGCAGTCTCCCTACGAAAGTCACCTACTATGTGATTGACAACTACGTTTCCTAAAAGTTATTGTTAGGAAGGCCGTGGTTGCATGAACATAATATTGTGCCATCCATGCCCCACCAATGTTTTAAATATGTGGACGACAACGGAGAAATCAAGAAAAAAGTTGCTGACCTCAATCCTTTTCGAGGTGTCGAGGCCTATTATATGGACTCTGTCACGACCCGTACCCATTTTTTGGGATATGATTGCGTGTCCAAGATAGCCTACGTCGCAGTGTCGGCAGTAGAATGTTGTCTAGCCACAATGCTCAAAATCATATAAACTAAATATTTTATTTGCTCATTCACAAAACTAGATTAAATTACAATATTCACAAGTTTTATATTTGAAAAAATATAAACTCTTACAAATATTGGAAACTACCAATACATCTAACTAATCTTCTATGGTTGACCTCTGCATATACCCATGTCTCCCCCAATGATCCAAGCACAACGTAGCAGGCGATTATCTAAAAAATGTTGGTTTTCAGTCAGGAATGGAACAAGTATAATTCATTGAGTGTAGTTCCATGATAACAACTATAAAATAGAGGTTAGCCATAAAATACATGATGAGAGAATCTACTATAACATGGTGATACAATGAACTAGAGGCAGAAAAATATATGAAACATATAAAGGGTGGAAAAAGAAAACATAGCTATCTAAGTGTGTTGAAGTACTCCTTTCGATGTGTGATCGGCTGGGGCACTACACCGCAATGTCTACGATGTCTAAATAGCAAAAAATAAGCACTATCTATGATGTCTATATTGCATGAAATAAAACATTGTCTATGATGTGTACAATGTCTACGATGTCTAAATAGCAATAAAATAAAGCACTACCTACGATGCCAACATTGCATGAAATAAAATACTGTCTACGATGTCTACAACGTCTACGATATCTAAATAGTAATAAAATAAAGCACTATCTAAGATGTCTATATTGTATAAAATAAAACACTGTCTACGATGTCTACAATGTCTACGGTCAGATTACACATCTACTTGGTACTTCTCCTTTTCGACACTACAGGTAAAAACATGAAAATATATAAAAAAGAGACAACATGTGGTATCCATGTGACGAGCATGTCAAGAATCAAATATAAAATGACTAAAAATGAACTATAGTAATTAACAATATCGAAAACAAACAACAAATGTACTCGTCTGGGGTCCTTTGCTGGTGAAATCGATAATACCAACCACTCAGTATGCCATGACAGTCAAACTCGCGCAACAGTCCCCGGATGCTGAAACAGACATCACCATGTCGTTGGTATAAAATATATGTCTATAAATGCCTGCCCAAAAGTCCAATTCTGGACACAGGAGCAAAATTATAATTTTGGGTCAAAACGATATCCGTCGTTGGACCCGCTTTGTACCGAAAAGTGTGCCAGTATCTAAGGTCTCTAAAATTATCAAGCTATATGTCTACAGGTTCGATTTGATGATACGAACCGAACCGTATGTCCAGAGTTGGATTTCGGTGGACCGTGCATAATTTCGTCCATTGGATCGGATCGCGGGCCTGCCAAAATAGCGTTCGGGTCAACCTTCTTAGAATCGGACCAAACATGACATACATGACCAAAAAAATGACACGGTCCTATTGGCGTAAGTTTTGTCTCAAAATGACAAACGTGCACCATGTAATGGACTAGTTTACAAAGGGGCCGATACGGGGTATATCGACCGATACGCCTCGATTTCGTCGCGCACGCACAAGAAAATTGAGTTTCGTCGAATATCACACGTCGACAACATCCATACACGTCTTTTGATGCTCATAGGTTGCGACTACGTCGTCCGGTTTATCGGGGCACACGTCGTATCAGAAATTTTTCTAAGATTCTATAGTTTTTAGAACAGTTTTTCCTTGAATTTCGAGGGCGAATAACTTTCTGCATAATGGATAAAAATTAATTCTATAAGAAGCGTTTTAATCTTGTATGTGTTATCTATCACTATTTCAAATTAGGTTTTGAAAATTCTAAGTATTTGGTTCAAGATTAGTCTTCCAAAGCAGGGGTTTTGAGTCATCTTTAAGTTCTGTTTTCGAACAAAAATTCTCCAAATTTGTGTCGAGTTCCTGATCGAATTAATGTGTTACAACGAAATCCCTTTGAAGGGTTATGAAGATGATCACGTTGTCCATACGTAGGAATTGACGAATTGAAAAATCATTTAATAGGAATTGAGAATTGGGGCTCAAAATTAGGGTACCTGGGGGTTTCAAAAATAGAGTATCCTCTGTTGGCGATCAATTTTTCTGAAGTTTTTTGGCGACGTGACGACCGACGCTGGCATACAGACGATCGGGAAGTGCCGCCTAGGTGTCTGGGATGCTCGGAAGCTATTGCATTGAGGATTTGGTGTGAGATTAGATCGAACTGGAAGAGGATCGGGTTGTGATAGGATTGGAAAAGATTTGGTAAGGTTTCAATTGGATTCAAATCACAACGTTTCCCTTATGCACGCGGGAACGCGAAAGAAAGGAAAGTACTATTTCTTGAACAGTACTATTCCCTTCTTTATTTCTTTTTTTATATAATATATAAGAATAAAAGTACATATATATATATATATCAATACATATATATCTTACATATATATATATATATATATATATATATATATATATATGTATATCAATACGTATATAACCAATCTCAACAATTTATATGAATAAGTGAATATTTGTCTTTATATATCAATACATAATTCATGTGTATCAATATTATATACCAAAAAACCATAAAAATATTTAAACATAATAAATATTGTTGTAAATTATTTTTAGTATAACAGAAAACAAAATCCTAAGAGATAGAATTTTAGGAAAAATAAGTTTTGTACACATGTACTAAGGATTTTTATTTACCTACTAGAAATATCATATGGTTATTTACTAATTATTTATAAATATGTAAAATGCCTAAAAATTATTTTTAAATAAAATAATAATTTTTTATCAAAATAGGTGGTTTACATCATGTCCAACTTATAAAAATTTTGTCCTCAAAATTAAAATAATCTTAATGTATATAAAATTTGAAATAACGAGATTTAATACAAGGGAGAAGGGAGGGCAGGTGCATCAAATTGAAACTCGATTTTCTTTCTAAATGATGGATGAGGTGGTTATCACATGAACCCGATTGACATCATATTCTATAAGATGGGGTATTCTTGGTTCAGGGCCCTAACCAACTTATATAAGTTAGCTAACCGTGAAAATCATCGCTACAAAACTTCTGAGGAGGATAATTCCTAGAGAGAGGCATGAGTATATTAGGTACTTCTAGCCGTAGTCATGGTTCCTAAAGGAAGCCTAGATAGTTGTTATAGCATTCTTGGTCAATAACTTCTCTAGGAGGATTATTACAATCTAACATCGTTCCTATCGGTCATGCTTTCAACAAGATGGTAGGAATCTTTTGTTCGAATATAACTAGAACATATTGGTTAATAGGAAGTTCAGTCTTCATCTAACATGGGTTACTAAGAGATGAGATCAAAGAATTTAGGGGAAAGAAGAATTCATAGGCTAAGAGATGAGAGTCCTTAGTAAGTGCAGGAAAACTTTTCTATAGAACTTGATTAGGTAAGCGTTTGGATCTTTTAAGTCATAATGACTAGTGTATGGGATCATTGTTTGGTGTTGTGTAGGAGGCATGTGCTAGCTTGAGTGAAAAGCATATGTTATAGGGGTGATTCATCTTATATGGATCATGGGTGTTTAGTTTAGTTAAGGGAATGGGTCGATATTGTATGGTTAAGATCCGTTGGAACAAAATGGTCATCTATGGTTTATTCTAAAAGAATTTTGCCATCCATGTGGTGTAATGGAAATGGAGCATAGGAAGGTGTATTTGTGTGGGACATGTATGTTATGTGTGTAGCTTGACTGGTCTAGTTCATGAGTGTGAAATTTGTTCGAAGGAAAATGCTAGTGTTGTGCTCCCACTATCAAAGTCACGGTTGTGGGTATCTAATAATATGGATAGGAGCGAACGTTATGAACCTCTGTTTTATTAGTTAAATTAGAAACCAATCTACCCCAAACATTTGCATTTCATAGAGGGCTTGTCTATACACTTTGGAAATTCCATTCTCGAAATTGAAACTAAGACACGATTCTATGATGGATGAAATTTGAAAAATCATGGTTGCGATCTTCTACCGTGGTTATCTAAAAGTATGAGCAAAGGATATAAAATGCAATACGAAGATTGTATTGCAACTTCCCAACAGGTGGAAGAATGGTTATGAATGGAATCCAAGTTTGGCATCTCATTCTAAAAGACAGAGTATAGTAAGTTCAAGGTCCTACCCAATTTACATAAATTGGTTATCATGGAAAGCAAAGTAATAGGATTCCTAAGAAGATCAAATTTCAAGGAGATGTATGAGGATATGGGATACTTCTGATCGTAGTCGTGGACTCTATAGGAAACCAAAGTACTATTTATTTAATATTGCCCATATATCAACCATGTTTCATTAAAGCAGTAGGAGAGGTCTTAGTCAAGCATAGCCAGAAACAAGTTGGTACGACATCATTTCATTCATCGCATAACATATGCTACGAAGGGATACAGTTAAGGAATTTCTGGAAGGAGGATTAGTAGACCTGGAGATGGGGACTACATAACAGGTATAGGGATTTATTTTCTAAACTTTGGTTTTATAGTCCAAATATGGCGATATGCATGGATGGGTTTAACTGGGTCTCAATGGGTTCCCTAATTGGATATCAATCTTTGATTTAATGAACCTTAGATTTTAACCTATATTGGCTGGACAAGATCCTAAAAATTAATCTGAAACATTTCTATTAGGTTAGGGTAACCTATAATATGTTCCAACTCAAGTAGTTGGGCTAATTGTCTGTCAGGTTGGTTAACTTGGTTCCTAAAGCCCGAAAGTGCGCCTTCCATGACTTTTGTGTTTAAGTAGCACAAGAGGACTCAATTGAGTGGTACACTAGTGGCATGTGCATAGTGGGCTTCGAGTAGATCACAACCATATATTGGACCAAAAGATTTGAGTCAAGGTTGGATCTCCAATTGAATTCGAAAAATATATCGGTATTACGGTAAGATTTATAGTTAACCTTTTTGACTAGAAAGTCATATCATGAAATTAGAGTATAAGAGAACGTGTTTGAGTAGGACATAGTATACCTACATGAAGGTGGGCTCGTCTAGGTCTTGCGTACGAAATTTGTTGGAAGGTAACAGCTGGTACTGTGTTCCGAATGTCAATGCCATGGTAGAGAACACCAAATGATCTAAATAGAAAGTTGGTGTTCATGGGGCAATAATTTATCCTCCTAGTGGGAACAAATTTAACTTAATCAATCGGTAATCCCAGAAATCCTAAAATAAGAAGGGTTTACAATCTATTCACTCCAGAAACCAAGTTACGGCTTTTGGATTAATGTGGTTAGAAAAATTCCAAAGTAGTGATATTGTACCTCGACTCTTGGTTAGAATATTACACGACATAATGGAGAATGGGATATGGCTGATATGAATCAAGTTCAAGATCGTTCTTTGATTTCGAATATATGGAAGACGACTGTGTATATATAGCTTTCATAGCCATAGGTGGTATGGCGAGCTAAGAGGGACATTCTGTGTCTATCTTCCCTTAAATACAAGTGTTTTTTTTTCGAAATAAGTAAGGACGAAAAATAATAAAAATTTCAAGGGAGAGGGGATCGAATGTGAATATAAGGTTCCAAGGGTGATTAAATAATTCAAGGGAGTTGTCAAGGCAGTTGTGAATGAGATCCTAGAGACATCTATATCTCAATCCACATAGGATAATCATATGAAAAGCGAACCAAGTGCACTAAAGTTGATCAGGCCTTAATACACTGATTCTAATTAGACAATATGTTAGTGGACGTCCCCATTAAACATGTGTCCTGAACAAGCTAGATAAAGAATAAGCTTTTAAAACTAGGTTATAATAGCAACATTAGTCAATGTATCCAAAAATATAGGTATACAAGATTTATGATTGAAAGAAGGCACAAGTAGTTCTAGTTCATCAAAATCTAAGACTCGTCCTGTGTTGGTATCTCTCTAGTTGTCCTACTTATCTTTTTGTCTATGGTCTTGGTCGACCAATAGGTTAGGGACATCCAAACTCTATAGTCTAGGTAAACTTACTAGTGTCAATCAATTACCTCGTTAATAGGTCACCAGGATAACGGGATGCAAGATTGGGAGGCATGCTACCCAACTTATAGAATTTCTACTAGTATTGGCTTTGAATCAATGGGACATACAAGGCATTTTTCTAACTTCTATAGTATCTGAAAACTGTAATCACGTTTGAAGTCATTTTACTGAGAATTATGCCTCGCTAGTATACTCTGGCTGTGGTAAACCCCGCAGTCTCCATAAGTCAAATAAATGGCGAGAGTGCGCTGCTATCTTGCCATTGTAAATCAACGAATATTCTTCCAATTATATCCGTAAGAATTCAAAGGAGCTTCTAGAGATTCAAACAAGTTGACTAAGATAGAAAAGCGTAAGTATTGTCCTTGAAGTGAAAGTATCCATTTATTTAAAAATTAAATGATCGATTAGGTATCAATTTTGAAAATTAAGCGATCGACAAGGAGAAACAACAGAAGTAAAATTTCTAATTTTCTATTTCTCTCGTACTCGAGGATCGAAGGACAATATAAAACAAAAACTATCTCAGAATTACTATATGGATAAATTGGTCATGTTAGGCTCAAAAGTTAACAAGAAATAGAGTATTGACTTCCTAGAAAATAGTTTCTTATAGAAATAAATAATGGGTACGGCCTAGGAAGGAAGGTAATTCAACAAATTATCAATGTTAGGGATTTAATCCTAGGAAGTGCTAGTTTACTAGACGAATAGTCTACCCACCTTTGATCCTACCATCGTATCATGTACCTAATAGGGTTTTTAGAATTCGATAAATCCTTGGCTAAATCACACGACCTACGTAGTAACCTTAACTACCCAACAATCAATTTGAATAGGGTTTTCCTAGTCCTAGCTATTCTCCTAAAATCAAATTAATCCTAACTGTGAATGAGCACTTCCTAGTCACAGGCTCACAATAGTACGACTAACTTAAGTACTATCACGAGTTCACACAGTTTACAAAAACTGACATGCATGGGCTACCACAAAAACTTATCACGGCCTGCACCCGCTTTTCGGGATACGATTGCATGTCTAAGCCAGCCCATGCCGCAGTATCAACGGTAGAACGCTATCTAGCCACAATACTCAAAATCACATAAACTAAATACTTCATTTACTCATTCACAAAAATAGATTAAATATAATATTCACAAGTTTCTTTTTGAAGAAAATATAAACTCTTACAAATATTGAAAACTGCCAATACATCTAACTAATCTTCTATGGTTGACCTCCGCATATACCCTTGTCTCGCCCAATGGTCCAAGCACAACGTAGCAGGCGATTATATGAAAAACGTTGGTTTTTAGTCAAGAATGGAACGAGTACAATTCATTTAGTGCAGTTCCTATATATGATAACAACTATAAAATAGAGGTTAGCCATAAAATATATGGTAAAAAAAATCTACTATAACATGGTAATACAACGAACTAGAGGCAGAAAAATATATGAAATATATAAAGGGTAGAAAGAAGAAACATAGCTATCTAAGTGTGTTGAAGTATTCCTTTCGATATGCGATCGGCTATGCACTACACCGTAATATCTATGATGTCTAAATAGCAATAAAATAAGTACTGTCTACGATGTCTATATTGCATGAAATAAAATACTATCTACGCTGTCTACATTGTCTATGATGTCTAAATAGCAATAAAATAAAGCACTGTCTATGATGTCTACATTGCATGAAATAAAATAATGTCTATGATGTCTACAATGTCTACGGTCAGATCACACATCTACTTGGTACTTCCCCTTTCCAACACTACAGGTAAGAACATGACAAGATATGAAAGAGAGACAAGATATGGTATCTATGTGACGAGCGTGTCAAGAATCAAATATAAAATGACTAACAATGAACTATAGTAATTAAAAATATCAAAAACAAACAACAAATATACTCGCCTGGGGTCCATTGCCGGTGAAACTGATAATACCAACCACTTAGTATGCCACAACAGTCAAACTCGCGCAACAGTCTCCGGATGCTGAAACATACATCACCACGTGTTTGGTATAAAAGATGTCTAAAAATGCCTGCCCAAAAGTCTAATTCTGATACAGGGGCAAAATCGTAATTTTGGTTCAAAATGATGTCCGTCGTTGGATTCGCTTTGCATCGAAAAGTGTGCCAGTATCTACGGTCTCTAATGTCGTCAAACTATATGTCTGTGGGTCCAGTTTGACGATACAAACCCAACCGTATCCAGAGTTGGATTCTAGTGGGCTGTATACAATTTCATTCATTGGATCGGGTCGCGGGCCCGCCAAAATAATGTTCCGATTGACGTTCTCAGAATCGGACTAAACTTGGCTTACATGACCAGAAAAAAGATACGGTCATATTGGGACAAGTTTCGTCTCTAAATGACGAACATGCACGAAGTTATGGGCTAGTTTGCAAAGAGTCCGATATAGGGTATCTCGACCGATACGTCTTGATTTCGTTGCGCACGCACAACAAAATCGAGTTCCGTCGAATCTCATACATCGACAACATCCATACGCGTCCTTCGATGCTCACAGGTTGTGACCATGTCACCTGGTTTGTCGGAGCGCACGTTGTATCGAAATTTTTTCTAAGATTCTATAGTTTTTAGAACCATTTTTCCATGATTTCCGAGGGAGAATAACTTTCTGTATAATGGATGAAAATTAATTCTACAAGAATCATTTTAATCTCGTATGTGTTATCTATTACTGCTTCAAATTGGGTTTCGAAAATCCCAAGTATTCGGTTAAGGATTAATCTTCAAAAGTAGGGGTTTCGAGTCATCTTTAATTTCTGTTTTTGAACAAAATTTTCCCAACTTTGTGTCGAGTTCCTGATCGAATTAATGGGTTACAACTAAATCCCTTTGAAGGGTTAAGAAGGCGGTCATGTTGTCTATACGTAGGAATTGACAAATCAAAAAATCATTGAATAGGAATTGAGAATTGGGGCTCGAAATTAGGGTACCTGGGGGTTTCAGAAACAGAGTATCCTATGTTGGCGATCGATTTTTTTGAAGTTTTTCGGCGACACGACGGCTGACGGCAGTGTACAGACGGTTGGGAAAGGATGCCTAGGTATCGAGGATGCTCGAAAGCTACTGCGTGGAGGTTTGTGGAAATTTTTGAAGAGGATTTTTGGATGAACCCTCTTCCGTTCGTTCGTCCATATAGGAATTCGAATCCTATTTTGGGTTGGTTTCTCAGTTCAATCAACCGAGGATTTGGTGTGCGATTAAATCGAACTAGAAGAGGATCGGGTTGTGATAGGATCGGCAAATCACAGCATTTCCCTTATGTGCGCGAGAACGCGAAAAGAAGGGCAGTAATGTTCCTTGAACAATACTGTTCTGTTCCCTTCTTTTTTTTTGATAGAATATATAAGAATAAAAGTAAATATATCTAAATACATATATATATATATATATATATATATATATATATATATATATATATATATATATATATATATATATATATAACCAATCTCAATAATTTATATGAATAAATGAATATTTGTCTTTATATATCAATATATAATTCATGTGTATCAATATTATATATCAAAAAACATAAAAATATTTAAACATAATAAATACTGTTGTAAAGTATTTTTAGTATAATAGGAAACAGAATCCTAAGAGATAGAATTTTAGGAAAAATAATTTTTGTACACAATGTACTAAGGATTTTTGTTTACCTACTAGATTCTATATAGAGAAATATCATATGATTATTTACTAATTATTTATAAATATGAAAAATGCTCAAATTTTTTTTAAATAAAATAATAAATTTTTATCAAAATAGAAGGTTTATAGACTCCAGGATGTGCAAAGAAGAGTACATTAAGGTCGTGCTGGCTATCGACACAGAGGAAGATTAAAAGATGTCCCAGATGAAGTCTTGGTGATTCTAGTCAAAGGACACACCTCTCGTCCTTCATCTTCTCAGATGCTACCCATCACTCTCGTCCCTCCTACTGAAAAATAGAGCAAAGGGAGCTCACCTCTTCTGAGCCTCTTCGTAACAAGCCTATTATTTATCTTTCTCCTCCTTTTGTTTTCGACCTGGCAACGTCTCCAGCCAAGGTCACAAATACTGTTGTAGCTATTGAGACTAAAGATATCACTAAAGCAGTATCTCCTTCACAGTACATTGATGTCAACTTTTATGCATATTATTACTTAGAAATTCAGGACAATTTCGAACCTCTCACCTTAGAAGTAATTTAACCTTTTTAATATGAGATAGTGTACGAACTGGTGCAAAATTCATTCTTCGTAGTTCCTCTCCGGAACGACAATGAGCATCCAATTCTTTTCAGCAGAGAACGTAACCAAAGAACTACACTCGACAACGATTCTGAAAATGACAATCATGGCAGAATACAACTGCGTCGTTATAGTCAGCAATCCAACAACACCATCCGAAAAATGGATTACAATTTCAGGTTCAAACTTAATGGAGGTAAAGGTAGACGAACTCCTATTCGACTACCTACTCCGAAAGGAAGGTCATTACAATATTATAACAAGACTAGACACGGGTTAGGCTACTCTACGCCGATTAAAACCCCAGATAGATATAAATCAGACGAAGAGATACGATCTCACTCTTCCTATTTAGCTTCATGGGATTCAAACACCATCATAGGGGAGGTTCATCAACTGACTCTATCTGTCAATGTGGTGATAACTGAATTCTCAGAAGACGATGAGGATGATGATTTTATTAAGATTTATGAGAATAAGCCTTGGACACAAAGGATATATACTCAATGGGAACTTTGCTTCGAACAGTGAGAGCCACCCATTGAGGACTAACTAATCCAAATCGACGTCGAAGACGAAACATCTTTGAGGCTAATCTTCATCAGCAAAATCCTCTCTGAGGCAGACAAACAAGACTTGATCTAACTCATTAGGGAATACATTGACGTGTTCACTTGGAGCTATGAAGATATGCCGGGACTAGATCCTCAGATCGCTATTCATAAGCTCAACATCTTGCCAAATGCCAAGCCTATTAAACAGCAACAACGACGGTTCTGACATGATATGATGGACACTATCGAAGCTAAAGTCAAGAAGCTAATTGCCTGCAGCTTTGTTAGGAAGGAACAACATATCAATTGGGTAGCTAATATTGTCTCGGTTATAAAGAAAACGAGGAAAGTTCGAGTCTGTATTGACTTTAGAGACCTCAACTCTACTTGTCCCAAAGACGTGTTTCCTCTGCCAATTACTGATATTATGATCGATAACACATACAAGTTCGAACGAATGTCTTTTATGGACGGATTTTCTGGTTATAATCAGATCAAGATGAATCCCGAAGACGAAAAACATGTCCTTCCGTAATCCTCTGGGAGTCTATTGCTATACTGTCATGTTGTATGGTCTCAAGAAAGCTGGTGCCACCTATCAGCAGGCTATAAGCACTATTTTCTGTAAATATTTACGAAAAATAGTCGAATGCTATGTCGATGATATTGCTGTCAAAAGTCGTCTAAAGAAAGATCACATCCATGAATTAAAGACTATTTTTGATCTATTGCATCAACATCAACTCAAGATGAATCCCACCAAGTCATTCATAGGAGTCTCTACTGGCAAATTTCTTGGATTCGTTTTTATCTCTAAGGGTATACATGTTGATCCCGAGAAAGTCAAGGCCATCCAAGATATACGTCCTCCACGCAATCAAAAAGAGCTACGAGGAGTCCAGGGACGACTTGCCTATATCAAGAGATTCATCTCAAATCTCTCTAGATGCTGCAGACCGTTCATGCAACTAATAAATAAAGATGTGTCTTTCGTTTGGACTGATGAATGTCAGCAAGCATTTGAGGACATTAAGCGGTACTTGATGAACCCTCCAGTCCTAGTTACTCTAATCACAGAAATACCTTTTCTGATGTTCGTTCGAGCAATGGATCATTCTCTCGTTGCCCTTTTAGCCCAGAAGAACAATGAAGGCCATGAACAAGCAATCTACTATCTCAGCCGCACAATGATCGGTGCTGAACATAGATACAGCCCGGTGGAAAAAGAATGCTTAGCATTAATGTTCGTCGTCCAGATGATGCGTTATTATATCACAGGACAAACCATCCATGTCATCTCGAGAGTCAATCCTCTGCGTGTTCTGTTGAAGAAGCCTAGTACACTCAACTCCTGACTTTCTACATAGGTAATGCTGCTAGTGCAGTATAATATGGTCTATGTCCTGCAGAAGTCTGTCAAGGGTCAAGCCCTAGCTGACTTCTTGGCTACTCATCCAGTTCCTGAAACTTCCAAACTTTATGATAAAATTTTTGATAAAACTCTAGATTCCAACATGACTTCAGAAGGAATACTCGTTTGGCATCTATTCTTTGATGGTACGTCTAGAATCGGACCCGATGGTATCATCATTGCTGGTGTAGGGATTGTCCTTGTATCCCCAGAAGGTTTAGCCATTCAAAGAGCATATTCTCTGGACGAGCCATGCTCTAACAATGTTGTCGAGTAGAAGGCTTTGCTTATCGGTCTCCAATTAGCTAAACAACTCGATATCAATTACCTTAAAGTTTATGGAGACTTGATCGTTAATCAAGTTAGAGGCACGTATGAATTTTGACATCAAGATCTCATCTCCTATCAAGAAGCAATAATTAAACTTGCTATATCATTTAAAGGTTTCTTTATTGAGCATGTACGCCGAGCGTGTAATATGGAAGTCGATGCACTCGCTAATCTAGCTGTCACGACCCGCTCCCGAATATTCGGATATGAGCCGGACACGACCAACCTACGTTGGAAGAATCAACGTAGTAAGCTATAAACATCTAAGCAAAACTCCAAGAATAACATGAAAGTAAACATCACATCATCTAACCATCCCAGAATGATCACCATAATCCACAAGTCATAATACAATTTATACATGAAAGTACCAAAGACAAATCCGATAACAAGAATGAAATACAACGATGAACTCCCAATATACAATATCTAGAAGTAAAACTAAACAAATCTAAACTGATAACCTCTAACTAAGTCGTGGCTCCATCCTGTTCAGCTAAGATTTCGGGTTCGGGCCCATAAGGTGGACGATATCCTCAAGTATACCTGCAACATATCCAATCAGGAGTAGAGCAAAGTACAATTTTAGGTAATGAACAATAACATCATGATATAAAAAAGAGTACAGGAGAACATAAAATATAAAGTACAGAAAAAATATGAAAGTACAAGAATGTAAAGTAAAGGAAGTACAGGAAATAAAGTACAAGAAGCTTTTCCTGAACCTGAAGTACAAGACATGACATGTGCATAATATTTGAAATACAGCTAACATATGTGACCGACTGGGGTAAGTACAGGAATAAGCACATGAAATGGGTACGGCTTAGAGCCCGCGTGCACGGTGCGAAGACTAAGCTATCAACCTAAATTTCTGATCCTTGGGTTTGGTCACATAGCTAGTGTATTTCCCCTCCCCAAGTACAAGTAAAACACAAAAACATAAAAGTACAAGAGTATATGATATCGTGTCACATCGTGTCAACAAAAGAAGCACAGGATATAAATACAAATGAACATAAACCATAGAATGTACTTGCCTTGCTCAGGGTGATCGGGAATAGGGAGAAAAGCTGTATGTCCTCCTGATAATAGGTATAAGCTGGTTAAGCTCTAAATCATCAGCTACTATTAACTAATAACTTAGTTCTACCAATTAGCCAAATACATATATATAAACTAGCTTAATAAAATTATTATAAGGTTAGTTAATAGATTCACCTAGTAGTAAAATGACACTTTTTAAAATTATAACTAATATTTTGAAGTATCTTCTCTTAACATGTTACTACAAATAACTAAATAATGATATATAGAACTTAAATTCTATACTCTACTTAGTCCACACAACCATATTCCAAGTCCACCTCCCATCATCATTTTACACCTGTTCTTACACACCTCATATTACTTAACAGTCTGACACAATATGACCCCAAAATTTGTTATAGAAATAAGCATGGTCAAAACCAGTTTAAACACAACTACTACTTCTCCAAGCAAAACTCTGTAGAGTAAACACAAAACCTATTTCAATGATACTTCTCAAGTAGAACAAGAGTTCAAACGGCTAACCGATTCACCAGGACACACACACACACACGAGTTAATGTCCAATTTATACATTAAATCAAACTTATAACACCAGGTCCTCCTACTATAATTTCTGACTCGCCTTGGCCTACTAGTCTTTATCAACCTACTGTACTCGACTTCTATCCATAAGTATAGGCTACCACCCATTTTACCCATCCAACTGTAACTCCAAGTCTAAAACAAATTATGTAGAACCCAGCAAGAAAAGATACACAGTTTAGGAAAGTAGAGACAAAAAAAATAGAAATTTATACAGAAACTCTTCATTATACTAAAACAGTCTCTAAATTCACATTTTCTGCTTTCCGCTACAGTTATACTCCGGTTATTCTCCTACACACACGACCCTGACACTGAACACACACCAATGGACAAGAGCTATTCTGACTCGAGCGAATCAACTCCTTGTATCCGAATGCCCCTGACCAATGCCAATTTCCGCCAATCTACTGCACCCGACACCACACAGAGCATGCTGGACACGAACAAAAGCACCAGACACGAACACACTCTTCCCAAATCCTGATCCTCCCTAACATTATATCGTTCAATTTTATAGCAAAACTCTGTAACAATGAGAGGGATAGACAAATACCTGAAGAGAAGAAATCCAATCTGAAATAAGGACACGCCTAAAGAAATCGGACACAGCCTTCTTGCAATATGAGGTCAGATGACTGCAACTCAAACGATCTTTCTAAATTCTTGGACCTATCAACATTACCAATCCAGAGATATGCTCGAATTTTCGACCAAAAAAATAATGCAACAGCTCATCAAGAATTTCATAATAAGTTCATTCGAAATTTGAACAAAAATTGAGGTCAAGACTCACCGATCAAACTTCGGAGATCACTAAAATATTGCTAAGTGTTCGCCGAGTCCTCGAAGAAATTCGAGACCCTCGATCATTGACGACGAACCCTTCAGAAAAAATATCGCCGAGGATGGACGAACGCTGCCAGGAAGAAACCACGCACAGACGTCGCTGAGAACGGTCGTGCCTCCTCTGAGGAAAGCTGATCTCGTCGACAGCATCGTCGAAGAAGGTCGTCGAGCCACTGCTGCCGCTCGTCGTCCGCCGTTCGTGGCTCATCTCGGAGGGCTCGTGCACTACCGTTCGATGTGGTGGAGACTTTCGCCATGGCCAATCCGAAATTAGGGTTAGGGTTAGAGGATGTTTGGCCGAAGGAATTTGGGAAAAAGAATTGGGGAGGAGTGCTTCGGCTCTGAGAAGAAATGGAGCTAAAAATGAGCAATTATGTCTCCTCCAAGCTATATATAATGAAAGGGAACTTTGCACTTAAATCCCCCAACAATGCTTTATTACAGCTGTTATAAAAGTTTGTTAGAATTTGGTTTTGGTTAGTTAGAGAGGTTGTCAGAACATTGGGGACCACTCCAGTTGGTTGCTAGAATCTTTTGCTCAAATAACAAATATTTAATAAACAAAATTCCTTTCATAAAATTATAAAGAGATCATTAATAATCAAAATTACTAATCCATAAATTGAAATAATTATTTCTAATTTCTAAAATACAAGGAAAATATTAAAATTCAATAAATTGGAAAAGTGGTGTTACACTAGCAGCAGTATTAGCTGTCCCTATAAAAAGACAATAATTGATCATTATTGCTAATCGAGAATTATTCTGTGTCGAGAATAATTTGAATATTGAATTCAGTAATATAGTCGAGATTTTTACTACTAGTGAAGACTAGAGGACTACCTTTACCGACTTCGTAGTACATGACATCTGTCACTCCCGTTTCCCGTTATACGTATTTTCAGTATACGTGTACGGATTTCTGACAATTGTCAGGTAGTCCGCGTTTTGATTTGTCCTATTTAGGTTGATCCTTGTTTAATCTTGCCTTGGTTTATTTGGTTTGGTTCAACATGACTTGACTTGGCTTGGCTTGACTTGGTTTATTTTGGTTTATCTTGGCTTGGCTTGGCTTGGCTTGGTTTGGTTTATTTTAGTTTGAGATGAGAGGGGTTGCTATATAAGTCAACTATCCTTTCTCTCTCTTCATTTACTTCTTCTTCTCCATTACTCCTCCCACCCACCCAAGAAATCCTCGGCAAGTATAACTTGCATCATGATGGATCTCTCATTTTTATTTTTTCATTCTCTTCTCCACTTAATTCTAAGCCTCTTTAAAACTTGGCATTTTTGGTTTTGATGGATAGATTTTTGTAGATCTAAATTTTGAATCTTTTCTTGTTTTTCTTGGTTTTGATATAGTAAAGCTTGGTATTTCCTAAAATTAGTCATCCTAGGAAGTAGGAAATCTTGTTCTATGCAGTTTAGACCCTTAGAAGTCTCAATTCGGACTTGTTTTGAGGAAGTTATGGTTATGGCAAGTTTTTGGAACTTCTATGGCTGAACTTGCTGTTTGGGGACGACGAACCCCATGCGCCGAAACCCCCATGCGCCTGGGAGGCCATGCGCCGTGAAGTCCAGACAAAGCATCTTTTGACTCCGAGTATGTCATGCGTGTAGGTTCCATATGCGCATGTACTGAAGACGCATCGTGAGTCTCCCATTGTGATGCGCCTATATCTGGTAGCTTATTTCCTAACAGCACAGACCCAGTTATTCGTAAATCTTCAGAAGATGGGTATAGAGGTAGTTCTCCCTACCAATATGGCCTTCATGGCTAGCATACAAGTTCAGTCAAGTATAGTTGAGAGGATCAAGGTAGCTCAGTCAACGGATTCTAAGCTTCAGCGGCTTTGGACAGAATATGAAACAGGAAGGAGAACAGAGTTATGTATTCACGAAGATGGTACTCTCCGGCATGGAAGTCGTCTTTGTGTACACAACGATGATATCAGACATGAGATTATGGCAGAGGCTCACAGTTCGCAGTATTCAATTCATTCCGGTGGCACGAAGATGTACCGTGATATTTGCCAGCATTTTTAGTGGAATGGCATGAAGAAGAAGATAGTCCGGTTTGTCTCTCGTTATTTGGTTTGCCAATAAGTTAAAGCTGAACATCAGAGACTAGCTGGACTTCTTCAACCTTTACCGATCCCAGAATGGAAATAGGAGCACAATACCATGGATTTTGTAACTGGGTTACCAAAACCTCCAGTTGGGAGAGATGCTATCTGGGTTATAGTTGACCGACTCACGAAGGTAGCACATTTTCTCCCTCTCAGAATTGGTAAGTCGACAGATTAGCTTACAGAGATGTATATCAGATAGATAGTCAGATTGCATGGAGTGCCAGTAAGTATCATATCGGATAGAGATTCAAGATTTACTCGTACTTTTGGCGGAGTCTTCAGAAGAGTTTGGGGACTCGTCTTAAGTTTAGTTTAGCTTATCATCCGCAGACAGATGGTCAGTCAGAGCGCATGATTCAAACTCTTGAGGATATGTTGCGATCCTGTACACTTGACTTTGATGGTTCCCAGGAAAATCACCTACATCTCGTGGAGTTCTCCTACAATAACAGTTTCCAAGCCAGTATCCAGATGGCACCATTCGAGGCACTGTATGGCAGGAAGTGCAGATCACCTTTAGCTTAGGATAATGTCGGCGAGAGGCAGATGCTTGGTCCAGAAATGGTTACTCGGACTATCGAGGTGGTCATACAAGTTAGAGATCATATTAGAGTTGTCCAAGATCGTCAGCGTCATTGGGCCGATTCTCATCGGCGTCCTCTTGAGTTTTCTATTGGCGACCACGTATTCCTTAGGATCTCGCCTACCCATGGCATCATTCGATTCGGCGTACGGAGAAAGCTTAGTCCTAGGTATATAGGACCGTGTGATATTCTCGAACGAGTAGGCGATGTGTCCTATCGTCTCGCTCTTCCGCCGTCGGGATGTGAGGTACATGACGTATTCTATGTATCCCAATTATGGCAGTACATTCCGGATCTGAGCTATATCCTTGATCATTCAGAATTAGTTGTTGGTACCAACCATTCATATGAGGAAAGGCCCGTATCCATATTGGATCGAAAAAAGAAGGTACTCAAGAACAAGACTATTAAGTTAGTCCGTGTTGCTTGGGGTCATCACTCTTTGGGTGAGTCAACGTAGGAACGTGAGGATCATATCCGATCGTGATATCCACACCTGTTTGACTCATAAGGTATAATATCATCCTCATGCCTTATGTCTTTAATTTTTTACTTGCATGAATGATTGTCTGATTGACTGCTAGTTATAGATTGCTAGTGTTAGTATAGCTTGCCCCGATACCTCTAGCCTTTTGACTAAATTTCTAGGACAAAATCTTTTTAAGGTGGGTAGAGTTGTAACTCCCGTTTCTCGTTATGCGTATTTTCAGTATACGTGTACGGATTACTGACAATTGTCAGGTGACCTGTGTTTTGACTTATCCTGTTGAGGTTGATCCTGGTTTAATCTTGCCTTGGTTTATTTGGTTTGGTTCAACATGACTTGACTTTACTTGGCTTGACTTGGTTTATTTTGGTTCATCTTGGCTTGGCTTGGTTTGGTTTATTTTGGTTTGAGATGAGAGGGGTTGCTATATAAGTCAACTATCCTCTCTCTCTTTCTCTTCATTACTCTTCTTCATTTACTTCTTCTTCTCCATTACTCCTCCCACCCACCCAAAAAATCTTAGGCAAGTGCAACTTGCTTCATGATGGATCTCCCATTTTTCTTTTTCCATTCTCTTCTCCACTTGATTCTAAGCCTCTTTAGAACTTGGCATTTTTGGTTTTGATGGATAGATTTTTGTAGATCTAAGTTTTGAATCTTTTCTTGTGTTTCTTGGTTTTGATCTAGTAAAGCTTGGTATTTCCAAAAATAAGTCATCCCAAGCTGTAGGAAATCTCGTTCTATGCAGTTTGACCCTTGGAAGCCTCAATTCAGACTTATTTTGAGAAAGTTATGGTCATGGCAAATTTTTAGAACTTCTATGGCTGAAATTGTTGTTTGGGGACGACGAACCCCATTCGCCGAAACCCCCATGCGCCCGGGAGGCCATGCGCCGTGAAGTCCCGACAACGCATCTTTTGACTTCGAGCGTGTCATGCGCGTAGGTTCCATACGCGCATGTACTGAAGATGCATCGTGAGTCTCCCATTGTGATGTGCCTATATCTGGCCATGTACCTATAACTGGCCATGCGCCTCTTTGGCCATGTGCTTATATCTGGCCATGCGCCTCCTTAGCCATGCGCTTATATTTGGCCATGCGCCTATATCCGGCTATGCGCCTCTTTGGCCATGCGCCTATATTTGGACAAGCGCCCATGATGGTCCAGAGCCTGTCTGGCCATGTGCTTACCTCGGCCATGCGCCATCCTGACCCTGGTGTCCATTCATGCCCAAGCGCCCATGCTTGCCTAGGCGCCCATCCATCATTAGGCGCCCATTGTGACGCGCCTACCCCCCTGCACCTTTCTTATTCTTGCACTTGCCTACATGTTTTATTATATACATGTGCCCTGAGTTTTGACCTGACCTGAGCATGACTTGACTTGGCTGTAACACGAACTTGGCTTGCACTTTACCTTTGACTTGGACTTGAACATGATAATTCTAGGCTATATGTAACGCTCCAGTCCCAAAATACGTAGGACTAGGCACGTAGACATGCCAGCTGTATTCATACGATATACATGGGCCTCGTATGGATACATAAGCTGTAAAATACAGTAATCCAAGACAAACTAAATCTCATCCACAATAAAAAGAATAATAATATGAAAATCAAGTTGAATATTTATGATACAATCGTTGGACGGAGACAAAGTCCACTACCAACTATCTCAATGAAAGAAATGTACAAGAAATCGATCGATAAAATAGCAAGACGAACCAAGCGCAATCGTCTTCAAAGTAATGGAGAGAATCACGGCCTTGGCTATAACACCTGCAGAAAATCATGAAAGTACACACCTGGGGAATAACAAGGTCCTCAGATGGACGTAGCAAGATACAGGAAGAACAAGCTAATATGAAATGTCAGAATAATAAAATATTATATAAAAGACTATTTTAATCACAAATATGCAAAGGAGATTCTAACCGCCTAATGTGTAATTTAGAGGACAACTTTCATGCGCATGGGTGAGATTTTAGGCTATGTATACATAACTGGCATCCAGTAATCCGTATCCGTCCGTAACGTCCAAAACGTCAGAGGGCATCTGCAAATAAATCGCAACAGTTCCATCCGGAGACTGTGGTTTACCTGTTTGGATTCCCATATGTACTAGCGACTGTCCTCCCCCAATATTTTCCATGCTCTTCAAGTCATGTCCATGGCTCGTCCAGTTTTGTAACTGCTTGAGTCTCTAAAACCCTAGTTATAGCAGTTACGATCATCTATTCGTCACACGACTTTAGAGAGGGCCAGTCCATAAGTCATGCCCCTAGCAAAATATCTCAAACCGTGTAGTGTAGGTGTCATGGCCAAAGAAGATATAAGGATATCCCCCAACAAGAAGGTAGTCCGCTAACACTAAGTTAACATGCATATAATAAAGTAAAACGACTAACAGAGTCGCTTGCACCTAAGTGTGGCTTGGACGCATAATTTATAACAAAGGAAACTAATAATATGAAACAAAATAAATAATACAGAAAATTAATAATATGACAGTAAATTAGCAAGGTATACTTGCCTGGGTCCTGAGCACTGTGGTGGCGAAGATCAGATAGGAAAGTAGGTGGAACAACGGCTGCTGAGTAACTATGGTCCAAACAAACATCTACGGATGCTGAAAATTCTAAACCCCCAATATTTTTTTAAATTATTTTAGTGCCTTAAAATTTATTTTTCTATATTATTTAGAATTTATTTGGTATATGTACGTAAATATAAATGCATGTGTGTATACATTATATGTGTGCTGTTAATATTTCTATTAAATAAGGTATATAGTAAATCCTAAAATTTTTAGGAATTTATTGGTAAATTTTTGGAAATTTATTGCTTGCTTAAAATATATATATATATTTACATTCGATATATATATATATATATTTATTTATTAGTTAAAAAAAAACAAACTGGGGTGGTCGGTCCCAGACCGACCACAGTACCAAAGAATAAGGAAAATGAATAAATAAATGAGAAGAAAAAGGGAAAAAATATATATTAAAAACAACTAACCCCCCCCCCCCCCATGTGGGCGGGTCCCACACCCCCCCTAAGTCCCTGCTGCGTGCAGCAGCAACACACTCAACGAAACCCAAATTCGTGGGTTCACAAATCCAAAACCTATTAGTGTTAGGTTTTGTTGAAAGTTGTTATAAATATAACTTTTTCTACAAGCCTCAAAACCCTAATCTTCCAAAACAAAAGTTGAAGCTGATTATACCCCCTTCGCCCACGACTTTGTTTCACCAGCGACGGAGCTTTGTGCGCGACGAACGGAGCATCAGAAGTCAGCCCCGCGTCACCCACGGAGCAGTTTTCCCACTCAAGGTACCCTACTTCTCTACGATGTAACTTTTTACTCGTAGCACCGATTTTTGATCCGTAAAATTTTATGGAAAGTAGACTTGACCCTCTTCGAGATCCTCCTGATGGATTCGAAACAATCCATCGACTTGCTCAAAAAATTGAGACAAAGTTGAACAAAAATCTGTTTTCTGTAACGCTAAAAACTGTTTTAAAACGACAACTTGTTGGCCAATTTACTTGCTGTGCAGTATAGTACTATAGGAACTAATTAAAAATAGTAAAAGACAATATAATCGAGAGCGCAACGCATCTTCTGGATCGTCGTTTCGATTTGCGTGTAAAAAGTAGAATGATGTTGAAGTTGAGGAAAAACCTGTGCTTAGTTATATTAATTTTTAGAATTTTGTCCGATACGACGTACGCCCCGACAAACCGGGCGACATAGTCGTACGCTATACACATCAAAAGGCGCGTATGGACGTTGCGGACGTGTGGGAACTGACGGAACTCAGTTTCGTCGCGTGTGCGCGACGAAATCAACGCGTATCCGTCGAGATACCCCCTTATCGACATTTTGCAAACTTGCCCATAACTTCGTGTACAGTCGTCGAATCGAGACGAAACTTGCGCCAACTGGTCCGGATTGGAATTCTGGTCCTGCATGCCAAGTTTGGTTCGATTCTGAGAAGGTCGAATCGGAACTCATTTTTGGCGGGCCTGCGACCCACTCAAACGAGCGATTTTGTACACGGCTCCTCGGAATCCAAAATTGGACATACCGTTGAGTTCCTCTCCTCAAACTGAAACCGTAGACATATTGTTTGATGAATTTAGAGACCATAGACTTTGGCATGCGTTTCGGTGCAAAGCGAGTCCAACGGCGAACATCGTTTTGACCCGAAATTACGATTTTGCTCCTGTTCCAGAATTTGACTTTTGGACAGGCATTTCCTAGGTATAACTTCTTCACCGAGATCATTTTTGATGTTTGTTTTAGCGTTTGGAGTCATCTGTGATTTGTGAGTTTTTGGTGCTGACACTTGCTACTCTTGGATTTGTCCTTCTCACACCGCAGGCAAGATACCTTGCCACCTTACTCTGTGATTATTATATTCTTATTTTCAGTTGTTATTTTCAGTATTTGTTTTGTGATATTTAAACTGCACGTCCAAGTCACACTTGGGTGCAAGCGACTCTATCGGTTGTTTTTCTTGCTTTATTTATTCTCTTGCATTGACTTAGTTTATTGACCACCCATTGATGATGAGGTATTGGTATATCTCATATGGCCTTGACACTTGTTTTATCACGTGATGTGAGTCACATATAGGACACAAATCCACGTAGTCGGCTGGCCACCGATACGTATGGAGCGTGCGACGGATAGGGGTAACTGCCAATAGAATTGCATGATAGAAGACTTGGCGGTTACTAGAGGTACATGTCAGTCATGAAGATGATGATACTAGGCATTGGGTGGGAAGAACATTACCTGACGTATGGACTTCGATTGTACTTCCCTTGTAATCCGGAAGCTCCGCTGGAGATACAGGTATGAGCCTCTCAGGTTGGCTACTATCATTTTTTGAACGTCATGCTCTTGGTCACTGGTATCCAAGAGGGGACTATACCGGATCCTATATTCAGCCAGGGCTCATGCGTCGAAGGAATATATCTCAACTGCATATTCACAGTAGAATGGTCAGGAACCCGATTGCATGCATACCTTTCTCTCTTATTATATTATCACAGTTTATATGGCATGGTATTTTCTTATATCTTGCTATGTCCCCTGAGGACCTGGTTATCTCTCCAGGTTTAGACGATTTTCTACAGGAGTACGGAGCGGCATTGGAGCTATCTTACATTGATGACGAGGCAGTGCCTTATGACTTCTAGTCTATTTCTTATCTGAAACAGTTGTAGACATTATTTTACATCTCTTTTCTTTCTATTTTACGGAGGTTGGACTCCGATCTTGTGAGACTATTTTTTTATAGCTGTTTGGAGTGAGTATGTTCACCCGGCTATCTTTTGATACTCTTATTTATTTATTTGGACTTCATTATCTTCTGTGTTGAGCTGTGATGAGATTAGATATGTTACTCTGGCCTGTGATTATTTTATTTACAGCTTATGTGCATATGTGAGGATTCCATATATTGGGGTATTCTTCGTATATGTGCAGCTGGCATGTTCACGTACTTGGTCCTTCGTACTATGGGACTGGGGCGTTACACGTTTTTGTGGTAGCCCATGCAGGTCAATGTTAATATTGTTGGGTTACATGACTGTGCCCAACAAACCTGCATATAGGAATAGGAATATCTCATCCAGAACTACTACTATCTCTTGACTTCCAATCTTTTCGAAACTTCCTTGATTATTCGATTTACTTCATATCTAATCTTTCCTAATATCAACTTATCTTTCTCGCGCCAACAGTATGAATCTAAGAAGCGGACGCACTTCTGTCTTGGCCCTCACATCTGGTGAAGAGGCTACTCCGGAGGGACATAATCCTTCCATGACTCCAGCGACACCTTACCAGCCAGGACTGTCGCAGCCTACTACGACACCGACGACGGAGCACCCAGAGATCGCAGCACCCCCAGGCTGTCAGGCTGGACAGACTACTACCATGCCCCCAGGAGGGAATGTACCACTGCCTCCTCCACCACCATTCCCTCAGCAGTTTTCCCCACAGTCGGGACCTCAGATGCCTCCACCACCGACTGATGGGAGCCCTACTACTCAGTTTATGTATGCTATGATGCAGGCTTAGTGGCAGCAGACTGAGCTGATAAGACAGACGATGATGGCAGCTATGGCTCTACCTCCACCACCACCTCCAGTACCAGCACCAGCACCGGCTCTGCATCCCTATGAAGGCTCTATCAAGAATTTCACAGATATGAACCCCAAGACCTTTAGAGGGATGAAGAAGACATTAGAGGTGTCAAAGTGGCTTATTAGTACCGAGAAGCTACTGAAGGCATCCCAGTTGCCAGCTCGAGATTGGATGACAGTAGTGGACCTATTGTTAGAAGATAATGCTCACCACTAGTAGAAGGCGGAAGAGAGGCGATTAGGCATTGGGATCACTTGGAAGCAGTTCTATGATATATTTTATGAGAGATTCTTCCCTATTCATGTTCGAGATGGTCTCTACGACCAGTTCCTCCATCTGAAGCAAGGGAATATGACAGTTGATGAGTATGACTCGGAGTTCAATCGCCTGAGTCGATTTGGTGCGGGATTGATTCCGACAGAGTTAGAGAAGGCGAGAAGATTTCACCAGGGGCTTGTACCAGAGCTCAAGTCTTATACGACTACTCAGTCTCGAGTCTCCCATTCAGCTGTCTTGGAAGAAGCTTGTGCTCAGGAGATTCTTCGTAAGAAATAGCAGCAGACATCGAGGCGCCATACCCCAGCAGCTACACCAGCCCGAGCTACTCAGAGTGGACCTATCAGGAGGACTACAGGACAGTACCAGCAGAGGCACACACCTTATCAGAAGCCCACTTGTAACTTTTGTGGGAAGCAGGGGCATATTAGAGATGACTGTCGACTTCGTTTGGGCTTATGTATGAGATGTAGATCAGGACAGCACTTGGCCAGAGATTGTCCTGAGCAGCAGGCTCTAGTTCAGGCACATCAGGCCCAGTGGCTCACAACCCCAGTACCACGTCCACCATTACCCCCACAGACAGCACAGTACCACAAGTTCAGAGCTCAAGGCCCAGGACAGAACCAAGGAAAGGCATTCTCTCTAGCTGTTGAAAATGTAGAGACAGAGGCAGAGGTTATAGCAGGTATGGTTTTAGTTGCATCTTTTCCTGCTATTACATTATTTGATACTGGAGCCACTCATTCATTTATAGCCACTAGTTTTGCCACTAGACACAGCATTTCCATCACACCCTTAGCTAAGAATGTTAAAATCCTCACTGGAGGAGGAGTTGTACCTGTTAGTGGTGTTTGTAGACTTTGTCCTGTAGTGATAAATGGAAGAGAGATGATGGCACGACTTCTTGTATTCCCTATGCCGACATTTAATGTGGTTCTTGGAATGGACTGGTTGAGCCAGCATTTCGCTCTCACAGACTGCCATAGGAGCAGTATTATCTTTAGACCACCGAATGCGGCAGAGTTTGAGTTCACCAAAGAAGACGGAGATAGTTGTGATGTACCCACATTGGGAACACATATGATGATGCATGACACTCCTTAGCACCCTATTATCACCGAGTTCGAGGATGTATTCCCCGAGGAATTGACAGGACTACCACCTGACCGAGACATTGAGTTTTCTATTGAGCTTATTCCCGGAGCCGAGCCTATTTCATCCCGAGTATATCGTCTGGCACCCAAGGAGTTGGTAGAGATAAAGACGCAGATTGATGACTTATTAGAGAAGGGATTTATTCGTGCCAGTGCGTCACCATGGGGAGCACCCGTTCTTTTTGTGCCTAAGAAAGACGGGACAGTGCGCATGTACATTGACTACAGAGCATTGAATGCAGTGACGGTGAAGAACAAGTATCCCTTGCCGCGTATAGACGATCTATTTGACCAACTGAGTGGAGCAAAAGTATTCTCCAAGATTGACTTACGATCGGGCTATCACCAATTGAAGGTTCGGAAGGAAGACATTGCAAAGACGACCTTTCATTCGAGGTATGGACACTACGAGTTCTTGGTCATGCCTTTCGGTTTGACCAATGCTACCGCAGTTTTCATGAATTTAATGAACAAGATCTTTCAACAATACTTGGACAAATTTGTAGTAGTCTTTATAGACGATATCTTGATTTACTCTAAGAGCCAAGAGGAGCATGAGTAGCATCTACGGATAGTTTTGGGAATATTGAGGAACGAGAGACTCTTTGCGAAGCTTAGCAAGTGTGATTTCTTTCTCAAGGAGGTATCATTCCTTGGTCACATTGTTACGGACGATGGTATATCGGTAGACCCAGAGAAGATCACAACAGTCAAATCATGGCCCGTTCCCACATCAGCTTCTGAAGTGAGAAGTTTCCTCGGACTTGCGAGTTACTACCGACGGTTCATAGAAGATTTCTCTCGAATAGCGGGGCCTATAACTCAATTGACTTGCAAGAATCAGGAGTTTGTATGGACAGACGAGTGTCAAGCCGCTTTTGACGAGTTGAAAAAGCGATTGACCACAGCACCGATCCTGACACTACCATCGGGCCCAGGAGGATTTGTAATCTACAGCGACGCATCCGGGAAGGGATTAGGATGTGTATTGATGCAGCACGGTCGTGTAGTAGCTTATGCATCGCGACAGTTGAGAGTGCACGAGAAGAATTATCCGACCTACGATCTAGAGCTCGCAGCGGTTATCTTTGCCTTGAAGCTATAGAGACACTACTTGTACGGCGAGAAGGTTGATATCTACACTGATCATAAGAGCCTCAAGTATGTGTTCACACAAAAGGAGTTGAATATGCGACAGCGACGTTGGTTGGAGTTGATGAAGGATTATAAGATCGAGCTTCATTATCATCCGGGCAAGGCTAATGTCGTGGCAGACGCATTAAGCCGTAAGCCCATGGCACACTTTTTGACCACACAGAAGGAATTGATTAGAGACTTGGAGCAGCTTGGTATTGAGGTAGTATTGCCCGAAGCAGACGGCGTATTAGCCAACCTTCAAGTGCAATCATTATTGGTAGAGCGCATCAAGGCAGCATTGCCTAATGATGCTAAATTTCGACGGCTCAAAGAGAGGACAGAAGCAGGAGAGCAGACAGGATTGAGGATCCACACCGATGGGACATTGTGATGTGGTGATCGCATTTATGTTCCCAATGGAGAGCTACGGCAGGAGCTGATGGCAGAGGCTCACAGTTCGACTTACTCTATTCATCCCGGAGGGACCAAGATGTATCATGACTTACGACAGTACTATTGGTGGCATGGAATGAAGCGGAAGATAGTTCATTTCGTTGCCAAGTGCTTGGTATGTCAGCAAGTTAAGGCGGAGCACCAGAGGACGGCCAGATTATTGCAGCCGCTACCCATTCCCGAGTGGAAGTGGGAGCACATTACTATGGATTTCATCACGGGTTTTCCTCGGAGTCCTAGAGGACGTGACGCAGTGTGGGTGATTGTTGATAGACTTACGAAGTCAGCCCATTTCTTACCTTTTAGAGTGGGCCAGTCGACAGAGGTATTGGCAGAGATGTATATGGAGCAGATTGTGAGATTCCACGGTGTGCCTGTTATTATTGTGTCAGACTGTGACTCGATATTCACCTCATACTTTTAGAGGAGCATGCAAGAGAGTTTGGGCACCCGATTGAAGTTTAGCACATCGTACCATCTGCAGACAGACGGCCAGTCGGAGCATACCATTCAGACGCTAGAGGATATGTTGAGAGCGTGTATGCTTGATTTTGGCGGTTCGTGGGAGGACCATCTTCATCTTGTTGAGTTTTCCTACAACAATAGCTATCAAGCGAGCATTCAAATGGCTCCGCTTGAAGCATTGTATGGTAGGAAGTGTCGGTCTCCTGTTTGTTGGAGCGACATAGGAGAGCGACAGCTATTGGGTCCCGAGTTGGTCTTGAGCACAGTGGAGACAGTGAAGAAGATTCAGGACCACCTGCGAGCAGCGCAGGATCGTCAGAAGCAGTGGGCAGATAATCGTCGTCGACCTTTTGGAGTTCAAAGAGGGCGACCATGTGTTCTTGAAGATATCCCCCACTAGTGGCACGATTCGATTCGGAGGACGTGGCAAGTTGAGTCCAAGGTACATCGGGCCTTTCGATGTCTTGGAACGTGTTAGAGAGGTTGCATATAGATTGGCCTTGCCACCGTCGTTGGAGGGAGTGCATGACGTGTTCCATATATCTCAGCTGAGGAGGTATGTGGCGGACAGCAATCATGTGCTTGATCACTCCGAGATCACAGTTGGACCGAGCTTGTCGTACGAAGAGCAACCAGTAGGTATCCTCGATCGCCGAGTGAAGGTGTTGCGGAACCAATCTATTCCATTGGTTCGCGTGGCATGGATGCATCACTCTCCAGGGGAGTCTACTTGGGAGCGCGAGGACGACATCCGTAATCGCTTTCCGCAGTTGTTCGAAAACGAAGGTATGTCTTGCATTTTAAGTGCAATTATACTTTCATTCATTGCATTTGATCCCCCGATATTAGTTTAATTTCGAGGACAAAATTTTCTTTAAGTTGGATACGATGTAAACCCCCAATATTTTTCTAAATTATTTTAGTGCCTTAAAAATTATTTTTCTATATTATTTAGAAATTATTTGGTATATGTACGTAAATATAAATGCATGTGTGTATACATTATATGCGTGCTGTTAATATTTCTATTAAATAAGGTATATAGTAAATCCTAGAATTTTTAGGAATTTATTGGTAAATTTTTGGAAATTTATTGCTTGCTTAAAAGATATATATATATATATATATATATATATATATATATATATATATATATATTTACATTCGATATATATATATATATATTTATTAGTTAAAAGAAAAAACAAACTGGGGTGGTCGGTCCCAGACCGACCACAGTACCAAAGAATAAGGAAAATGAATAAAGAAAGGAGAAGAAAAAGGAAAAAAAATATTAAAAACAACTAACCCCCCCATGTGGGCGGGTCCCACACCCCCCCTAAGTCCCTGCTGCGTGCAGCAGCAACACACTCAACGAAACCCAAATTCGTGGGTTCACAAATCCAAAACCTATTAGTATTAGGTTTTGTTGAAAGTTGTTATAAATATAACTTTTTCTACAAAGCCTCAAAACCCTAATCTTCCAAAACGAAAGTTGAAGCTGATTATACCCCCTTCGCCCATGACTTCGTTTCACCAACGACGGAGCTTTGTGCACGACAAACGGAGCATCGGAAGTCAGCCCCGCGTCACCCACGGAGCAGTTTTCCCACTCAAGGTACCCTACTTCTCTACGATGTAACTTTTTACTCGTAGCACCGATTTTCGATCCATAATATTTTCGGGAAAGTAGACTTGACCCTCTTCGAGATCCTCTTGATGGATTCGAAACAACCCATCGACTTGCTCGAAAAATTGAGACGAAGTTGAACAAAAATCTGTTTTCTGTAACGCTAAAAACTGTTTTAAAACGACAACTTGTCGGCCAATTTACTTGCTGTGCAGTATAGTACTATAGGAACTATTTCAAAACAGTAAAAGACAACATAACCGAGATCGTAACGCATCTTCTGGATCGTCGTTTCGATTTGCGTGTAAAAAGTAGAATGATGTTGAAGTTGAGGAAAAACCTGTGCTTAGTTATATTAGTTTTTAGAATTTTGTCCGATACGACGTACGCCCCGACAAACCGGGTGACGTGGTCGCATGCTATACACATCGAAAGGCGCGTATGGACGTTGTGGACGTGTGGGAACTGACGGAACTCAGTTTCGTCGCGTGTGCGCGACGAAATCAACGCGTATCCGTCGAGATACCCCCGTATCGACGTTTTGCAAACTTGTCCATAACTTCGTGTACAGTCGTCAAATCGAGACAAAACTTGCGCCAACAGGTCCGAATCGGAATTCTGGTCCTGTATGCCAAGTTTGGTTCGATTCTGAGAAGGTCGAATCGAAACTTATTTTTGGCGGGCCCGCGAACCACTCAAACGAGCGATTTTGTACACGGCTCCTCGGAATCCAAAACTGGACATACCGTTGAGTTCCTCTCCTCAAACTAAAACCGTAGACATGTAGTTTGACGATTTTAGAGACCATAGACTTTGGCACGCGTTTTGGTGCAAAGCGAGTCCAACGGCGGACATCGTTTTGACCCGAAATTACGATTTTGCCCCTATTCCAGAATTTGACTTTTGGACAGGCATTTCCTAGGTATAACTTCTTCACCAAGATCATTTTTGATGTTTGTTTCAGCGTTTGGAGTCATCTGTGATTTGTGAGTTTTTGGTGCTGACACTTGCTACTCTTGGATTTGCCCTTCTCGCACCGCAGGCAAGATACCTTGCCACCTTACTCTGTGATTATTATATTCTTATTTTTAGTTGTTATTTTCAGTATTTGTTTCGTGATATTTAAACTGTGCGTCCAAGTCACACTTGGGTGCAAGCGACTCTATCGGTCGTTTTTCTTGCTTTATTTATTCTCTTGCATTGACTTAGTTTATTGACCACCCATTGATGATGAGGTATTGGTATATCTCATACGGACTTGACACTTATTGTATAACGTGATGTGAGTCACATATAGGACACGTATCCGCGTAGTCGGCTGGCCACCGATACGTATGGAGCGTGCGACGGATAGGGGTAACTGCCAATAGAATTGCATGATAGAAGACTTGGCGGTTACTAGAGGTACATGTCAGTCATGGAGATGATGATACTAGGCATTGAGTGGGGAGAACATTACCTGACGTATGGGCTTCGATTGTACTTCTCTTGTAACCCGGAAGCTCCGCTGGAGATACGGGTATGAGCCTCTCAGGTTGGCCACTGTCATTTTTTGAACGTCATGCTCTTGGTCACTGGTGCCCAAGAGGGGACTATACCGGATCCTATATTCAGCCAGGGCTCATGCGTCGAAGGAATGTATCTCAACTGCATATTCACAGTAGAATGGTCAGGAATTCGATTGCATGCATACCTTTCTCTCTTATTATATTATCACAGTTTATATGGCATGGTGTTTTCTTGTATCTTGCTATGTCCCCTGAGGACCTGGTTATCTCTCCAGGTTTAGACGATTTTCCACAGGAGTACGGAGCGGCATTGGAGCTATCTTACATTGATGACGAGGCAGTGCCTTATGACTTCTAGTCTATTTCTTATCTGAGACAGTTGTAGACATTATTTTACATCTCTTTTCTTTCTATTTTGCGGAGGTCGGACTCCGATCTTGTGAGACTATTTTTTTATAGCTGTTTGGAGTGAGTATGTTCACCCGGCTATCTTTTGATACTCTTATTTATTTATTCGGACTTCATTATCTTCTGTGTTGAGCTGTGATGAGATTAAATATATTACTCTGGCCTGTGATTATTTTATTTACAGCTTATGTGCATATGTGAGGATTCTATATATTGGAGTATTCTTCGTATATGTGCAGCTGGCATGTTCACGTACTTGGTCCTTCGTATTATGGGACTGGGGCGTTACAAAAATAGTCTATTATCAAATTATAATTAATACTATACCTATTAGATTTATTTAATAAATTCTGAAATTAGGATATGGCATAGGTTTTCGTATCAGCTTTCTAAAAAACTAAACGGATCACATTTTCGTTTCCGGAATCTCCCGAAATCGCAAAAATACTGAAACACGTTTATTTTTGGGACACTAGATACTCAAATAGTTTTGTAGAAATTTACAGAACAAATTTTATCTATTAAAATATTATTCTGGAAAGCTTACCTCAATACGCTTCTTTTAAAAAAAACTGGAGGCAAAACGGTGTTCGGAGCTAGGAGATATCGTCGTTCCAAGTTGCTCTTGCTACTAAAAAGCGGGGCTAAATTCTAATGACGAATTTTAGAGTTTCTATTGGACTAAAAATAATTTTGAATTATGGCTGATAGAAGGGGGATGTATTGGATTTATATAGGTATTTATTTCAGATTTATCTCCTAAATTAGATAGAATTTAATTTAAATAAATTGGAGTTTGCTTTGTTAGGATAGGATATAGATAGAGATGTTTTCCAAGTAGAAGTAGAATTAGTATTAATTTAAAATATAGTTTAAATTTATCTAAATTATCTATAACATTATTTAAAATTACTATAGATAATAAATAGAGTTAATATTTATTTAAACAACCTTCATCTAATCTCATTTATACAAGCTGAAATATTTAATACTAATTTGATATTTATTCTATATTATGTAAATAGTGTACAATATAAGTAACATATAAAAAGTAATAAAATTTATGAAATAAATCCTAAAATTTTGAGAAAAATTGTATAATATAGTTTAGATCCTTAATGTACTAAAAAAATAGCTTTATATATTTTTATACTAAATTCACTAATGAGCACTATACTAAATATATGTAAAATAATACAAATTATATAATAAGTCAATAAATAGTTATTTAAAAATCCAAAAATTCTACAAATATTTATTTTGAAAAAATCAGGGGGTTTACAAAAGTCTTGTCTAGATAAGGACTAAGAAGAGTTTTAATTCCACTTGAATTTTCCACTATTTAATTAAAATTAATTTAAAAGTAACTCAATCAAATATATTCCAATGTAGATAGATTCTACCTCTAATTTAAACTGTATTTAAATAACTTAATATATATTTTTCCAACTTAAATCACCATAATTAATTATATATTAAATCAACCCATATTTAATATACTTTTTTCGAAATAATATATTAGTGATAATAATTAATTTTAAAAATACAAATATATATACACTCGTATGCAAAAATAATACTTACATAAAATACGGTTTTTCTAAATTACTAGTTATACTTGTACCATAAAATAAAATGCATTTCTTAAATAAAAATAAAGTTTGGCAATCCTCGGCGCGACGTATTTACAACTTCAAGCAATATAAAATATTTATCGTCTATTATTTTGAAATATTTTCTACATCTATATAATTAAAACGTTTTATAAAAATATGTACTTCGTACTTATTCGTACTTGACGAGAAATTTACGAAACGCAAACTCGTATGCGACGTACAAATACGAAGTACAAAAATCAATACCATATTTATTAAAAAAAATCGTAGTAGAAATTTAGGAATTTTACACTATAATCTGAACTTGACATGAACATGGAATGATAACTCCTTTGGTGGACCGTCGTGGTGCACTCTTGACCAGTAATTCTTGATATGACAAGTACTTATAGCATGAACATGACATGTTAACATGAACCCTTCTTGATAATCTTGATAGTGGCCCGTCGAGGCGTACTCTTGACAAGCACTCTTGATATGATAAGCAACTTGACATAGCATGTATAATCTTGATAGTGGTTTGTCGAGGTGCACTCTTGACAAGCACTCTTCACATGATAAGCAACTTGACATAGCATGTATAATCATGATAGTGGCCCGTCGAGGCGCACTCCTGACAAGTAACAAGTAACCTGACATAACATGATAATCTTGAAAGGCTGTTGCGACGGCTATCCTGACTAGCTAAGTAACTCTTATCTTGACACCGTGGTTGATTCTCTTGATTGTTGTAATGCCTGTGGTACGTATTACGTATTTTTGGAATACGTATACGTATTTTATCTTGTATTGCTTAATTCTTTGCTTAGTTTTCTTCATGGCCTGGTTTATTCTTGGTTGGGTTGGCTTGGTTCGGTTTGGGATTGCTTTGGTTCATCATGGACCAAAGGGTGAACCCCCTACCTACTACCACCACTATCATTTATTAACCTATTCTTCTTTCTCTCTCTTCATTAACCTCTTCTTCTTCTTCCATTTACTTCTTCACCTACCAGAGAGGGAGAGAGAGGTCTAGGCAAGTGCAACTTGCTTCATGGAGGAACTCAAATTTTATTGCCTCATTCTCTTTCTTACAGTACTTTAACTTACTTTAGTACTTAGCATTTTTACTTTTCATGGCTAGATTCTTGTAGATCTAAGTTTTCTTTATTTTCGGATTTCTTGGGTTTTGATCTACTTAACCTTGTTATTTCTGAGTTTTGATGGTTCCATGTTGTAGAGGATTTCGTTCTACCCCATTTTGACCTATGGAAGTTCGGATTTTGGCTCCGGATGATGGAGTTATGGAGCTTGAGAACTTGGCTCTCATGGTGTTCTTCTTCTCGGGATTTTGGAGAAGATGAACTGTGCTTGACTTGACCGGATGGATAATTCATGCGGCAAGTGTTCTATTCAGCCGCATGACTGGAAGTTCTTGAGCCGCATGAGAGTCGAACTCATTTAGCCGCATGTGCCCTCCCTTAGCCGCATGAGGACACCGCTTCTTCCAGCCGCATGAATGCTATGACTTAGTCTCATGCGCCTTCTCTCCCTATTGGCCGCATGGGACTTTACTTGAGCTTGGACCCTCAGCCGCATGAGCTGCTGCCGCATGGATTCTCTCCTTGGCCGCATGCGGCTGACCCTATTCAGCCGCATGGAACTCAGTCCATTCCTAGCCGCATGAGAATCCACTTCACAGTCGCATGAATGCTATGACTTAGTCGCATGCGCCCCTCCCCCATCCTGGCCGCATATACCTGATTGATGGCCTGCCGCATACGCGCAGCTTCTCCGCTAGCCGCAGGAGCTGCTCTGTTCTGAGCCGCATGGGCTCTTAACCCCCGACCCGCATGGACTCCTTTTCCCCAGCCGCATGAAGCTTACTTCCCCCTGGCCGCATGATACTCCGCTGCATGACCCTGAACTCCCCTAAGCCGCATGCATTCCCTTAGACCCGAGTCTCCTCCAGCCGCATGGGCTACTCCCTCCTCGGCCGCATGAGATCATTCTTGGCCGCCTATGCTCGAGCCGCATGGATCTTTCCCTGGCTTGTATTTTATTATTTAATGATCGTTATTAACTCATACTTGTAACGCCCTGCGTAACTTGACTTCCTATAGCATTCACCTTACCCTATTATATATTTTGATTGGCATTCACCTTTTGTCCCGAACTTGATAATCTTGATTTGATTGGCATGATTGAAATGATAATTATACCTGGCATGATGTGACCAAGAACTGACATGCTTGATAGTGGCCCGTCGTAGTGCACTCCTGACACGATAACTTGACCTGATAACTTGATCTGCTATGCATGACACGACAGTGACCCGTAGTGGTGCACTCTTGACAAGTACCCTGACAATGCTTGATAGTGGCCCGTCGTGGCGCACTCTTGATAAGTAAAAATGATAATAATAGTGGCCCGTCGTGGCGCACTCTTGACAAATCAATTTATTGGCCTGGACACCGTGGATGATTGTGCTTGTATAAACTACTAGTCCGGTTGTGTCTTGCATCATGTCTAGGGCATGATCCCTGAGTACCACGGTCAGGGATTCATACTGAATCTGGCTAGGTTAATGACTAGATTGATCAAATAGTTCATGGAGAATTTCCCAGTTACATGTTGCCCCTTTGATCCCGGCCTTATGTATATATACATGGGATTTGTTGCTATCCGTAGAGATGAGCGCACTTCCAGCCCGCCGTCGAGTGTGGTACCTTATGACACATGTATCTTACTACAGTGTGTCTGCTATGTCATGCTATCTTTTTCTTTTCTTGCTGGGATTACTCAGGTAGTAACAAACAGGTAACCGGGCTTGGAATTCTCATTGTATCTTGCTAGTAACTAAGGCTTGTGATAACCCTAGTTAGTTAAAGTATCAAGCCGTACTTATTGCTTGGCCGTGAATGATTGGATGGAGTCTAGTCTTGTCTTGATCCTGTACAAGATTGTTATATAACCTGTCTTCTTATATTACCTTACCGATACTGGTGGGAGAAGCCAAGTTCTGTTCAGACGAAGGGTTACAACCCCGGTCCTTGTTTGGTTTACGGGTTATAACCTGGTTATCTGAATAGTCCCATGGTTATCTCATCGTATATCACCTGTCATGCTTGATATGTTTTACCTTATCAATAGTAATTGAGACGGGTTTCTATTCAGGCGAAGGGTTACAACCCCGGGTTTAAGGGTTGTGACATGGCTACTTGAATGGTTCCCTCGTACTCTATTTTGACTGTTGATTATTCTTTTAATATCAAGCTCTTTTGTTACTGTCTTTCATGTAATTATATTCTTGTGCTAATTGCTGGTTTTAGTTTCTAAGTGAAGCCTCCTTTGTGGCACTTGCTCTTTCTGGGGTCTGACCCAGCTGGTTTTGTATGGCCAGATACCGGAGCAGCACCAGAGGATCTACCGACCTTCCAGCCACATGGTGACCACTAGAGGGAATCCTGACAACGAGTGGGTTATTTTTGCTCTCCCACTCTATTGTAAAAATTATTCTTTTGAGGCGTTTAGCCGCCGAGCAAGTGTTAGCTCATGTACATTTTCACTTACTGTCTGCCTACGGGTTGTAACATGATTGGCAACCTAGGGTTGATCATGTATGACTGAAACTCTTGCTAGTCATCATATTTTGTAACGACTAGCTTCATGATCAGCTGAATATGTAATATTTGGGATGCCTTACTATTGTATATTTGGTGGTCTTACATCTTGTAACATCTACTTACTTGCTTGTGATTGAGACACTAGGCTTATTATTGACCATAAGAGACTGATGGATTGTAGATAAACCCTCACATATCTAGACAGCCGTGACCGTATAATTGAGTGGATCCCATTTCATTATACGTAGCTGGCTATGTCTGCCCCCGCTCTCCAGTGTTCTGGTTCTGGGGTGTGACATGGTTTAAGTGGTGGCCCATGCAGGTCTTGTCAATCAAGAAATGTGAGGGTTTACCGGATAGATGTCTCAATCTGTAATCGCCTTTGATCTCCACTCGTATCTTCTTATCTTCTTGGATCCCTGACTTGATAATATGCTTGCATCATTGTTCTATCCTGGTCCTTCCTTAATATTCCTGATGTCATTATATCAGTGGCATCGTTCCTGTTGATCAGCCAGAAGAAGTTCGGCCGCCAGCCCAGCAACAGCAAGAAGATCAAGATCAGTCCTCAGCAGCCGCCTCCCGGGCCATGCCTTCTGGAGAACCAGTGCCCCTAGTCCAGTCAGTTCAGCCAGCAGGGTCAGAGGATGGGGTCTAGATAGGGCTCATCCGTGAGTTGCGTGCGTCTCAGGACCGTCGAGGAGATGCCTTACAGCAAGCAGTACAAGATGTTGTGAGCGAAAGTGGTCCTCGAGGGAATAGTACGGTCAACAATTTCAAGCGCCTGAACCCTCCCTTCTTCGACGGCAGCGAGGATGCTATTGCTGCAGATGCCTGGCTACAGGACATTGAAGTTATCTTGGAGGCAGCCAGGACCCTTAAAGCAGAGAAGGTGGCGGTGGTGCGCCTGCAGTTACTAGATCTAGCCCGCAGCTGGTGGGCTATGCAAGCAGCGAGTTTGGGTACGCCTGTCATGTGGACGGTATTTAGTGATATGTTCCAGACCAAGTACTTCGACGCAGTGGCTAGATATGACCTGCAGGCCAGGTTTAGTAATTTCAGGCAGATGAGCAGGATGGTCGATGGATATGCGGCCGAGTTTTCAAGGTTGAGTCGGTTTGCTCCTACCTTGGTGGCAACCGAGCTAGACAGAGCACAGCGATTTCAGCAGGGGCTCCACTTGGAGATCATATTGGCTGTAGAGCAGTTCGAACACAGAACTTTTGATGCCGTCTTGCGAGCAGCGAGGACGCATGAGTACACTTCCCGAAGGATAACAGACCGGACCGGAGATCGAAAGCGGTCTCACGACCAGATGAACCAATCCTCAGCACCGGCCCCAGCAGCTAGGGCCCTGACCATTGGAGCTACGAGGACAGGTTCGGTTACCTCCTAACAGTATTCTGCCCCTACCTATCCCCAGTAGCAGAAGCAGAAGCGGCCTTTCGCAATCGGTTGTTCTTATTACGGGAAGCCCGGGCAAGTTGTTACTGAGTGCCGCAGAGCACAGGGATTGTGCTTGGTTTATGGTTCGCCGGACCACATGATAGGATCTTGTCCGTTCAGAAACAGATCATCGTCGACAATAACTAGTCCCTCGGTTATGGGACCAGCACCAGCACCAGAACCAGCTCCAGTTCACCAACTGCAGCAGCTCTCGTTCTCGGGTCCATTGCCGTCTCAGGCCCAGACCTTCCAGCAACAGAGGCCTCAGCAGTTCGCCCTGGCCCAGGCCCAGATCCAGAATCGACAGAGAGGTATCTATGTTCTATTGTCTTGCTTTTCGCCGTCGTTACAACGGTATATCCCGGGCCCGAGCCATGTCCTAGATCATTCAAAAACGGTTATTGGTACCAAACTTTTCGTATGAGGAGAGGCCCGTGTCCCTGTTTGACCAAAGAGAGAGACCTCAAGCGCAAGACTATTAGTTTAGTTCGTGTTGCTTGAGTTCATCGCTCCTTGGGAGAGTTAAACGTGGGAGTGTGAGGATGATATCCGAGCACGTTATCCCAATCGGTTTGGCTCGTGAGGTGTAATATCTTTCTTATGCCTTGCACTTCGATTCCTTGCTTGCATGTATGATTGTATGATTGATTGGTAACGTAGATTGCTTGCGATAGTATAGCTTGTCCTCGTCTCTCTAGCCTCTTAATTAAATTCCGAGGACGAAATTCTTTTATGGTGGGTAGAGTTGTAATGCCTGTGGTTCGTATTACGTATTTTTGGAATACGTGTACGTATTTTATCTTGTATTGCTTAATTCCTTGTTTAGTTTTCTTTATGGCCTGGTTTATTCTTGGTTGGGTTGGCTTGGTTCGGTTTGGGATTGCTTTGGTTCATCATGGACCAAAGGGTGAACCCCCTACCTACCACCACCACTACCATTTATTAACCCTTTCTTCTTTCTCTCTCTTCATTAACCTTTTTTTCTTCTTCCATTTACTTCTTCACCTACCAGAGAGGAAGAGAGAGGTCTAGGCAAGTGCAACTTGCTTCATGAAGGAACTCAAATTTTATTGCCTCATTCTCTTCCTTACAGTACTTTAACTTACTTTAGTACTTGTCATTTTTACTTTTCATGGCTAGATTCTTGTAGATGTAAGTTTTCTTTATTTTCAGATTTTTTGGGTTTTGATCTACTTAACCTTGTTATTTCTGAGTTTTAATGGTTCCATGTTGTAGAGGATTTCGTTCTACCCCATTTTGACCTATAGAAGTTTGAATTTTGGCTCCAGATGATGGAGTTATGGAGCTTGAGAACTTGGCTCTCATGGTGTTCTTCTTCTCGAGATTTTGGAGAAGATGAACTGTGCTTGACTTGACCGCATCGATAATTCATGCGGCAAGTGTTCTATTCAGTCGCATGACTAGAAGTTCTTGAGCCGCATGACAGTCGAACTCATTTAGCCGCATGCGCCCTCCCTTAGCCGCATGAGGACCCCGTTTCTTCCAGCCGCATGAATGCTATGACTTAGTCTCATGCGCCTTCTCTCCCTGTTGGCCGCATGGGACTTTACTTGACTCAGCCGCATGAGCTTGGACCCTCAGCCGCATGAGCTGCTGCCGCATGGATTCTCTCCTTGGCCGCATTCGCCTGACCCTATTCAGCCGCATGGAACTCAGTCCATTCCAAGCCGCATGAGAATCCACTTCTCAGCCGCATGAATGTTATGACTTAGTCGCATGCGCCCCTCCTCCTTCCTGGCCGCATATACCTGATTGATGGCCTGCCGTATACGCACAGCTTCTCCGCTAGCCGCAGGAGCTGCTCTGTTCCGAGCCGCATGGGCTCTTAACCCCCGACCCGCATGGACTCCTTTTCCCCAGCCGCATGAAGCTTACTTCCCCCTGGCCGCATGATACTCCGCTGCATGACCCTGAACTCCCCTAAGCCGCATGCATTCCCTTAGACCCGAGTCTCCTCCAGCCGCATGGGCTGCTCCCTCCTCGGCCGCATGAGATCATTCTTGGCCGCCTATGCTCGAGCCGCATGGCTCTTTTCCTGGCTTGTATTTTATTATTTAATTATCGTTATTAACTCATACTTGTAACGCCCTGTGTAACTTGAGTTCCTATAGCATTCACCTTACCCTATTATATATTTTGATTGGCATTCTCCTTTTGTCCCGAACTTGATAATCCCGATTTGATTGGCATGATTGAAATGACAATTATACCTGGCATGATGTGACCAAGAACTGACATGCTTGATAGTGGCCTGTCGTGGTGCACTCCTGACACGATAACTTGACCTGATAACTTGACCTGCTATGCATGACACGACATTGACCCGTAGTGGTGTACTCTTGACAAGTACCCTGACAATGCTTGATATGGCCCGTCGTGGCGCACTCTTGATAAGTAATAATGATAATGATAGTGGCCCGTCGTGGCGCACTGTTGACAAATCAATTTATTGGCCTGGACACCGTGGATGATTGTGCTTGTATAAACTACTAGTCCGGTTGTGTCTTGCATCATGTCTAGGGCATGATCCCTGAGTACCACGGTCAGGGATTCATACTGAATCTGGCTAGGTTAATGACTAGATTGATCAAATAGTTTATGAAGAATTTCCCAGTTATCTGTTGCCCCTTTGAATCCGGCCTTATGTATATATACATGGGATTTGTTGCTATCCGTCGAGATGAGCGCACTTCTAGCCCGTCGTCGAGTGTGGTACCTTAGGACACATGTATCTTACTACAGTGTGTCTGCTATATCATGCTATCTTTTCCTTTTCTTGCTGGGATTACTCAGGTAGTAACAAACAGGTAACCGGGCTTGGAATTCTCATTGTATCTTGCTAGTAACTAAGGCTTGTGATAACCCTAGTTAGTTAAAGTATCAAGCCGTACTTATTGCTTGGCCGTGAATGATTGGATGGAGTCTAGTCTTGTCTTGATCCTGTACAAGATTGTTATATAACCTGTCTTCTTATATTACCTTGCCGATAATGGTGGGAGAAGCCAAGTTCTGTTCAGACGAAGGGTTACAACCCCGATCCTTGTTTGGTTTACGGGTTGTAACCTGGTTATCTGAATAGTCCCATGGTTATCTCATCGTATATCACCTGTCATGCTTGATATGTTTTACCTTATCAATAGTAATTGAGACGGGTTTCTATTCAGGCGAAGGGTTACAACCCCGGGTTTAAGGGTTGTGACCTGGCTACTTGAATGGTTCCCTCGTACTGTATTTTGACTGTTGATTATTCTTTTAATATCAAGCTCTTTTGTTACCGTCTTTCATGTAATTATATTCTTGTGCTAATTGCTGGTTTTAGTTCCTAAGTGAAGCCTCCTTTGTGGCACTTGCTCTTTCTGGGGTCTGACCCAGCTGGTTTTGTATGGCCAGATACCGGAGCAGCACCAGAGGATCTACCGACCTTCCAGCCACATGGTGACCACTAGAGGGAATCCTGGCAACGAGTGGGTTATTTTTGCTCTCCCACTCTATTGTAAAAATTATTCTTTTGAGGCGTTTAACCGCCGAGCAAGTGTTAGCTCGTGTACATTTTCACTTACTGTCTGCCTACGGGTTGTAACATGATTGGAAACCTAGGGTTGATCATGTATGACTGAAACTCTTGCTAGTCATCATATTTTGTAACGACTAGCTTCATGATCAGCTGAATATGTAATATTTGGGATGCCTTACTATTGTATATTTGGTGGTCTTACATCTTGTAACATCTACTTACTTGCTTGTGATTGAGACACTAGGCTTGTTATTGACCATAAGAGACTGATGGATTGTAGATAAACCCTCACATATCTAGACAGCCGTGACCGTATAATTGAGTGGATCCCATTTCATTATACGTAGCTGGCTATGTCTGCCCCCGCTCTCCAGTGTTCTGGTTCTGGGGTGTGACATGGTTTAAGTGGTGGCCCATGCAGGTCTTGTCAATCAAAAAATGTGAGGGTTTACCGGATAGATGTCTCAATCTGTACTCGCCTTTGATCTCCACTCGTATCTTCTTATCTCCTTGGATCCCTGACTTGATAACATGCTTGCATCATTGTTCTATCCTGGTCCTTCCTTAATATTTCTGATGTTATTACTTCAGTGGCATCGTTCCTGTTGATCAGCCAGAAGAAGTTCGACCGCCAGCCCAGCAACAGCAAGAAGATCAAGATCAGTCCTCAGCAGCCGCCTCCCGTGCCATGCCTTCTGGAGAACCAGTACCCCCAGTCCAGCCAGTTCAGCCAGCAGGGTCAGAAGATGGGGTCTAGATAGGGCTCATCCGTGAGTTGCTTGCGTCTCAGGACCGTCGAGGAGATGCCTTGCAGCAAGCAGTACAAGATGTTGTAAGCGAAAGTGGTCCTCGAGGGAATAGTACGGTCAACAATTTCAAGCGCCTGAACCCTCCCTTCTTCGACGGCAGCGAGGATGCTATTGCTGCAGATGCCTGGCTACAGGACATTGAAGTTATCTTGGAGGCAGCCAGGACCCTTAAAGCAGAGAAGGTGGCGGTGGTACGCCTGCAGTTACTAGATCTAGCCCGCAGCTGGTGGGCTATGCAAGCAGCGAGTTTGGGTACGCCTGTCATGTGGACGGTGTTTAGTGATATGTTCCAGACCAAGTACTTCGACGCAGTGGCTAGATATGACCTGCAGGCCAGGTTTAGTAATCTCAGGCAGATGAGCAGGACGGTCGATGGATATGCGGCCGAGTTTTCAAGGTTGAGTCGGTTTGCTCCCACCTTGGTGGCAACCGAGCTAGACAGAGCACAGCGATTTCAGCAGGGGCTCCACTTGGAGATCATATTGGCTGTAGAGCAGTTCGAACACAGAACTTTTGATGCCGTCTTGCGAGCAGCGAGGACGCATGAGTACACTTCCCGAAGGATAACAGACCGGACCGGAGATCGGAAGCGGTCTCACGACCAGATGAACCAATCCTCAGCACCGGCCCCAGCAGCTAGGGCCCTGACCATTGGAGCTACGAGGACAGGTTCGGTTACCTCCTAACAGTATTCTGCCCCTACCTATCCCCAGTAGCAGAAGCAGAAGCGGCCTTTCGCAATCGGTTGTTCTCATTGCGGGAAGCCCGGGCATGTTGTTACTGAGTGCCGCAGAGCACAGGGATTGTGCTTGGTTTATGGTTCGCCGGACCACATGATAGGATCTTGTCCGTTCAGAAACAGATCATCGTCGACAATAACTAGTCCTTCGGTTATGGGACCAGCACCAGCACTAGAACCAGCTCCAGTTCACCAACCGCAGCAGCTCTCATTCTCGGGACCATTGCCGTCTCAGGCCCAGACCTTCCAGCAACAGAGGCCACAGCAGTTCGCCCTGGCCCAGGCTCAGATCCAGAATCGACAGAGAGGTATCTGTGTTCTATTGTCTTGCTTTCCGCCGTTGTTACAACGGTATATCCCGGGCCCGAGCCATGTCCTAGATCATTCAAAAACGGTTATTGGTACCAAACTTTTCGTATTAGGAGAGGCCCGTGTCCCTATTTGACCAAAGAGAGAGACCTCAAGCGCAAGACTATTAGTTTAGTTCGTGTTGCTTGAGTTCATCGCTCCTTGGAAGAGTTAAACGTGGGAGTGTGAGGATGATATCCGATCACGTTATCCCAATCGGTTTGGCTCGTGAGGTGTAATATCTTCCTTATGCCTTGCACTTCGATTCCTTGCTTGCATGTATGATTGTATGATTGATTGGTAACGTAGATTGCTTGCGATAGTATAGCTTGTCCTCGTCTCTCTAGCCTCCTAATTAAATTCCGAGGACGAATTCTTTTATGGTGGGTAGAGTTGTAATGCCTGTGGTTCGTATTAGGTATTTTTGGAATATGTGTACGTATTTTATCTTGTATTGCTTAATTCCTTGTTTAGTTTTCTTTATGGCCTGGTTTATTCTTGGTTGGGTTGGCTTGGTTCGGTTTGGGATTGCTTTGGTTCATCATGGACCAAAGGGTGAACCCCCTACCTACCACCACCACTACCATTTATTAACCCATTCTTCTTTCTCTCTCTTCATTAACCTCTTTTTCTTCTTCCATTTACTTCTTCACCTACCAGAGAGGAAGAGAGTGGTCTAGGCAAGTGCAACTTGCTTCATGAAGGAACTCAAATTTTATTGCCTCATTCTCTTCCTTACAGTACTTTAACTTACTTTAGTACTTGTCATTTTTACTTTTCATGGCTAGATTCTTGTAGATCTAAGTTTTCTTTATTTTTAGATTTCTTGGGTTTTGTTCTACTTAACCTTGTTATTTCTGAGTTTTTATGGTTCCATGTTGTAGAGGATTTCGTTCTACCCCATTTTGACCTATGGGAGTTCGAATTTTGGCTCCAGATGATGGAGTTATGGAGCATGAGAACTTGGCTCTCATGGTGTTCTTCTTCTCGAGATTTTGGAGAAAATGAACTGCGCTTGACTTGACCGCATGGATAATTCATGCGGCAAGTGTTCTATTCAGCCGCATGACTAGAAGTTCTTGAGCCGCATGAGAGTCGAACTCATTTAGCCGCATGCGCCCTCCCTTAGCCGCATGAGGACCCCGCTTCTTCCAGCCGCATGAATGCTATGACTTATTCTCATGCGCCTTCTCTCCCTGTTGGCCGCATGGGACTTTACTTGACTCAGCCGCATGAGCTTGGACCCTCAGCCGCATGAGCTGCTGTCGCATGGATTCTCTCCTTGGCCGCATTCGCCTGACCCTATTCAGCCGCATGGAACTCAGTCCATTCATAGCCGCATGATAATCCACTTCTCAGCTGCATGAATGTTATGACTTAGTCGCATGCGCCCCTCCCCCTTCCTGGCCGCATATACCTGATTGATGGCCTGCCGTATACGCACAGCTTCTCCGCTAGCCGCAGAAGCTGCTCTATTCTGAGCCACATGGGCTCTTAACCCCCGACCCGCATGGACTCCTTTTCCCCAGCCGTATGAAGCTTACTTCCCCCTGGCCGCATGATACTCCGCTGCATGACCCTGAACTCCCCTAAGCCGCATGCATTCCCTTAGACCCGAGTCTCCTCCAGCCGCATGGGCTGCTCCCTCCTCGGTCGCATGAGATCATTCTTGGCCGCCTATGCTCGAGCCGTATGGCACTTTTCCTGGCTTGTATTTTAATTATCGTTATTAACTCATACTTGTAACGCCCTGTGTAACTTGAGTTCCTATAGCATTCACCTTACCCTATTATATATTTTGATTGGCATTCACCTTTTGTCCCGAACTTGATAATCCCGATTTGATTGGCATGATTGAAATGACAATTATACCTGGCATGATGTGACCAAGAACTGACATGCTTGATAGTGGCCTGTCGTGGTGCACTCCTGACACGATAACTTGACCTGTTAACTTGACCTGCTATGCATGACACGACATTGACCCGTAGTGGTGCACTCTTGACATGTACCCTGACAATGCTTGATAGTGGCCCGTCGTGGCGCACTCTTGATAAGTAATAATGATAATGATAGTGGCCCGTCGTGGCGTGTCACGACCCGCACCCTGTATAGGGGCACGAGAAGTGGTTACGTCCAGCCTACGCCGCAGTGTCGGCGGTAGTAAGCTGTTCTAGGTTGCTAACTAATCTCATATAGTGAATATAAAAAGTACTTGTCCAGATATCAGCTCCGAATGGAGGGCAAGTAAAGGGTTTGATCTACTCAAACACAGTCTAAGCACGAAAAGATAACACAGAAGTTATACCTAAGGAATTAAAGACAACAACAACTAACTACTAAAATAATACACCAATACCTCAAACCAACTTAATACAGACTCAAAATCTTAACTTTAATACCTCAAGCCAAAACATGAAAGCTAAAGTAGTCTACTAGCTAATCTCCTGAATCACTCCTGAGAGTCAGAACCAAAGGTAGCTAATCCCTCGCCAGGTCCATGGTAAGCAGGGCATGTGTCCTCAGGATTATCATCTGTAATATTTTCAACAGGTCCAATCAGGACGGGAACGAGTACAACTCATCAAGAAAAACCCAAGTAAATGACAAAGAACTATAAAGCAGTTATAGACAGTTTTATTGATGAGCATGGCAGTTCTATACAGGTAATGATGGCATAGAGAGGCAGTAAGATACAAGAAAAGAAAGGTAACTAAAACAAGAGAAGAATCATGGCAATGAAGACTGTAATAAAAGCTAACTGAACTAGAATATCATGTGTGTCCAGACAGTACGATATAAGTCTAATATAATCCCAGTGTGAGTCCAGTCCATATAATCTGATACCAGATAATTTCCAGTACAAGATGAGTCCAACAGTGATCAATGAAACCAGGGTGAGTCCAACTATGATCTAATAGTGTGTTTTAAAATACCGAGGTCGACATGTAAACGGTTGTAGGTATCAGGCACATCTCTCACTGATCAGGCAAGAGATGGCTATGCTTCCAGTAGATTCCAGTTTGGAGATTCCAGATTTGGGGTATGCCTACATGTCTTACTAATATTTCCCCGCCCAGCAAGTGAATCCAGTACAAGACACAAAAATCGAGATGAGTCCGGCCAAGTGATGATTCCAGAAATGATTCCGGAATGATTCCAGTGATTCCAGTAATAGAGATCAGTAAGTAAGGTATGTGTCGCATACATGAATCCAGAAATATCCATACGTGTTGATACAGAGAATCACATAGAACTAACTAGAACTGAAATACAGTAATCGACAAATAAATGAGAGAATTATCAGAGAATGTACTCGCCTGTTACTCTGGAAAGAGTAGTATAATATCAGATGTCTGTACCAGGGTCACAATGTCCTAAAATAGAGCAATACAGTTATGACATGTCCAAAATGAAGGTAAATGAAATCTACAATGCAATCTATATGAATTCTAAGCCAATCTAGGTCAAAGTCAAACTTGGTCAACACCACAGTCAAACTAAGTCAAATTAAGTCATATTAGGTCACAAGAAGTTAAACTAAGTCATACAAGGTCAAACAAGGTTAAACAAGTCTAATCTAGGTTAAAGTCAACTCTTGGTCAAACATTCTAGCCAAACTAGTTAAGTTATCTAAGGTTTAGTCAATAATTGTCAGATTAGTCAATACTAGTCAACATGGTCAAAGTCTAGGTCAATCTTAGACTAACTAAGGTTTTGGTTAATCACAGACTAGTCAATAAGATAATTAGGTTAATCTTGACTAATGGTCAACATCCAGTCAAACCCTATAAGGCTAACTCAAAACCAAACATAGGCTAACCTGTCTTAGAATACCTAAGATACTATAATACTAGGCTAAGGTATAACCAACTTCCTATACAAGGTATATCACTCACAAATACATATAGTACAAACCAAACTTAACCCTATAATCAAGCAAATCCATACTCTAACTCAAATCAAGACTCAACTCCTATTATCTCACTTAACCCCATACATATCTTCATCTACATGGGACTACCCATATAACTCAAGTTACAATAATACCCTTATATAGGTCAAAACCCTAACCAACTAGTTTACAGTCTAGGGTTTAGTCAAACCTTAGTCACCAAGTCATTTAGAGTCCATCTAAGTCCTTTCTAGGTCAATTAGGTCAAGGTTTGACCTATAGTTGACTTTGGTCAACCTTGGTCAACACTAAAAGTTAAACTGGTCAAACTAGTCCAAGTTAGGTCAAACAATGTTAAACTAGTTAGGGTTAGTCAAACTAGTCATTCTAGGTTAGTTTAAGTCAAAACTAGGTTAAGCTAGTTCAAATTTGACCTAAGGTTGACCTTGGTCAACACTTAGTCAAATTGGGGTCAAACTAGCTAAGTCTTGGTTTACTAGTCAATTAGGGTTAAGCCTAATGGCCATAGGCTAGTATCATAGCCCATAGGTTAGTATTCCTAGGTCAAGGCTATAGGGTTCATAGGTTTACACCTATAATAGGGTCTATACATTATACCTATATATAGGGGTCAATATGTATATACCCATACCCAAATATATATAACTTATATTTATACACACATCTATATAACATATAGACATATATATGTATATGTATATATATACCCAATACAATATATATACAATATATATACAATATATATATAGAGATATAATGAGAGAGAGAGAATCATATAGAGAGAGAGAATAGGGGAGACTGAATAGAGAGAGGGAGAGAGAGTTAACAGGAATGGGGGGGGAGGTTCCAGAAATTCTGGAACCAGAAATTGGCTCCCAACACACACACACACACAGTCCACATACACACAACATGTGTATACACACACAACTACACCTACACACAACCATTTAACCCCAAATCTCACCCACACTCACATATACATATATACAACATATATACATACTGTATACATATATTTACACTCATAAAAATATAGAAAAATACATTTGAAATTGGATTTTAAAAACTGGGATAATTTCAGAAAACTAGAATTTGGGACTGCACACACTCGATTTGGGTTAGTTCAAACTCCACCCAAATCGAACTATGATGGCCTAAGGTTGGTTGGTAATGATATCCCCTAGGTTAGTCTAGGTCCCTAGTAGCCTGACACGGTGTCAGGACACGACACGGCGTGTCCACAAGGTTTCAAAGTCGCACGGGTAAATTAGACACACACTGATACAGTGCGTATCACACACGATTTCAAATCGTTCTAGGACACGACACAAGGCGACACAGGCCTCGTGCTCGTGCCCAGAGGTGCGCCTAGGGTTGGGCTTCGTGTCCATGGGCCTGATATGTGTCCACGTGTCGTGTAGAGGGGACACGACACACGTATCAGAAGCCCTAAAATACGTGTTCAGACTGCGTGTTAGTGTTTTCGCGTGTCTCGTGTTCGCGACACGGGACACGTGACACCACGTGGTTTTGTCCAATGTGTTCGCCTATGGATAGGCTTCGTGTCCATGACACTACGAAGTGTCCACGTGTCGTGTACAGTGGACACGACACGCTCAAAGTCGAGTGTCTGTGTGTGTACACTGTGTATAGAACGACCCTTCATGAGTCGATTTCGTGTCCGACACGACACGAGGTCATCCCAAACTTTAGGGATGACCTGTCAGTCGTTGCCCCGTGTCGTGTGTCAAGTTTGACGTGTCCAAGTGGCGTGTAGAGTATGGTTGGACACTGTGGTAGCAGGGCACATTTCATGTGCACTGTGTAGTATCTAAACAGTGTAAACTGAGAGCTGTTGTGTCCAATTTTGGATACGACACAAACCAATACGTGCTCAGTGACACAGGGTTAGGGTTAGGGTTAGCTAGGCTAGGTTTTGGTTCAAAAAGATTTGGAAAACAGTGAGTTAATATACTATGACAGTGAACAAAAACAGTGAGCAAAATTAGGGTTTTACATGTAGGATACGTGTCCGATACGACACCAAACAACCCTAAAATTTTACCAAACCCTACCCACAACTATATTATAACTATATGCATGCAATAATGAAGAAAAATTAATAATCTAAATAGGTTTAGCCATAATACCTCACTGTGTGAAATGTCTTGAAAATCACAAAATGAAGGGTGATTAGCCTCAAAGCCCAACTTGTCCTTCCTTGCTAAAATCTGAGTAGCACACTTCCCTAGGCTCCCTTAGATTGTAGGTGACCTAATGGAGAAAACTAGAGGTTCAAAGCTTGTGTAATGAGAAAGTTATGGTCAAAAGAGTGGAAGGTTTTCTAGGTTTTTCTTGGTTTTGATTTCATGTAAAATGATCATGAATAAATGTGGGGGGGGGGGGGGGGGGGGGGGGGGTTAATATAGGATGGTGGGCTGCCATGGGGGGGGTAGGGTAGATATTTAGGGTCCCCTCCACCTTGCTAACTTAGCCCCTAAGGCTTGACTAGGTAGATAGATATTTCTAGGTTCTAAAATATCTAAAAAATAAGATATCTAGATATTTATGAAACCTAGATATTACACATAAGTTAACATCCCCTACTTAGTCTTCTAGGTTAGTTGCTAACCTCTAGATTAGTGCTAAACTAGGTTAGGAACTAATCATGGCACTAATCAATAATTAAATAATAATAAAAACACATAAATCCAATTAATTCCTAATAAATCCTAGAAAATTACCAAAATACCCTTTAGGCTAAAAAGCCCTAATTTGATGTTCTAAACCTATGGCTAGGCTCACATGATCATGGCTAGTTTCTAGGTTATGAAATCTCTAGGGTTTACACTAGGGTTATACTAGTAAAGTCACAAAGTCATAAGCCATGACTTAGAAAATAATTTTAAATTAACTAAAATCACCAAAATTCATAACATGACTAAATCACCATTAATAAATAATAAAAATAATAAATTTTCAAAAATACCCCAATTTCAGAAAACTGGGTCTTACAAGTCTACCCTCCTTAGAGAAATTTCATCCTCGAAATTTAGATGGTCGTACTCCTCCTGGGTCAAACCCTCAACAATCAAAGTCAGAGTTACTACTTAGCAGCATACAAGGTCAACAAGTAAAATGTGGGTAGTAGACCTATACTGGGTCATGTCCAATAAATTGGACTGGCAGGTTTACGTCAAGGGTGTCCTCAATTTAAATTGGAATCAAAAGTAACTCTATGGGGTAATTTAGGATGAAGTCTTGTGTCAGGAAAGTCGTACTAAGCAATTGAAGTATAAAATGGTGTGCCTTAGTGGGATACTAAGGTCATGGGTGTAGGTTGTCAAGTCTAGGTCATGCCTGTGAAATTGGTTTTGAGAAAACAACTAGTCTTGTGCTCCTAATTTAAAAGTCATAGTAATGTGCCTAGGATGATCATAATTAGAGTGGGAATGGTCAATGGCCTAAATTTAAACCAGAAGTTGTGAAGCAATAGTAGTACAAGGATAGGTTAAATGGGATAGTCTGTGACTATGGGTATTAGACTAGGTAGGTAAAAAAATAATGAATCAATAGGGTTAAGAGGTTTACCATTCTATGGTTAGAGCTACTCTTCTAAGTCAAAGGTATAGCACATACATCAATTCATTCCTAAAGGATTATATTAACAATTAGAGCTACTCCTACTCCTACTCCTACTCCCACTCCTAAGTAAGAGATAAAATCAAAAGAACTATCAGGTCAAATTCATCAAAAATAAGAAATAGGTAGGAGCATATGGAATTGGATTTCAAGACAGTTATAATAAAACAAGATGGGAATGGATTTGAAAGAACAGAACCTGCAAGTGGCTCCATCCTTGTAGAATAATATATGAAAGCGAACCAAAGTACAATAGGTTGATCAGACCATCATGCACCGGCCCTGATTAGACAATATGTTAGTGGGTACTAGCCCCCAATAAAATATGTCGTGATCAAGCTCGATAAAATATAAGCTTGCAAAACTAAGGCTAAATTAGCAGTAAAGAAGGTCAAAATATAAAGGAGGTAATGATGAATAAGGTTAAATAGTCCAAGATCCCTTAAACATCAAGGAGTGAGGGTGAATTAAAACAAGAGGAAAAGGGTTTTCAATATCGAAGTTCAAAATAAGATTCTCAAAGGTCGTCCCAGAATCTCTCATGAAATCCTAACAGTGATTGGGTATACTCTCATCCTAATACCTTAATTCCTATATTCTATCGCAGGCTCGTAGCAGTACAACTAAGTCGTCGTGCTACTACGAAATCGCACAAATACGACTCTCGACCTGCGTGGGCCACCACTAAACGTGTCACGACCCGCACCCTATATAGGGGCACGAGAAGTGGTTACGTCCAGCCTACGCCGCAGTGTCGGCGGTAGTAAGCTGTTCTAGGTTGCTAACTAATCTCATGTAGTGAATATAAAAAGTACTTGTCCAGATATCAGCTCCGAATGGAGGGCAAGTATGATCTACTCAAACACAGTCTAAGCACGAAAAGATAACACAGAAGTTATACCTAAGGAATTAAAGACAACAACAACTAACTACTAAAATAATACACCAATACCTCAAACCAACTTAATACAGACTCAAAATCTTAACTTTAATACCTCAAGCCAAAACATGAAAGCTAAAGTAGTCTACTAGCTAATCTCCTGAATCACTCCTGAGAGTCAGAACCAAAGGTAGCTAATCCCTCGCCAGGTCCATGGTAAGCAGGGCATGTGTCCTCAGGATTATCATCTGTAATATTTTCAACAGGTCCAATCAGGACGGGAACGAGTACAACTCATCAAGAAAAACCCAAGTAAATGATAAAGAACTATAAAGCAGTTATGGACAGTTTTATTGATGAGCATAGCAGTTCTATACAGGTAATGATGGCATAGAGAGGCAGTAAGATACAAGAAAAGAAAGGTAACTAAAACAAGAGAAGAATCATGGCAATGAAGACTGTAATAAAAGCTAACTGAACTAGAATATCATGTGTGTCCAGACAGTACGATATAAGTCTAATATAATCCCAGTGTGAGTCTAGTCCATATAATCTGATACCAGATAATTTTCAGTACAAGATGAGTCCAACAGTGATCAATGAAACCAGGGTGAGTCCAACTATGATCTAACAGTGTGTTTTAAAATACCGAGGTCGACATGTAAACGGCTGTAGGTATCAGGCACATCTCTCACTGATCAGGCAAGAGATGGCTATGCTTCTAGTAGATTCCAGTTTGGAGATTCCAGATTTAGGGTATGTCTACATGTCTTACTCAATATTTCCCCGCCCAGCAAGTGAATCCAGTACAAGACACAAAAATCGAGATGAGTCCGGCCAAGTGATGATTCCAGAAATGATTCCGGAATGATTCCAGTGATTCCAATAATAGAGATCAGTAAGTAAGGTATGTGTCGCATACATGAATCCAGAAATATCCATACGTGTTGATACAGAGAATCACATAGAACTAACTAGAACTGAAATACAGTAATCGACAAATAAATGAGAGAATTATCAGAGAATGTACTCGCCTGTTACTCTGGAAAGAGTAGTGTAATATAAGATGTCTGTACCAGGGTCACAATGTCCTAACATAGAGCAATACAGTTATGACATGTCCAAAATGAAGGTAAATGAAATCTACAATGCAATCTATATGAATTCTAAGCCAATCTAGGTCAAAGTCAAACTTGGTCAACACCACAGTCAAACTAAGTCAAATTAAGTCATATTAGGTCACAAGAAGTTAAACTAAGTCATACAAGGTCAAACAAGGTTAAACAAGTCTATTCTAGGTTAAAGTCAACTCTTGGTCAAACATTCTAGCCAAACTAGTTAAGTTATCTAAGGTTTAGTCAATAATTGTTAGATTAGTCAATACTAGTCAACATGGTCAAAGTCTAGGTCAATCTTAGACTAACTAAGGTTTTGGTTAATCACAGACTAGTCAATAAGATAATTAGGTTAATCTTGACTAATGGTCAACATCCAGTCAAACCCTATAAGGCTAACTCAAAACCAAACATAGGCTAACCTGTTTTAGAATACCTAAGATACTATAATACTAGGCTAAGGTATAACCAACTTCCTATACAAGGTATATCACTCACAAATACATATAGTACAAACCAAACTTAACCCTATAATCAAGCAAATCCATACTCTAACTCAAATCAAGACTCAACTCCTATTATCTCACTTAACCCCATACATATCTTCATCTACATGGGACTACCCATATAACTCAAGTTACAATAATACCCTTATATAGGTCAAAACCCTAACCAACTAGTTTACAGTCTAGGGTTTAGTCAAACCTTAGTCACCAAGTCATTTAGAGTCCATCTAAGTCCTTTCTAGGTCAATTAGGTCAAGGTTTGACCTATAGTTGACTTTGGTCAACCTTGGTCAACACTAAAAGTCAAACTGGTCAAACTAGTCCAAGTTAGGTCAAACAATGTTAAACTAGTTAGGGTTAGTCAAACTAGTCATTCTAGGTTAGTTTAAGTCAAAACTAGGTTAAGCTAGTTCAAATTAGACCTAAGGTTGACCTTGGTCAACACTTAGTCAAATTGGGGTCAAACTAGCTAAGTCTTGGTTTACTAGTCAATTAGGGTTAAGCCTAATGGCCATAGGCTAGTATCATAGCCCATAGGTTAGTATTCCTAGGTCAAGGCTATAGGGTTCATAGGTTTACACCTATAATAGGGTCTATACATTATACCTATATATAGGGGTCAATATGTATATACCCATACCCAAATATATATAACTTATATTTATACACACATCTATATAACATATAGACATATATATGTATATGTATATATATACCCAATACAATATATATACAATATATATACAATATATATATAGAGATATAATGAGAGAGAGAGAATCATATAGAGAGAGAGAATAGGGGAGACTGAATAGAGAGAGGGAGAGAGAGTTAACAGGAATGGGGGGGGAGGTTCCAGAAATTCTGGAACCAGAAATTGGCTCCCAACACACACACACACAGTCCACATACACACAACATGTGTATACACACACAACTACACCTACACACAACCATTTAACCCCAAATCTCACCCACACTCACATATACATATATACAACATATATACATACTGTATACATATATTTACACTCATAAAAATATAGAAAAATATATTTGAAATTGGATTTTAAAAACTGGGATAATTTCAGAAAACTAGAATTTGGGACTGCACACACTCGATTTGGGTTAGTTCAAACTCCACCCAAATCGAACTATGATGGCCTAAGGTTGGTTGGTAATGATAGCCCCTAGGTTAGTCTAGGTCCCTAGTAGCCTGACACGGTGTCAGGACACGACACGGCGTGTCCACAAGGTTTTAAAGTCGTACGGGTAAATTAGACACACACTGATACAGTGCGTATCACACACGATTTCAAATCGTTCTAGGACACGACACAAGGCGACACAGGCCTCGTGCTCGTGCCCAGAGGTGCGCCTAGGGTTGGGCTTCGTGTCCATGGGCCTGATATGTGTCCACGTATCGTGTAGAGGGGACACGACACACGTATCAGAAGCCCTAAAATACGTGTTCAGACTGCTTGTCAGTGTTTTCGCGTGTCTCGTATTCGCGACACGGGACACGTGACACCACGTGGTTGTGTCCAATATGTTCGCCTATGGATAGGCTTCGTGTCCATGACACTACGAAGTGTCCACGTGTCGTATACAATGGACACGACACGCTCAAAGTCGAGTGTCTGTGTGTGTACACTGTGTATAGAACGACCCTTCATGAGTTGATTTCGTGTCCGACACGACACGAGGTCATCCCAAACTTTGGGGATGACCTGTCAGTCATTGCCCCGTATCGTGTGTCAAGTTTGACGTATCCAAGTGGCGTGTAGAGTATGGTTGGACACTGTGGTAGCAGGGCACATTTCATGTGCACTGTGCAGTGTCTAAACAGTATAAACTGAGAGCTGTTGTGTCCAATTTTGGACACGACACAAACCAATACGTGCTCAGTGACACAGGGTTAGGGTTAGGGTTAGCTAGGCTAGGTTTTGGTTCAAAAAGATTTGGAAAACAGTGAGTTAATATACTATGACAGTGAACAAAAACAGTGAGCAAAATTAGGGTTTTACATGTAGGATACGTGTCCGATACGACACCAAACAACCCTAAAATTTTACCAAACCCTACCCACAACTATATTATAACTATATACATGCAATAATGAAGAAAAATTAATAATCTAAATAGGTTTAGCCATAATACCTCAATGTGTGAAATGTCTTAAAAATCACAAAATGAAGGGTGATTAGCCTCAAAGCCCAACTTGTCCTTCCTTGCTAAAATCTGAGTAGCACACTTCCCTAGGCTCCCTTAGATTGTAGGTGACCTAATAGAGAAAACTAGAGGTTCAAAGCTTGTGTAATGAGAAAGTTATGGTCAAAAGAGTGGAAGGTTTTCTAGGTTTTTCTTGGTTTTGATTTCATGTAAAATGATCATGAATAAATGTGGGGGGGGGGGGGGGGGGGGGTTAATATAGGATGGTGGGCTGCCATGGGGGGGTAGGGTAGATATTTAGGGTCCCCTCCACCTTGCTAACTTAGCCCCTAAGGCTTGACTAGGTAGATAGATATTTCTAGGTTCTAAAATATCTAAAAAATAAGATATCTAGATATTTATGAAACCTAGATATTACACATAAGTTAACATCCCCTACTTAGTCTTCTAGGTTAGTTGCTAACCTCTAGATTAGTGCTAAACTAGGTTAGGAACTAATCATGGCACTAATCAATAATTAAATAATAATAAAAACACATAAATCCAATTAATTCCTAATAAATCCTAGAAAATTACCAAAATACCCTTTAGGCTAAAAAGCCCTAATTTGATGTTCTAAACCTATGGCTAGGCTCACATGATCATGGCTAGTTTCTAGGTTATGAAATCTCTAGGGTTTACACTAGGGTTATACTAGTAAAGTCACAAAGTCATAAGCCATGACTTAGAAAATAATTTTAAATTAACTAAAATCACCAAAATTCATAACATGACTAAATCACCATTAATAAATAATAAAAATAATAAATTTTCGAAAATACCCCAATTTCAGAAAACTGGGTCTTACATGGCGCACTCTTGACAAATCAATTTATTGGCCTGGACACCGTGGATGATTGTACTTGTATAAACTACTAGTCCGGTTGTGTCTTGCATCATGTCTAGGGCATAATCCCTGAGTACCATGGTCAGGGATTCATACTGAATCTGGCTAGGTTAATGACTAGATTGATCAAATAGTTAATGAAGAATTTCCCAGTTACCTGTTGCCCCTTTGATCCCGGCCTTATATATATATATATATACATGGGATTTGTTGCTATCCGTCGAGATAAGCGCACTTCTAGCCCGCCGTCGAGTGTGGTACCTTAGGACACATGTATCTTACTACAGTGTGTCTGCTATATCATGCTATCTTTTCCTTTTCTTGCTGGGATTACTCAGGTAGTAACAAACAGGTAACCGGACTTGGAATTCTTATTGCATCTTGCTAGTAACTAAGGCTTGTGATAACCCTAGTTAGTTAAAGTATCAAGCCGTACTTATTGCTTGGCCGTGAATGATTGGATGGAGTCTAGTCTTGTCTTGATCCTGTACAAGATTGTTATATGACCTGTCTTCTTATATTACCTTGCCGATAAATGGTGGGAGAAGCCATGTTCTGTTCAGACGAAGGGTTACAACCCCGGTCCTTGTTTGGTTTACGGGTTGTAACCTGGTTATCTGAATAGTCCTATGGTTATCTCATCGTATATCACCTGTCATGCTTGATACATTTTACCTTATCAATAGTAATTGAGACGGGTTTCTATTCAGGCGAAGGGTTACAACCCCGGGTTTAAGGGTTGTGACCTGGCTACTTGAATTGTTCCCTCGTACTCTATTTTGATTGTTGATTATTCTTTTAATATCAAGCACTTTTTTACTGTCTTTTATGTAATTATATTCTTGTGCTAATTGCTGGTTTTAGTTCCTAAGTGAAGCCTCCTTTGTGGCACTTGCTCTTTCTGGGGTCTGACCCAGCTGGTTTTGTATGGCCAGATACCGGAGCAGCACCAGAGGATCTACCGACCTTCCAGCCACATGGTGACCACTAGAGGGAATCCTGGCAACGAGTGGGTTTTTTTTGCTCTCCCACTCTATTGTAAAAATTATTCTTTTGAGGCGTTTAGCCGCCGAGCAAGTGTTAGCTCGTGTACATTTTCACTTACTGTCTGCCTACGGGCTGTAACATGATTGGCAACCTAGGGTTGATCATGTATGACTGAAACTCTTGCTAGTCATCATATTTTGTAACGACTAGCTTCATGATCAGCTGAATATGTAATGTTTGGGACGCCTTACTATTGTATATTTGGTGGTCTTACATCTTGTAACATATACTTACTTGCTTGTGATTGAGACACTATGCTTGTTATTGACCATAAGAGACTGATGGATTGTAGATAAACCCTCACATATCTAGACAGCCGTGACCATATAATAGAGTGGATCCCATTTCATTATACGTAGCTGGCTATGTCTGCTCCCGCTCTCCAGTGTTCTGGTTCTGGGGCGTGACAATTGTGCCTGTACAAACTACCTGTCTCATCTTGCATCATGTCTACGACATAGATTCATGGTTGCCACGGTCAGGAATTCATAATGAATCTGACTAGGTTAATGACTAGATTGATCAAGTAGTTCATATAGAGAGATTTTTCCAGTTACAGGTGATCCAGTTATCCCGGCCACACCTAAGTGGACTTGTAGCCTGCCGACGAGTAGGGCACATTTCCAGCCTACTGTCATGTGGGGCACTTCTTGAACACAAATGTACTAAGGTACACCAAGTCATCTTCTAACATATGTAACTCATGTAATCTTGATAACTCTAAGCAACCTCGCCTGGATAACCTGGATAGCTGCAGGGCTTGTGACTTGGAAATATTTCAAATGCATCTTGTTAGTAACTAGGCCCGTGATAACCCTAGTTAGCTAATGATAACAAACCGTAAGACTTGATTGGCCATGTCTGAATGCTTGCCTCGTGGTTAACATGGGAATTATATTCCACCTCTTGTTTTTATAATACAAGCTCTTATTTTATTCTAACCCTGTCTTTTTGTTACTTAATCATGCTCATTATTTATATCTTCTGTTTATTAACCTGCTGGTTTTAGGTCCTAAGTGAAGCCTCTCTTGTGACACTTGCTCTTTCTAGTGTCTGACCCAGCTGGTTTTGTATGGCCAGATTTCAGAGCAGCACCCGAGGATCTACCTGCCTTCCAGCCAGATGGTGAACACTAGACGCAATCCTGGCAACGAGTGGATTTTCTTATTTTGCTCTCCCACTCTATTTTAAAATTATTCTTTTGAGGCGTTTAGCCGTCTTGCAAGTGTTAGCTCATGTTGAAACTTATATTCTGTCTGCCTAAGGGCTGTAACTGTTGGCCCATTCCATGGTCACACCCGATTTTAATAATCGATATTAACTTAAGTCAATACACAAAATATACGAACTACTGCTAGTCATTGGAATCTAGTTCGAGTCATTTTACAATTTATTATGTATTTTATCTTTATTGAGTCTAGGATATAAATTATAAGATCGACTGGATAATCATAGTCCACTTTCCTATACAGCCTACCTAACCATAGTCCACCTAAAAATTTCATTTTCCTTCTGCAACAAAATTTGACAAATGTCTTATATTTTTACTGAGACAAAAATCAAAACTGCATGCAACGTTCATTTATGAAATCTTTGCATCAGAACTCTGCCTGAATTCTGTCCGAGTTCGGTCCTCGAAAACACCTATAAATAGAAGAGAATTTTTCATTCTAAATTATTTAATCAATTCATCTTCGCTTCTCTCTTCAGTAAGTGTTTTCATCTGATCAAAAGATTTCATATTTTACCTAAACATCTCTTAGCCAAAATCCAGTAATATCTATTTGATCTAAAGTCTTTTGGTTCTCAAGAGATGTAAAGAGGTTGTTCAAAGTTCAGAAACTAGCTCTGTTGTGGAGCCGGTCGTGCGTTCGTCGCCAAGCACGGTGATGTGAAGTTGGTCGTGCACTTGTCACCAAGCACGGTGTTGTAAGAGACTACAAGCTCTCAATTAGCTTGTGCCTTAGTGGATTAACATTGAGCAAGAGTACTCGATACTGGATTAGTCCTCTCAGAGGGATACCAGTATACATCGCTGTGTCACTGAGTTTGATATCTTTATCTCTTGCTATATTTATTTACTGTCTCTTATTCACTGTCATAGTTATCTGTTTATAATTTTTAAAATTGGTGATTATTTTTTGCTGCACTCGCACTCACTCTATTCATCCCCTCTCTAGAGGTGCTAAACCGTCCTACAATTGGTATCAAAGTAGGTTATATTCCAATATAACAAACCTCAGAGAGTATATATGGCAGTCGTAAAATCAATATTCAACGGTGAAGGACAATCCACAAATAGACCCCCACTATTTGATGGTACAAACTATACCTACTGGAAAACACGAATGACATTCTTTTTAAAGTCTCTTGACTTTGATCTTTGGTCTATAGTAGTTGACTGTTATAAGAAACCGACACCTATAGTAGTTGATGGCATGCTTGTAGACAAGCCTGATGATAAATATACAGAGGTTGAAAAAGCAAAGGCTAGTCTAGATGCTCGTGCCATCAACGCACTGTTCTGTGTAATTGACAAAACAGAGTTCAACAGAGTTTCAACCTGTAAGACGTCTTATGAGATTTGGAAACTTTTTGAGGTAACACATGAAGGTACTTCCCAAGTGAAGGAATCCAAAATCAGCAGACTAACAGAGGAATATGAATCTTTTAAAATAAAATCTGGTGAGTCAATTACACAGATGTTCACTCATTTCCTTGATATTACTAATCCTTTGCAATCTCTTGGTAAGGATTACAGTAAACATGAGAAGATCAGAAAAGTGCTATGGGCTCTAACCAAGAACTGGAACCCAAAGGCAACAGCAATCATTGAAGGAAACGATCTCACCACCAAGTCTCTAGAAACACTGATGGGCAAGCTCATGACCCATGAGCTTGATCTGCAAGAGTTTTAAGAAGCGACCCCAAAAGAAAAATCTATCGCCTTTAAAGCTGTCACGACCCGCACCCGTTTTTTTTTCCATAGTAAACGGATACGAGACGTGTCCAAGCCAGCCTACGCCACAGTGTCGGCGGTAGAACGCTGTCACGGCCATGAAGATCAAATCACAAATAATGCTCATTCACACAATTAATTTAACTTACAATGATTACAAGTTTTATATTTGTAGAAGAATATAAACTTGTACAACTGAATGAATGACTACAACTCAACTATCTAGCTAGTCTCTAGGCTTTTGTCCGCAAGTACCCCCGTCACTCCCAAGCTAAGTGAATCCACGGCTAACCTGAAAATGTTGGTTTCCAGTCAGGAATGGAACGAGCACAATTCACTGAATACAATTTTAAATAAAGAAAATGACTATAAGACAAAGGTTAGACATCAATCATGGGTTTGAAAATAAACAGGAAATACGAAAAACCAATAGTAAATAAATAGACACAACAGACTTTCCCCAACTTGTTAGAAGTACCTTTGATATGTGATCGGTCTTGGGACAATTATGCGACACTGTCTATACTGTCTAAAGTTACACTGTCTACACTGTCTAAGTTACACTGTCTACACTGTCTAAGTTACACTGTCTACATTGTATAAAGCTACACTGTCTACAGAAAATATTGCAATAAAGTAACACTGTCTACAAAATAATAATCACGATCTACACAATTTAAATGCAGTAATAATCACGATCTACACTGTCTACAAGAAATAAATACAATACTGTCTACACTGTCTACAAGAAATAACGAATCACTGTCTACACTGTCTACACTGTCTAAGGTCAGATCACACATCGTTGGTACTTCTCATTCCCGACTCAACAATTTTAATAGAAAATAATCACATAACCAATGGCCAATCAATGAAATATAGTGAAAATCAATATCGAAATGCAGACAATAAACTGTACTCGCCTGTGGTCCTTTGCTGGTGAAACCGACAATCTGAACTACTCAATGTGCCACTATAGTCAAAACCCGTACAACAGTCCCCGGAAGCTGAAATAAACAATAACAATGATCTCAGAATAGTCCAATTAGCTAGGATTGCCTGTCCTTAAGTCCAATTCTGGACACAGGGGCAAAACGGTAATTTCGGGCCAAAACGATGTTCGCCGTTGGACCCGCTTTGCACCGAAAAGCGTGCCAGAGTCAACGGTCTCTAAAGTTGCCAAACTACATGTCTACGGATCCAGTTTTTTGATACGAACCCAACCATATGTCCAAAGTTGGATTCCGGCGGGCCGTACACAAAATCGCCCGTTGAGTGGAACCGTGGGGCCCACCAAACGACGTCGGATTCAACTGTCTCAGAATTGGACCAAACTTGGCATGCAGGACCAGAAAAATGATACGGTCCTGTTGGCGCAAGTTTCATCTCGATCTGACGAACGTGCACAAAGTAATTGAGAAATTTACAACGTGCACGATATGGAAAATTTTGACGGATACGCATCAAATTCGTCGCGCACACGCGACCAATTTGAATTCCGTCAAAGCCCACACGACCACGAAGCCGTTACGCAGCTTTCGATCCTTTTGGTACGCGACCACGTCATCCGGATTGGCGTGACGCACGTCGTGTGGAGTGTTTTTCAGTTTTTCTATTGTTTTAAAAAACAGATTTTTCATGATTTTCGAGGTTGAATAACTTCCTGTAAACTGAATGAAAAATTAATCTATCAGAAGGGTTTCGATCCCCTATATGTAGTCTTCTATTGTTTGAAGTTGGTTTTCGAAAACCCGGAATATTTAGTTCTGAAAAAGCCTCTCAAGTTGGGGTTTTGGTTCAGCTCTAGAGTCCTGTTTTGGACTGTTTTCCCTCGACTTCGTGTCGAAATCTCGATCTATCCATGGCAATTACTTACGAACTAAATGAATAAGCTTGAAGAGGGTTAGATTGGGTTTATACCTGCGCAATCGTTTCGAGAAACGATGAACTGTGGAGGAAGAACCGCCACGGCGAAGTGGGGTCGCTGCACGTTGCTAATGCTGCCTACAAAGCGCTCTTGCGCGCTGGCCGCGCACGCGTGCCCTCCGGCCGCCGGTGGCCGCGCGCGTAGGCGGCGGTGGCGCGCGCCTAAGTGATGGTGTCAGCGGCGCATGTATTAGGGTTTTCTTAGTTTCGATCCCTCTCCCTCGATAAATACCAGCCGAGAGGGGTCGGGTCTCCAAGAGTTGGGAAGCTCGGCTATTGAATTAATAGCTCGGGCTAAAAGAGGTTGTTGGGCTCCCCTGGTTTCTGGGTTTAGCTCAGCTGCAGGGGAAATTTGAAGGGGGTCGGGCCAGTGGCCTGCTTGGGTACGCTGGGCTGGGATCTTGGGCCTGATTGGCCAGAGCTTGGTATGGGTTTGCTGCTACTGGTTCGGCCTAGCTGATCTTGCATTGGTTCTATAATTGGTACTGTTCCTAAGGAGGAACAGTACAGGAGAGTTATGACATATATATATCATTATATATAAAATCTATATACTAACCTACAGTATCTATTGTATATAAGTATGACCAAAATTTATATAGACTAAGAAAATCAAAAATGTGATTTCGCAATAATATATGAACATTATTGCTGTAATGTAAGCCTTCCATCAATTTATTTCCATCTATTATATAATATATATTTATATATAAATACGCATATACACAAATAAATATATATATTTATTTATACATATATCCAAGATAGTTTAATTAGCAAAAATATATATATTATATTTAATATTCAATCAATATCAGTAAATTGATATTATATATATATAACAATTAATTATAAAAATAATTTATAAAAATCTAAAAATCTCCATTTCAATAAAAATAATTAATCCCAAAATATTTTAAAATTTTTCGGGACGGGAGGCTACAAATCTATCCACCTTAAAAATAATTTCGTCCTCGAAATTCTAATTTATAACTATTTCTTAAATTTCAAAATCTAGTATTCCCTTAATTTCCTCAAATTTAATTTCTCAAAAATATTTCTATGACCTTCTCTAGTCATTTGGTATTTACGAAATCTCGAGGACTTCTACCCACCTTTGGTCACACTACTCCCTTGGAACACAGGTCACTAAAATCATATAATCTTCTAACTAGTGACTAATAATTCTACCCAAAATATCTAGGATATATGGTACCTATAATTCTCTCGTGTCTATCAAGTACCCAAAATTTAACAAGCAACTATTTATATAAGTGGCTAAGAAATATTGCTAAATCCTAGTAAGCATGGTCATTCGTCACTCTGCAATAGGGGGGCCAAAAGATAAGGAAGAATTAATCGAGCAATTATGAAGTTTCGAGAGCCGTAGAGAATATCTAATAATACAGATATAAATAGTACTTATGAACCTATTGTCTTATTCGCTAGATTGGACTACTCTAGTCCCATCACTTGCTAGATCAAAGAACCCTCCGTTTCTCAGAGGGTCTTGCAATCCGTGCAATACAGAAGTTTCGTTCTCGAAACTTTAACAGTTTCCATAATAGAACGGAATGTGAGAAATCAAGATTGTGATCTTTCCCGTGGTTATTTAAACATACGAGCAAGGGATAAAATGCAATGCAAGATCATATCGCGACTTCCGGGTAGATGGAATAATGGTTACGAATGACTTCACGTTCTAAGAGAGGGAGACTACGCAATACATAGTTCGGTTTTAATAGTCCAAATATAGTGGTATGTATGTATGTATGGGTTTTACTGGGTCTTAATGGGTTTCCTGATTGGACATCAATCGCTGGTTGGATGAACCTAGGATTTCAATCTATATTGACTGGACAATATCCCCGTGATAAACTATTTCTACTAGGTTAGGGTAACCTAGAATAGGTTTCAACCCAAGTGGTTGAGCTAGTTGGACAGTCGGATTGGTTAAATAGGTTCTCTAAGCCCTGAAGGTGCGCCTTCTGTGACTTTTGTGTTTAAGTAGCACGAGAAGGCACAATTGAGTGGCACACTGGTGACATGTGCGTAGTGGCTTCGAGTAGATCAATACCATATATTGGGTCAAAAGGTTAGAGTCGAGGTTGAAGCTCTAATTGCAGTTGGAAAGTTTACCGGTACTATGGTAAGGTTACGTCTAGTCCCTTTTTACCTGAAAGTCGTACCATAAAATAGAGTACAAAGGAACATGTTTGAGTGGGACATGATATACCTAGATGAAGGTGGACTCGTCTAGATCTTGTATATGAAATTTGTTGGAAGGTAACAGCTGCTCTCGTGCTCTGAATATTAATGACACGACCAGGGACACAAAATAATCTAAATGGAAAGTGGGAGTCCTTGGGGCACTAATTATCACCCTAAAGTAATTTATTCTAATCCATCGATAATCCTTGCATACCCCAAACATTCTAGAAGGCTTACAGTCTACCCACCTTAGAAGGTAGGATACGGTCTTTAGGAATAATGAGATCAGGAGAACTTCAAAGTCCGGATACTGTACCCCGACTCTTGTTAATTGAGGATAAGGCACTGCGTAACAGAATACGGTAGATATAAATCATGTCAAGGATTATTCATCAATAAATGGAGAACGAGTGTGTACAATGACACATGGTCGATAAAATAGAATGACCTACTCGTCCGCAGTATATGAGAGTTTCCGATGGGGTAACCAACTCCAAGGCTCAACATAAGAAAAGATTTCTAACAATTCAGTCAATAAATTCTATTTGTGTCAAACCTGCCAGGCTATGGTCACAAGGGTTGTAGTAATCAGGTATTGCTATTGACAACTCGTAGGTCATAGTGTGACAGGGTACTTAAACTATGGTATTGGCTAAACTAGTGACAGTGGTGTTCCAACACTAGTTAGGTCTGAATAATGAAATTTATATAGCTAGGACAATACTTGTTGGAAACCAATCTCGGAATGAGTGTCTACCATAGTCACGGTACTGATTGTCCTTACCCTTGTCTATTCATCTCAGGTCTAAACTGTGGGCTTTGGTCGAGAAGAGGTTGGGTCAAGGCTTAAGGGTTGCTAGTCAAAAGCAAGCTTCAAACTAATAATTAGAGGCTCACGACATTTGGTTTCTTGAGAATAGGTAGTCTCCTAGTTTGGCATTTGACTAAGGTGAAGTCATAATCATTCTCAAATTCAGATGGCTTGAAAGTCTCAATAATAGTTTGATGGTCGAGGGGAGAACGAGTAACTCAATCACATGACTGGCCATTGGTAGCTACACTTGTGTCTACCATTATCCTTGCCATGGGAATACTCTGTATCTCTCTACCATCACGAGCTTTCGTCTTTCCAAATCGGTGAAAGACAAAAAGCCATAAAGAATTCAAGGGAGATGTTACTGAATACAATTTCGTGTTTCAAGGGCGAACATATAATTCAAGAGGAATTGTCAAGCAGTTGCGGATGTGGTCATAGATACTTATATATCTCCATCCACGTAGTAAAATTAAACGAAGAGCGAACCAATTGCATCATGGTTGATCAGACCATAATACACTGATTCTGATTAGACTATAAGTTAGTAGGCGTCCCCACTAAACATATGTCTTGAATCAAGCTCGAGAACAGAGTGAGCTTGCAAAACTAGGCTGTGATAGCAACATGGGTCAAGATAGTCAAATTACAAGTATACAAGATTTTTGAAAGAAGCCACGAGTAGTTCGAGTTTAGAGAGAAATCAAAACTTACATGGTGTTCTTGCTTATACAATCATCCTACTATATTCTTATTCATAAAGCCTTGGTCAACCAATGGGTTATGGACTTCTAAATTCCATATTCCAGGTAAACCTATTAGTGCCAGTCAATTAACTCATCCCTAGGTCACAAAGACTACGGAATGCTAGGTCGAGAGACATGCTACCCAGCTAACAAAACTTCCACTAGTATTGGTTTCGGGTCTCCTGGGACATATTGGTATTGTCCTATCCTCCATAGTATCCTGAATATGTAATCATGTTTAAAGTTATTTCACCGAGAGTTACGCCTCGCCCATATACTCAGGCTGTGGTAAACCCTTGGTTCCGTAACTCATATATGATACAAAGTCAAACACTTCTTAACTCTATCCAATGTTGGCTCAAGGATAGCTACGATCAAGAGTGGACCATTAGTCATATCTCTAGCAGATTCTATAACCGATATTTTCCTAATCTCATTTCAACTCTAGGGGTCGTGTCTCGCCAGTGCGCTGCTGGCTGCAGTGAATCCCTAATCTCCAAAATTTAAATAAATGGCGACAGTGCGCTGCTGTCCTGCCAGTATAAGTTAACTAACATTCCTTTAACTACATCTGTAAAAATCCATGATCTCATAGAGATTCAAGCAAGTTGTCTATAAAATAAAGTGTAGGCATTTGTCCTATCAGTCACAACCCTTAAGATAAAAGATTGATCAGGGGAGAAATAACTGAGGACAAAAGAATACATACATTCTAACTCTTCCATGTGTATTCAAGCCTCTGAGGGACAAACTTGAATCAAAACTAACTCGAGGTCCGTATATGGATAACAAAAATCAGAATTTATACAAAATATTAAAGTCCTAGGGCAAAATAGAAACTAAATAGACAGTTCGACTAAGATATGAAGATGATATCTAAGAGACAAAAAGAAGGATCTGCCCAGTTCATCAAGGTTAGATCGTAAATTATATAAAGCCATGTCTCACCAAGTGAATAATCTATCCACTTTGAATCGTGTCGACATATCGAGAGATAATAGTGTACCTATGGAGATCTGATAACTATCAAAATTAATAACTCCTTATCTAAATTGTATGGCCTAGACTACCCATCGGTCAATTTGTATAAGGGACTCCTAGTCCTAGTCATTCTCGTAAATTAAATTAATTTCTAATTCGTGAATGAGCATTTCTAGTCGCAGGCTCGCAATAGTACAACTAATGTACCATCACGAGTTTGCAATCTTTTGCGAAATCGGACCTGCATGGGCCACCACAAAAACTTGTCACGACCCGTACCCATTTTTTTTTCCATAGTAAACGGATACGAGACGTGTCCAAGCCAGCCTACGCCGCAGTGTCGGCGGTAGAACGCTGTCACGGCCATGAAGATCAAATCACAAATAATGCTCATTCACACAATTAATTTAACTTACAATGATTACAAGTTTTACATTTGTAGAAGAATATAAACTTGTACAACTGAATGAATGACTACAACTCAACTATCTAGCTAGTCTCTAGGCTTTTGTCTGCAAGTACCCCCGTCACTCCCAAGCTAAGTGAATCCACGGCTAACCTGAAAATGTTGGTTTCCAGTCAGGAATGGAACGAGCACAATTCACTGAATGCAATTTCAAATAAAGAAAATGACTATAAGACAAAGGTTAGACATCAATCATGGGTTTGAAAATAAACAGGAAATACGAAAAACCAATAGTAAATAAATAGACACAACAGACTTTCCCCAACTTGTTAGAAGTACCTTTGATATGTGATCGGTCTCGGGACAATTATGCGACACTGTCTACACTGTCTAAAGTTATACTGTCTACACTGTCTAAGTTACACTGTCTACACTATCTAAGTTATACTGTCTACATTGTATAAAGCTACACTGTCTACAGAAAATATTGCAATAAAGTAACACTGTCTACAAAATAATAATCACGATCTACACAATTTAAATACAGTAATAATCACGATCTACACTGTCTACAAGAAATAAATACAACACTGTCTACACTGTCTACAAGAAATAACGAATCACTGTCTACACTGTCTACACTGTCTAAGGTCAGATCACACATCGTTGGTACTTCTCATTCCCGACTCAACAATTTTAATAGAAAATAATCACATAACCAATGGCCAATCAATGAAATATATTGAAAATCAATATCGAAATGCAGACAATAAACTGTACTCGCCTGTGGTCCTTTGCTGGTGAAACCGACAATCTGAACTACTCAATGTGCCACTATAGTCAAAACCCGTACAACAGTCCCGGAAGCTGAAATAAACAATACCAATGATCTCAGAATAGTCCAATTAGCTAGGATTGCCTGTTCTTAAGTCCAATTCTGGACACAGGGGCAAAACGGTAATTTCGGGCCAAAACGATGTTCGCCGTTGGACCCGCTTTGCACCGAAAAGCGTGCCAGAGTCAACGGTCTCTAAAGTTGCCAAACTACATGTCTACGGATCCAGTTTTTCGATAGAAACCCAACCATATGTCCAAAGTTGGATTTTGGCGGGCCGTACACAAAATCGCCCGTTGAGTGGAACCGTAGGGCCCACCAAACGACGTCGGATTCAACTGTCTCAGAATTGGACCAAACTTGGCATGCAGGACCAGAAAAATGATACGGTCCTGTTGGCGCAAGTTTCATCTCGATCTGACGAACGTGCACAAAGTAATTAAGAAATTTGCAACGTGCATGATACGGGAAATTTCGACGGATACGTATCAAATTTGTCGCGCACACGCGACCAATTTGAATTCCGTCAAAGCCCACACGACCACGAAGCCGTTACGCAGCTTTCGATCCTTTCGGTACGCGACCACGTCGTCCGGATTGGCGTGACGCACGTCGTGTGGAGTGTTTTTCAGTTTTTCTATTGTTTTAAAAAACAGATTTTTCATGATTTTCGAGGTTGAATAACTTCCTGTAAACTGAATGAAAAATTAATCTATCAGAAGGGTTTCGATCCCCTATATGTTGTCTTCTATTGTTTGAAGTTGGTTTTTGAAAACCCGGAATATTTAGTTCTGAAAAAGCCTCTCAAGTTGGGGTTTTGGTTCAGCTCTAGAGTCCTGTTTTGGACTGTTTTCCCTCGACTTCGTGTCGAAATCTCGATCTATCCATGGCAATTACTTACGAACTAAATGAATAAGCTTGAAGAGGGTTAGATTGGGTTTATACCTGCGCACTCGTTTTGAGAAACGATGAACTGTGGAGGAAGAACCGCCACGGCGAAGTGGGGTCGCTGCACGTTGCTAATGCTGCCTACACAGCGCTCTTGCGCGCTGGCCGCGCACGCGTGCCCTCCGGCCGCCGGTGGCCGCGCGCGTAGGCGGCGGTGGCGCGCGCCCAAGTGATGATGTCAGCGGCGCATGTATTAGGGTTTTCTTAGTTTCGATCCCTCTCCCTCGATAAATACCAGCCGAGAGGGGTCGGGTCTCCAAGAGTTGGGAAGCTCGGCTATTGAATTAATAGCTCGGGCTAAAAGAGGTTGTTGGGCTCCCCTGGTTTCTGGGTTTAGCTCAGCTGCAGGGGAAATTTGAAGGGGGTCGGGCCAGTGGCCTGCTTGGGTACGCTGGGCTGGGATCTTGGGCCTGATTGGCCAGAGCTTGGTATGGGTTTGCTGCTACTGGTTCGGCCTAGCTGATCTTGCATTGGTTCTATAATTGGTACTGTTCCTAAGGAGGAACAGTACAGGAGAGTTATGACATATATATATCATTATATATAAAAGCTATATACTAACCTACAGTATCTATTGTATATAAGTATGACCAAAATTTATATAGACTAAGAAAATCAAAAATGTGATTTTGCAATAATATATGAACATTATTGCTGTAATGTAAGCCTTCCATCAATTTATTTCCATCTATTATATAATATATATTTATATATAAATACGCATATACACAAATACATATATATATTTATTTATACATATATCCAAGATAGTTTAATTAGCAAAAATATATATATATTATATTTAATATTCAATCAATATCAGTAAATTGATATTATATATATATAACAATTAATTAGAAAAATAATTTATAAAATCAAAAAATCTCCATTTCAATAAAAATAATTAATCCCAAAATATTTTAAAATTTTTCGGGACGGGAGGCTACAAAAGCTCAAGCCAGAAAATCTACATGCAATAATTTTGAGGAAGAATTATCAAGTGGTGATGAACAAGTCCTGATAGTGAAGAACTTCAGAACATTCCTAATGTTTGAGAAATCAAACAGAAGGAAGAGAGATATCCAAGAAAGCAATGAAGATGAAGCAATATGCTTTGGATGCAAGAAATCAGGGCATATAAAAAGGACTATCCAACTTCAAAGAAAAGCAGTCCAAACGATAGATCAAGTAGAAAAGCAACAACTAGTCGAAAGTATACAAACACAAGTATCTGGCAAGAAAATGATGCTAGTGATATAGAGGAAGAAGACAGACCCTACAAAAATACTATTGTCTGTCTTATGGCTTTTGATAAGGTATCCTCAAACCCTTTGTATGACGATTTTACTTTCGATGAATTAGAAAATGCCTTCAGCAAACTACTTGAAGAACACAGAAATGTACTTGACAAGTATAAGCAATCTCGAAAAGAGATTAAGGCATACACAACCGAAGTGGCTAGACTGTCTAGTCTCATTGAAGACATTAAAGAGACGTCTACTACCGGTAATACGAAGAGATAGCCAAGCTTAAAGTAGACTATCATGAGTCTACCCTCAAAGTTGGAAAGAAAGAAAGAGACTATGTCAAAATACAAGAGTTATATGACATAGAGAAGAAGAAGCACTTAGTCACAGAACAAATACTCATAGACATGACTGCTAAATATGAAGAGTCTTTTACGGTTTCTAAAAAGTTAGAAATCAAGTTAGGCAAACAGGCAATACCTGTGACACAGCCTAAGTTTAGTCCTAATACTAAGCATACACCTAAGAGGACTAAAACACAGAAAGCACAAAAGAAACACTATTATCACCATTCTTTCACTTATAGGTTTTCAAAGAAATCACATATGCATGTCAACAAAAATTCTACTAACACGTTTTCAAAACTCACTTGCACATATTGTGGTACTCATGGACATATATCACAGTATTGTTTAGCAAAAAAACTTATTGACAATCACACATTATTTTGGAGACCTAAGACTAAACAATATGGACCCTTCAGTAAATGGGTAACAAAAGGATTCATCTACTTGTTTTGTAGGTGGACCCTCAACCCTCTCATGCTAAAAGCAAGCGGATACTCGATAGTGGATGTTTGTGGCATATGACTGGTGATGCATCTTTGTTCGCCACACTATCGATGAAGAAAGAAGGATACGTCTCCTTCGGAAACAATCTGAGAGGTGATATCATTGGCAATGGCACTGTTGGTATATCTCCTTATCCTGTAATAAAAGACGTTTGTCTAGTTACAGAATTGAAACATAACCTATTAAGCATAAGTTACTTCATTGATAATGGTTATGGTATCAACTTTGTAAAAGACAAATGTACCATATATGATATGTCATCTGGTAATCCCGTATATGAAGGGATTAGAGAAGACAATATTTATGTTTTCTTTCTGGAGAGTACTAATAATACAGGAAGATGCCTAGTAGCTAACCTAGATGAAAGCTGGCTATGGCATATGAGACTAGGACATGCTAATATGGACACTATCTCACGATTGAGCACTAAGAAGCTGGTAAAAGGACTCCCTGAAATATCGTTCAAGAGAGATATGGTATGTGCTGACTGTAAAAAGAACAAAGCACATAGGTCTACATTTAAATCCATCAACGCTGTAAGTACTTCTAGACCTTTGCAGTAGATACAAATGGATTTATTCGGTCCTAGTATAGTTGCTAGTCTTGGCGGTAAGCTCTACGCATTTGTTATTGTTGATAATTTCTCTCGTTTTACTTTGGTTTACATTTTATCAAAAAAAAAAGTGATGCTATTTTTGAATTTCAGTTATTTTGTAAAAAGGTACAAAACGAAAAAGGCTTTATGATTACTCGTATCCGAAGTGATCATTGTGGTGAATTCGTAAACACTGATTTCAAAAAGTTTTGTGATGATAGTGGATACTACCACAAATTTTCTTGTCCTATAACTCCTTAACAGAATGGTATTGTGGAGCGGAAGAACCGTCCTCTAAGCAAGATGGCTAGAGTCATACTGAATCAGCATAATCTTTCTAAATATTTTTGGGCAGAAGCTGTTAGCACAGCCTGTCATATTTTAAATAGGGTGTTAATTCGACCCATCTCGAAGAAAATACCTCATGAACTTTGGTTCGAAAGGATTCCAAACATTTCTTCTTTTAAAGTTTTTGGATGTCGTTGTTTTATTCTGAACACCAAGGAAAACTTGGGTAAGTTCGACTCTAAAGCAGATGAAGGGATATTTCTCGGATATGCTGCTAAGAGTAAGGTATATAGAATTTTCAATAAAAGATCTATGATTGTTGAAGAATCTATTAACGTTACTTTTGATGAGCTCAATAGTCACAGATCTAGCGACAGTGATGATGAAGGTGTACAAGCAAAAACTGATAAGGGTCCTGTGGAAGATCTAACTCGTAAATTTGAATTATTAAAGTTCTTATCAGATCATCCAGAGACACTCATTATAGGTGATGTATCAAAAGGTGTAAGTACACGCTCCTCTCTTAGAGATTTTGAAATAGCAGCAAATGTAGCTTTCATTTCTCAAATAGAACCTAAGAATATTGAAGATGCTTTTAATGATAATTTTTGGATTAATGTCATGCAAGAGGAACTTAATCAATTTGAAAGAAACCAAGTTTGGGAACTGTCACGACCCGCACCCTAGAGAGGGATACGAGCACGTGGTTACGTCCAGCCTACGCCGCAGAATCGGTGGTAGAACGCTGTATATAGGGTCAGTAAATACTACGACTAAAACAGATAAATGTACCTGTACAGTATATACACTGGAAATGGAGGTGACATAGCAATACAGTCTCAATCACATAATCAAAACTAAGGTAGATAGCATGAAAAGAGATACAATAGATAAAACAGGAAACGAGTCCAAAATCCACAAGTCAGAGCTAACACAACATCCAGAGTCTCAGATAGTATAAGTATAAAGATACTACAAACTGAAATGTACTAGGTGGCTCGCAGGCCAGGCAAACCTAACTAAACTATACTACTCAGGGTGAGCAAAGTCCAGTGGCTCTACCAATAAGCCACGGTCTAAATCTAGTCCATCAGACTCAACCCCATAGTAGGTCGGGCAATCAGTCTCAGTCATCTATAAAATTTATCAACGGTATCCTGTCAGGAAAATGAGCAAGTACAAACACCAACAGCAGTTCCATATAAATTGAGAAATACTATAAGAGACAGCAATAATGAAATATAAGACAAAAGATATATACGACTTGGGAACCATTTGAAAGCCGAGTTACAACCCTTGAACCAAACAAGGACCGGAGTTGTAACCCTTCTTTCAAACAGAACTTGGTCTCAAATCATGGTACAGTATAAAGACAGATAGAGCATATGAGAAATAAATCATAGCATGGTGAAAGTGCAGTAAGTAAAGGTGAACTAGAATATAAGATATGACAATAAATGTAAAAAGGTGATTTGAACTATTAGAGCGATATGTGATCGGCTAGGGAAGCAAGAGATGGTTATCCACTTGGCCCGGCAATCAGCGGTGTACTCAACGGAGAGTCATGTCGTCCAACCTGGATAACTGGTAATGGGGTGTCTGCTACACCCTACGTGAGGAGAGGGTGTCGCTAGCAAAATATAGTTACAGGAAGGCTTTGATCACATAACCCCTAATAATTCTCCCATCCCCGAATAGTATCACGGATCCGGACATGGCACGTCATGACACGGGGTTCAAGAGCAGGGGGCCAGTCCACTCCCAAATCAGTGTCTATATAAGTACAGGAATACAGGAATATCACATACTCATATACCAAAGGAATCTTGGAATAACATCTCATGACAGGATCCGACGTATACTAGTCCGTGAACCATCGTGTCGGAAATCAAGTAAAATACTACAACTGAATCGGATATAGTAGATATCAAGACAATGAAAACTATCAGTAAATGTACTCGCCTGTGGTCCTGAGCTGATAAGGTGAACAGACGCTCAGAGTGATCACAGACCTAAAATAAGATACTATGAGTCAAACAGGGCTTAATACTGAAAAAGAAAACTAATATAATCCATGAATGCAAGACTAAGTCAAAACTAGGTCAATCTAGGTCAAACTGAGTCATACTAGGTCATACTGGTTCATACTAGGTCATACTAGGTCACTGGGAGTCATTCCAAGTCAAACTAGGTCAATCGGGGTCAAAGGTTGACTTAGAGTTGACTTTTGGTCAAAAAGTCAACTCTGGTCAACTCTAGGTCAACTCTAGGTCAAACTAGTCTAATGTTGACCAACTGTTGACTTTTAGTCAACTGGTCAACTCTGGGTTGGTTTCGGTCAAATCGGGTCGCTTAAAGACTAAGTTTGACTCTCGGTTGACTTTTATTGACTTTTGGTCAAAAAGGTCAACCGACGTCAAAACTAGTCTATGAGCACCATATTTGATCATTACCAACCACGAAAATCAAATTCTAACCCTATCTTAGACTTCTAACACCAATATCCTATTTCTAGGCAAAACTAGTATTTACCCTTCTAAGGTAAATCCCGATACCTTGCCCAATCCCAAGGAAACCCCACAAATACCCATGGTACTAGCCTAGGCTCCTTAGGGTAGCTAGATAACAACCTATCTAAGGTTTACCTACCAAGAAAAATGGATATCCTAGGTATCTAACCTAGTTTTAGGATATGTGTAGGTTTACCCTATTACCTACATTACCATATCATGAATTTTACCCTCTACTCTACCACACTCATCTACACCACTCACTCTCATGATACACTCCTATATTTATCATACCCATAGGCTCTCCTATAGGTTTCCTATTAGTTTAGCTATAGGATATACTATAGGTTACTAACCACTCACTTGTAGGCTCTCACACACAAACACACAACTCACAAACACTCACACACACAAGGCTAAAAACATGGACTGATTTGAAGTGGAAATGTGGACTGATTTGGAAGACTTCTGGGGGCTGTTATTTGGACTGTAAAGTGGGGTTTAAGGGGACATGTTGGGGCTGTGTTTAGAGGGGTTAATGGGTGTATTAGTGGACTGATTTGTCATGGTTCATGGGAGAAACTTGAGGGCTGTCAAGTGGGAAAAGAGGACAGCCATGTGGGTCAAAACAGGACTGAAATTGAGGTCCACATGGACTGAATGTAGGAGCAAATAGGATAGCAATTAGGGGCAAGTTTGGGACAACCAAATGGCTTTGTTTGAGGGTCAAATGTGACAGCCAACAAGGCCAATATACTGGACTGCAAGGGCTGTTCTTGACAGTCCAATAGGTGGACTGTCAAAGGGCTGTTGGGGGACAGTTTTGAAGGGTTAATAGGGTATCTGTTGGCAGCAAATAGGGAGGGGTACTGGCTGTTCTTGTCACGCCCCACTCCCGTAGGAGCGATCGTCCTCGCTAAGGCGTGATGCCGCACGAGCCTAGATTGCGCTCGTACAAGGCAGGTTCCATAACGGCCGATTACAGCGGCGGCGACGGGGTCGTCGCACAGAAGTCCCAAGCAGATACATTGAATATGCAGCGAAAAATTGAAACAAGAACACATGAACACAAGTCATTTAAAAGAAACTCTTTTATTGATATTGAATACAAGATTACATTTGTGGGCGCAAGGCCAAATTACAAGTCTCTCGTGCTCATTTTTCTCTCATTTACAAGTCATCCTGCTCTCTCTCATCTCTCGATACAATGCTTGAACCAGCGGAAGCTTCGGAAGGCGATGTCCATACATTATGTCCTATATAAGTCTTCAATCTGTACGGCCGTACGCTTCGAATCGCCAAGGAACTCCGTGCCTCGACGCATCCAAGCGAGCTTCGCGCCACGAGCTTCTACCTGTGCCTGCACATGAACACTGTGTGGGTGTCAGTACTCAACTGTACTGGTGGATTGAGCTTCTCGCCCACCCATACATAACCGACACGTTCATTTACTTTGTGCAGCTTAAACCCTTTCGATTGTCTTTCTAGTCTTGCCTTAGGATCATTTTTAAGACTTGACGTCTAACCAACTCGTTATGCGACGACATAGTCGTGCTATCATGCCAACGTGTATTCCGATCGAGGCAGTACCTCATCGCCTAGGTACTTGACCAAACTTCAACTCGGGACGGCAGGGTCATGCCATATTCTATTCGCAACTTAGACATATTCAAGACAATGCTATGCCGAGGAGCGACTTACGCGAACTCGACCGTGCCAAGACCTTTGTTTAAACTCAAGCGCCTCTAGACCAATCCTCGTGCTAGCGATGTCAAGGGGGAACGACTCGTGCAGGTCGTGCCTCTAGACTTGCTTAGACTTGTCCGTGCTTCGAGATTGAGGCCACGCCTCGTAACGTATCAAGACTTTTCATGCTGCCGCCTTGCGGCCCTTCTATTCGACTCATGAACCAACTTAGACAAGACTTGCCAAACCTAGCATCAATCTCATGGATATCCCGACGCCAATCTATCATGCCAAGCACGGTGCCTATGCTGCAGCCCAGTCTTAGGCCCAGACCTTGTGTTATCGACTAGACCTGCATTCAAGCTCTAGACCCAAATCCAAAGGCATACACGCGGTGTGCTGCTATTTGCCGACACATCTACATGAGTGGTCACTAGCAATTTCAAGCTATCTTGGACACGGTTCGGCGGGGGTATCGGTCCGCCCTTCTAAGGGTAGCTAGCCCCGGAAGTGCCGATACTCCCATACGGTTATCCGGCATCCTGGTTGAGCTGTACTCGCTTCTCCCGGGCGAATGATCCCGGTGCCCCGGAGGAGATCATCCGAGAAGACTATACCTTGTCGACAAGTTGTCCAATGACCATGCAAGACCCAATTCGATCTGTTAAATCCTTCCTTAACATGACCATGCATTCCTTCTTTTCTATCAAGACTTAGCGAGACTCCCAAGTACGAGGGACCGATCTCGTGTGCGGGATATTTCAAGACTTAGCGAGACTCCCAAGTATGAGGAATCGATCTCGGCGACAACAAGTCACGTGGACTTCCTTTGTTCGCGGCAAGCTTTTCACTAAACTGACCGTAGCTCGTGCCTTAGATAGGCCTGGTTCTATAGGCGACGCTATCGCTCAAGTCATATACTTATATGACGAGCCTTGTTCTCAAGGGACTACGCGACTTAACAACCACAGATAGAGCGGAACAGTGCTAGAAATGGCTTTGATAGCCCAACGCAACACTTGTCTTAACTTATTCAGGCAACGACTCGACGAGCAAGGGCTACGCCGAGCTACGCATCGAGAGAACGTGCTAGGCACGGGGTCGACTTGGACAACCAACTTTTCGGGTGCCTAGACTTAAGCCAACGAGCCGTGCGAGACGACTTAACTTGCGGGACGTGCAAAGGCTGTGCCAAGCCTTGCGGGATAGGACCGTGCATGCTTTGTTAGGCATTCATGCAGGCGACGCCTATGACTTAGGCTAATTCGAGTGTTGGGGCAAAACGACGGAACCGTGCATGCTTTAGCAAGCATTCGAGCAGGCGACGCCTATGACTTAGGCTATTTCAAGTGTCGGGGCAACTTAGCAACTTAAGCCAACTTCCTTCTCCCAAGCCACGGGATCGAAGGATCGAGTGTCATTTGAAAGCACGCTGAGCCGATTTCTATGAAGACCGTGGGACCAATTTCCATGTTCTAGGACATTCCGACCCGACGGGATTATTCCCTTAGCTATGTTGGTGCATAGCTTTTATATTAGCCTACTTGTGCAAGTTGAAAACATGCGCGTTATTAAGTGAAGGCTAAGATGAGGCAAGTTCACCGAAACTACCCCACCTGTGCGAGGAGTCGCCTCGGACGAGCGAGGCTTCGAGCTGCCGTTGCAAGACTGAGTTCCAACGCCGTCGGCGTTTCGATTCCTCCGATTGACTTTGCGGGACGGGGCACTACAACATACACCACTCAGAACAAGTCTCGTCCTCGAGACTTTCCTGAAGGCAAGCCATCCTACCATTTCTATGGCCAAGACTTAATCGTACGCACTCCGCCTACGCGTTCCTTCGATTCCGAGCCACGCTCGCACGACTATCAATTTTTCCGTTAACATGATTTCAAGATCTCGACACTCTCCCATCTTTTAAGTCTTGCTTGAACTTATTGTATCACTTGGCTGGATCGTGCACGCATTCCAAGCGTCCCCAAAATACATGCATTCAGCCAAGCCGCATGATAGAGAATTTGTCATTCTCACTCGAGTCGCCTCGTGCACATACCCAGGCGTCCCTACAATATATGTATGTCAGCCGAGTCTCGTGAGCAGGGTTTCCTACGTTCGTGATTCATGCTATCCATTCAAACCAATCCTCAAGATCAATTCTTCGATTGATAACTCTTGCAACAGGGGCGTTTCGCCTAACCGCTAGGCCAATCTTTGCGAGGCTAAGTCAATGTCAGGATTAGAATCATAGTTCCCCAATAATAATGCCAGCACTGACCCCAATCCTAGGGTCAAATCATAGTCTGTCGTACGGGGTTTTCTACCCAAGCTCGCGTCACTCAGATTTCTAAACATCGAACACGATCACCTATTCGCATTCGTGCATTCGTTGTGCGTATTCGAATCCATTCATATCATCAATTCTAACCAATTCATGTATTCGATCACGAGGTCATCTAGCTCGACAATATGTTGCGTCCCAATCTCACGCGAGTCCAATTATCCACGGCGGTTCATGAATAACCACGCAACGCACCCACGGAATAATCATTCTCATCAGGGCGTAACTCTTGTTTGAGTCCAGACTAATTCATTCTCGATACGCGGATTGGACCTACGCAATCCTCAAATTTGATTCATCAATCACACGGAGTCGTTTCGGAGTTCACCTTCGCGTTAAACCACAAGTCGAAGCACACAAGTTGCCACGCCATGCTAGTTCGATCACCCCCGCTGTATGAATCACCATACCAGCGCTCACGCGGAGTGATCGCTCTAATCGGCGCGACGCATGTACGAGGCTGGGGTTGCGCTCGCATAAGACAAGAATGTCAAAGTTGTGGTTATCGACGAAGCAAATCCAACCATTTTCATTTTCATCCAATCCAAGTTCGACAGTCCGACCGTCATTCATTTAACTAGAAAATCCACGAGCCAAGTTTATCTCTTTCCTCGATACATTTTAATATCCCGAGTATAGCATCCATCGGAACAATAACATTTGCACGATCGTCATTTGCTGAGTCAGAGTACCCCCGAGTTATCGCATATCGATCTTTGATACGCCTCAATACCATCGACGATATGCGTAACCTGACGATCTTCCTTTACAACCAATTTCGAGTCGTACGACTGATGCTATTGTCTGAACTGGATATACCACAATTCCTCGGTATTCAAGATCAAGTTCGTTCGATATTCCTTAAGCTCATTTCAAGATTGTTGTTCGAAACTCAAGTCACATTTCATTTGAATCAATCCGAAAACGTACGTGCGATCCTCTAAGTTTTCTCGATCAAGACATTCATTTTTATTCATCGTTTCCGAAGCATTTCTAACTCACGTTGCACATTGACAAGTTGTCTGAACGACATCTCGTTCGGGACATTCGGAGTCACGACCAACTAAGCGTGACACGTTCTAAGGCTTTGCGCGATCGCATCGCCTCATCGACATACTCGTTATCCTCAATATTTGCTTGAATGATTTCCAAGAAAATCCATACACCAGTCGGATTCGAGCCATCCGATCTAGCCTACAATCACGTTCGCGTCATTCGCTAAGACATCCTTCGGATTCGTTCGACGAATCCCTAGCGTAATCGCTCACGTCATATCGACGTACTAAGTTGTTCGTACTATTTCCTCAAAATCCAAGTCAATCCACCGTATACGCCTAAGCGTTAACTCGATAGCATTCCTATTGATAGACACTCTAAGTACAGCTTCGCTCCCGACCGAGCGGTACTTGATATCGCTCGTAACTCGTTTGCACCAAAAGTCGAGGTGCACGATACGCGACACAACTTAGCCAAAAGGCCGTGCGCATGGCTATCCCGTGCGGACTATATTCGAGTTTGCACGCTCAATTGCTAGGGTCAACGTATGACTAGTTAGGCACGCACTCGACATGTTAACTTAGCATGTGTTATCTATGGAGTCAAGTTTAATATCGTTCGGCACGAAGGCCTACAGATGCGTTCGGCGATAGCCTACCGATGCGTTTGGTTGAACGCTTGTACGAGCTTTTGAAAATATTTAGACTTATTGTATGGACATGCCGAGGGACATTGAGAGAGAGCGCACACTTATTTTCCAACGACGAGCTTTCAAAACTGAGAAATTCGACGTGAAGTCCAAGGACGTAAAGCCGTGCTCTGATACCATTATGTCACGCCCCGCTCCCGTAGGAGCGATCGTCCTCGCTAAGGCGTGATGCCGCACGAGCCTAGATTGCGCTCGTGCAAGACAGGTTCCATAATGGCCGATTACAGCGACGGCGACGGGGTCGTCGCACAGAAGTCCCAAGCAGATACATTGAATATACAGCGAAAAATTGAAACAAGAACACATGAACACAAGTCATTCAAAAGAAACTCTTTTATTGATATTGAATACAAGATTACATTTGTGGGCGCAAGGCCAAATTACAAGTCTCTCGTGCTCACTTTTCTCTCATTTACAAGTCACTCTGCTCTCTCTCATCTCTCGATACAATGCTTGAACCAGCGGAAGCTTCGGAAGGCGATGTCCATACATTATGTCATGTATAAGTCTTCAATCTGCACGGCCGTACGCTTCGAATCGCCAAGGAACTCCGTGCCTCGACGCATCCAAGCGAGCTCCGCGCCGCGAGCTTCTACCTGTGCCTGCACATGAACACTGTGTGGGTGTCAGTACTCAACTGTACTGGTGGAGTGAGCTTCTCGCCCACCCATATATAACCGATACGTTCATTTACTTTGTGCAGCTTAAACCCTTTCGATTGTCTTTCTAGTCTTGCCTTAGGATCAGTTTTAAGACTTGACGTCTAACCAACTCGTTATGCGACGACATAGTCGTGCTATCATGCCAGCGTGTATTCCGATCGAGGCAGTGCCTCATCGCCTAGGTACTTGACCAAACTTCAACTCGGGATGGCAGGGTCGTGCCATAATCTATTCGCAACTTAGACATATTCAAGACAATGCTATGCCGAGGAGCGACTTACGCGAACTCGACCGTGTCAAGACCTTTGTTTAAACTCAAGCGCCTCTAGACCAATCCTCGTGCTAGCGATGTCAAGGGGGAACGACTCGTGCAGGTCGTGCCTCTAGACTTGCTTAGACTTGTCCGTGCTTCGAGATTGAGGCCACGCCTCGAAACGTATCAAGACTTTTCATGCTGCCGCCTTGCGGCCCTTCTATTCGACTCATGAACCAACTTAAACTAGACTTGCCAAACCTAGCATCGATCTCATGGACATCCCGACGCCAATCTATCGTGCCAAGCACGGTGCCTATGCTGCAGCCCAGTCTTAGGCCCAGACCTTGTGTTACCGACTAGACCTGCATTCAAGCTCTAGACCCAAATCCAAAGGCATACACGCGGTGTGCCGCTATTTGCCGACACATCTACATGAGTGGTCACTAGCAATTTCAAGCTATCTTAGACACGGCTCGGCGGGGGTATCGGTCCGCCCTTCTAAGGGTAGCTAGCCCCGGAAGCGCCGATACTCCCATGCGGTTATCCGGCTTCCTGGTCGAGCCGCACTCGCTTCTCCCGGGCGAATGATCCCGGTGCCCCGGAGGAGATCATCCGAGAAGACTACACCTTGTCGACAAGTTGTCCAATGACCATGCAAGACCCAATTCGAGCTGTCAAATCCTTCTTTAACATGACCATGCATTCCTTCTTTCCTATCAAGACTTAGCGAGACTCCCAAGTACGAGGGACCGATCTCGTGTGCGGCACATTTCAAGACTTAGCGAGACTCCCAAGTATGAGGGATCGATCTCGGCGACCACAAGTCGCGTGGACTTCCTTTGTTCATGGCAAGCTTTTCACTAAACTGACCGCAGCTCGTTCCTTAGACAGGCCTGGTTCTATAGGCGATGCTATCGCTCAAGTCATATAATTATATGACGAGCCTTGTTCTCAAGGGACTACGCGACTTGACAACCGCAGATAGAGCGGGACAGTGCTAGAAATGGCTTTGATAGCCCAACGCAACACTTGTCTTAACTTATTCGGGCAACGACTCGACGAGCAAGGGCTCGCCGAGCTACGCATCGAGAGAACGTGCTAGGCACGGGGTCGACTTGGACAACCAACTTTTCGGGTACCTAGACTTAAGCCAACGAGCCGTGCGAGACGACTTAACTTGCGGGACGTGCAAAGGCTATGCCAAGCCTTGCGGGATAGGACCGTGCATGCTTTGTTAGGCATTCATGCGGGCGACGCCAATGACTTAGGCTAATTCGAGTGTTGGAGCAAAACGACGGGACCGTGCATGCTTTAGCAAGCATTCGAGCAGGCGACGCCTATGACTTAGGCTATTTCAAGTGTCGGGGCAACTTAGCAACTTAAGCCAACTTCCTTCTCCCAAGCCACGGGATCGAAGGATCGAGTGTCATTTGAAAGCACGCTGAGCCGACTTCTATGAAGACCGTGGGACCAATTTCCATGTTCTAGGACATTCCGACCCGACGAGATTATTCCCTTAGCTATGTTGGTGCGTAGCTTTTATATTAGCCTACTTGTGCAAGTTGAAAACATGCGCGTTATTAAGTGAAGGCTAAGATGAGGCAAGTTCATCGAAACTACCCCACCTGTGCGAGGAGTTGCCTCGGACGAGCGAGGCTTCGAGCTGCCGTTGCAAGGCTGAGTTCTAACGCCGTCGGCGTTTCGATTCCTCCGATTGACTTTGCGGGACGGGGCACTACAGTTCTTGACAGCAACAAATGGGATGTTTTGAAGGGGTAAATGAGGGGAACTGCCATGGGGTTTAGGGGGCTGCAATGTGGGGATTTGGACAGCCAAAGGGTGTGGTTTAGACAGCCATGAAATGGTTCCCCCCTTCTTATCACTCTCTATTCAACTACTCTCACACTCAACCATTTCCCATGTTTTCCCCTCTCAAACAAATCACCAAACACCACCACTACTAACATACACACACACACAATCTCAATGCTTGGCCGAACCTGTCAAGTCCCCTCCCAACACAACACAAACACCACACCAAAAAATATATCCAGATAAATAATCCCCCATATATATATATATATATATATATATATATATATATATATATATATATATATATATATAGATAATGATATATGTATATATATAACCATATATATATATATATATATATATATATATATATATATATATATATATATATATATATATATATATATATATATATATATATATATATATATATATATATATAGATTATAGGAATATGATACATTAAGAGAAATCATTCCTAAACACATGTAAATTCTGAAATAATATAGAACACACCAAAAATCAATGCACAAACAATATTCATGTGTCCAAATAGGGGGGTTTCCCTATTGGGACACGATCCTACATATTGGACACCTCTAAAAATGTCCAAATAGACACAAAATAGTCTCTAATGGAAACACAACCATGGGAAACATTTCTAGGGGTTCCTAACCATTCTACATGAAATGGAAAACTATTTTAGAGGAGAGATTTACCTATTTTGGAGATTGAAACAATGGTGGAGCTCTCAAGAATGGAAAGAACCTTGGAGAAGAAGAAGAAGAATGTGGATGAGAACAAGTGATATAAATTTCTCTCTCCTCCCCACCCCTACATGTGGCCGGCCGAGAGGCTCCCAAAAACCCCCTTTTCACTATTTAAAAGTTTGCCCCTCTATTGTTTTATTAGCTCTATACAAGTTTGCTTAGGGTTTGGGGGTTAAAAATATAAATCTAATGTTCTAATTAGGTCTAACCTAATCCACGGGGTCATGACTAATCCCTCTAACTTTTGATGGTAATATTGTGGGCCATGGCTAACTAGTGTGTGGGCCCGCTAAGGTCAAAACTACCCCGGGTCCCCGAAACAAGTCAAAACAAGTCGGAATGAGTTGAAATTCGAACCCGACTCAAATAACCCCAAAATAATACAATAAATAAATAAATAATTTCAAAATAATTTTTAAAGTGGAAAATTACCAAAATACCCCTGTTCATGAAAATTGGGGGTGACAAATCTATCCACATTAAAAAAATTTTGTCCTCAAAATTAAAACAAACATACACTGAATCACATGCAGAAACAAAATTATACCTCAGGGTTCGAAGAGATAAGGGAAACGCTTCCGCATGTCGTCCTCTCTCTTCCAGGTAGACTCACCTGGAGAGTGATGCCTCCATGCAACACGAACCAAGGGTATAACCTGGTTCCGGAGCACCTTCTCCCTACGATCCAGAATCTCCACTGGCTGCTCTGGATAGTGAAGAGTAGGCCCCACCTCGATCGCTGAATGGTCCAATACATAGCTGGGGTCCGCCACGTACCGTCTCAGCTGCGACACATGGAACACGTTGTGTACCCCCTCCAGCGTAGGCGGCAAGTCTAGCCGGTAAGCCACTGCACCGACCCTCTCAAGAATGGTGAAAGGTCCGATGTAGCGCGGACTAAGCTTCCCGCCCCCGCCAAAGCGAATCGTGCCCCGTGTCGAAGAAATCTTCAGGAACACCAAAGCACCAGCCTAGACATAAAACAAACTCAGCACACAGGACAAACAAATCACAAACAATCACAAACAGGAACTGAAACTAACCTCGAACTCTAACGGTCTTCGGTGGCTATCAGCCCAATGCCGTTGCCTATCCTGAGCCACCCGAAGTCTGTCTCTAATAAGCCGGACCTTCTCAGCTGCATCCACCACCATCTCTGGTCCAAGCAGCAACCTCTCGCCAACATCATCCCAAGATAAGGGAGTACGGCATCTCCGTCCGTATAGAGCCTCGAATGGCGACATCTCTATACTGGCCTGGTAGCTGTTGTTGTAAGCAAACTCTACCAGGTGGAGATGGTCCTCCCAAGAACCCCCGAGATCTAGCACACACGTAAGAAGCATATCCTCCAAAGTCTGGATAGTCCTCTCCGACTGCCCGTCTGTCTAGGGGTGATAAGCAGTACTGAACTTGAGCGAGGTGCCCAAGCTAGCCTGCAAACTCCTCCAGAAGTGGGAAGTGAAACGGCTATCTCGATCTAAAACTATTCTCACAGGAACCCCATGCAATCGTACGATCTGACGAACATACAGCTCTGCCAACTTCTCTGTAGACAATCCTACCTTGAAAGGCAAAAAGTGGGCCGATTTGGTCAATCTATCAACTATGACCCAAATTGCGTCTTTTCCTCCTGAAGATCGGGGAAGTCCGGACACAAAGTCCATGGTGATGTGCTCCCACTTCCACTCAGGAATGGGTAGTGGCTGTAGCAATCCACCAGGCCTCTGCCTCTCGACCTTCACCTGCTGACAAACCAAGCAGCGAAATACGAACTGAGCCACCTCGCGCTTCATGCCGTACCACCAAACGTGCTCTCTCAGATCTCTGTACATCTTGTTGGCACCAGGATGCATAGAGTACTGAGAGCGATAAGCCTCCTGAAGAACCTCCTCTCGAAGCTCTTCACTCGGAACGCACAGTCTAGCACCGTGCCGCAGCGACCCATCTTCGGCAATAGAGAAATCATCAAACAACCCGGCCTGCACCTGCTCCCTGATACACCTCAGGGCAACATCATCATACTGCGCTGATCTGACCCTGTCCATCAACTCAGACTGAATCTGTAAACCCCACATCTGCACCTCCATGCCCGGAATAATCACCTCGATTCTCAAACTGTCCAGGTCGGCAAAAAGATGACGGTCTGATGTCAGATACATAGCCACTGGATACCTGCTCAAGGCATCTGCGACTACATTGGCCTTCCCTGGATGGTACTGCAAGGTGTAAGTCCTAAAAAATCAAGTTGCATACATTAACAAGGTCATGAAGATCAAGAAATGAATCTTTCAAATGAACTGCGCAGACATCAGATTACGCAGCTTATAGATTGTGCATACTAGATTGCGCACACTATTAAGCGCGCAGTCTGACGTGGTAAATCATCATTATTACCTGACACAAATCAAATCTTTTGACAGCTGACGGCGCGGAGAATGAGGCGACTGTTCGTTTAATCGTGCAGCACGGCGATCGAGGACAGCTGGCAGCACAATCCATGTTGGCACAATCCATTCCTGCGCAGTCCAAGTCTGCGCAAACCAAAGCCAGCGCAAATCAGGTTGCGCGTTCTATCAACATAAATGACAAAATACACGTGGCATTCATGCCATCATTTGTTCATTACGTGGCAACCGTCTATACACGATTATGCGTATTTCAATCAAATGATGCCATGTGTCCCAGACAGTTGGACCATGATCCGACAACTGCCTGCGCAGTTCACTGTTGCGCAATCCAATTGCTGTGCAATCCATCATGCGCAGTCCAGAATAACTAAAAGTTAGTTATTTTTCAGAACTCTATAAATAGAGTTTCAAGTCTCCATTCAAGAAGATCAGAGATCAGATCATAGAGAGATCAGACTTTAAATTTCAGATAGTCCAGGAGTTCTTGCCCAAGTGCTGCTGTATTCTTCCGAGGCTTTTGCCTTCAACTTCCGAGGCTTTTTGCCATCAATTCCAGAGTTGTTTTCAACTTCAGAGGCTCCGTCTTCAGAGTTCACATCGTCCAAGGGATAAAGCAATCGTCTTCTAGATTGGATTCCTACAGTTGTACCATTCTCAGAATTCAAATTGTAATCTTTTACAAAGTTTGTATCAATAAAGTTCTACACTTTTGTTTTTGCAAACAAATTGGAGACTCTGCTGGGGAGGACTTTCTCCTCCGATGAGGAAGTGATAACTCAATGTGACGTAGCGTCTATCGGAAAGACGCAGAAGACACTGGTTGTGAAGATCAACCAGACAGCCTACGAGGCCATGATTACCTCCAAGACCACTCCTCGCACTGCAACCACTTCTGCCACAAGAAAAGTGTGCCTAGTGTGGGTCCCAAAGACTGCTGCACAGTCTATTGATGCTGCCAGCAAGACTCCTGCGCAGTCTGCCAGCAAGACTGCTGTGCAGTCCAAAGCTTCTGTCATCAAGCCTGCTGTACAATCTGTCTCAACTAATGCTACGCAATCTGCTATTGCCAGTATATAGAGTACTTCATATGCTGCCATGGCTAAGTGCAAGACTCCTATGCCTCTGGCGCAGTTGGCTGCCAATCTTCCTGCGCAAACCAACACTCCAACAACCAGAGTCCATCATAGGCACTCTATGGCAAGAACTCCTGATGCGCAAACCACAGTCTCCGTGGCCAGAACCAGTGCGCCATCCACCCATGCGCAAAGCATGCCTGCGCAATCCAAGAGTGACAGCCTTTTGGCTAAACTCTCTTCTTCTCATAATAAAGGGAAAAGCTCTGCTCCTCCTCCCAAACACACTGTTGCTCCGAAGTAATCCACTGGGGGTAGTCCTTTGGCTATTTTTCTTTCTCCTCAAAATAAAGGAAAGGGCCCTTTGGTCTTTTCTCAAACTTCCTCGTCCCACGAATTGGAAGACAACAGAGGGAAACGCTCTTTAGCTAACCCTTCTTTCCAAAACAAAGGAAAAGGCCCTTTGGTCTTTTCTCAATCTTCTTCAGTTTTTACTGTAGAAGATCGATCTGAACGTGCCTCGGCACCAATCAGTACTAGAACTCTTTCAAATAAGGATTCTTCTTTCCTTCATGACAAGAGAACTTGTACTGACCAAAGAGGTATTCTTTCTACTCCGGTAGCAGAGTTCCAAGACCTCCCAACTCTCAAGATATCTCGATCAAAACAAAGAAAATTGCTGGTGTCTCAAACAGAAACCCCTGGGGGTGAGTTTGCAGATCTAAGGACTTATCTCAACAGGCCACTTTGGTGAAACGCAAACAACCAATGCCGAAGATCAAACATCAAAGACAAACTTCCAGGATTAAAGATCCCGACACTTATGCCAATGAAGTGAGCACTTCCCTGTATACTCAAGGGATTAAACAGTTGAAGAATCGGAATCATGTTCCGAACATTATCAAAGAACAGATACCTCAGAGTTTTTCTTATCCTACTGTTGTTCCCGATCTCCGAGAACATCTCAGGCAAAAGCGGGACAACGTCTCAACACCTCCAGTTCAAACATCTGATCATCATTGAAACCACAAAGTCATCATCCAATGTTGTTGTCAAACAACAAAACGATCTGTCTTCGATCGTTTGACTTTTGTAAAATCTGAACCTATGTCAGAGGATGCAGAAGTGTTGTACGCTTCTGTCAACATGACTTCCCGAGACACTGGGGGCAGAAAGTGCTCCAAGTACGACAAACCTCGCCGTCCTAGTCAACGGTATCTAGATTTACTTCGAGAATCTTCTGAAGGAGTATTTCGATATATCCGATCCCGAAGCCGAGATACAATCGGTCAAAGGGATCTTCCTCAAGATCCTTCGGGTTATCTTCCTACTTCTCAGTTAGGAGACGACTCTTTCTTCGACTATGATGCATACAGCGAAAGCTCTGAACAGACAGTGTCTTCCACTGTACCAAGAGAAGTGACAGCTTATGTTGTCAATGAAGATCCAGATGCTTCAACATCTGTAAATCAGGAACAGCGAATCGCTACGCTTGAAGACAAGTTAAAAACCATGGCTGAAATGGTTGCTAGTATGCATTCTATCATAGTGGCACAACATGCCACACCACCGACTGTACCTACTGCTAATCCTGAAATCATAGCATCATCGGTACCTGTCAATGCTGGACTGGGGGTAGTGTCTCCTCAAATGCCTCCTGCACAAGTACAAGTTCAAACTACACCTAGTCAGTCAGGAGCTGGGGGTAGTGCTTACAATGCTGTTCCTCCTCGTACCACTCTAACTCAACCTGCTCCTTTTTCGTCATCTGAAGACGCCAATGAAGCTGTCAAACTCTTGCGAACCCAGTTCGAAGGCTTCAAAGAGAAAGACAACTTGCAAAGATTGGGGATCAAGCAGCCCTATCCAGATGAATGGAAAGAAGTTCCGTTCCCACCAAAGTACAAGATTCCAACGATCTCTTTGTTTGATGGCAGTACTTCTTCTAGTCAGTTCATCAATCATTTTGAGGTAATGACCGTTCAACTCCAGCCAAATGACGCTCTTCTTACCAGAGTGTTCGTCGGTTGTTTAGCCGGGGTAGCATATGACTGGTACAGATGTTTGCCCGATGGTTGTATCACTTCCTTCTCAGGTCTCAAACAAATCTTCCTGGAACGGTTCTATGAAGGATTCAACGACATGACTATGTCGGCTCTTAACAAAATCAAACAGAAACACAATGAAACTGCTGAGAGTTTCATCGAACGGTTCCGCCGTGAAGCCTTGAAGATGCCTCCCGGAACTCCAGCTGCTGTCACTATTGATACTTGTAAGGCAAATCTTTTGCCTATTATCAGTATGTGGACAGGATCTACCCAGTTCCAAGATTGGCCCTCATTCATTGTCAACGCCAAAGCTGCTGAAGTGAGTACCGAAAAGTTTAAGCAATTGGGGGGTACAAATGTCTAACCCCGACCGGGATGAACATCAGACATCAGGTGGTGGCAACCGCCAGAACAACCGCAAAGCAAAAGAGACTTTGAACATCAATCTGAATAAGAATAAAAAAATCTTTGGCTGTCAATGTAGCTCTGCCTACATCCACTTCTACTCCTTCTGCACCTCCACCGAGGGAACCTCGTCCGAAAGTAGAATATTCCTTCGACGAGAATGACACTGCAAGCATCTTTGATTGTTTACTCAAAAGCAACCAAATTCAGCTCCCAGACCCAAAGAAACCTGATGAAGTCGGTAAGACAGATCATCCTAAATACTGTGTCTACCACAGGTTCATTGGATACCCTACTCGAGCATGCTACGTGCTCAAAGGTAAAATTCAAGAGCTTGTCAATGCTGGTGTTGTCACTCTGCAGCAAGACGAGAAGACTGTTACTGCAAATATGGTTTCAGTCCAGTTTGGTGACTTCCCTCCTCAAATGGTATCGCACGGTGTCATTCCTATTCCCAAAGCTACTCTTGAGATTGAGAATCTCCCGTCTCCACCAAGTGAAGGTCTTGTTTCCTTGTCTCTTGACAATGACAAAGTTATGTGGATCCATCCAGATCTTGTTTCAGAGTTTGAAGTTCCCTCTTCTTCTAAGAAGAAAGACCGCTCCAAAAGCAAGACAAAGACTTGCAACATGGTGTCTTTTGACCCCATAGTTGACGAAAAAATTCTATTAGGCACCAGATCAGGAAAAGCTTACTTGAAAGAGTATCCTGATACTCAAGAGAATCCTGCCTCTTCTTCTGAACCTGTTCCAGTACAATCTACTTCCTCTGAAGAGATTTCTTCCACATCCTCACCAGTTGTAGTGCCTATTCCTCCCAAGCCGGTGGTTGCTGACAAAGGCAAGCAACAAGTCCGCTTTGATAAACCTCTGAAGAAATTATCTCCTATAGGACTTGAAAAGCCGTACAACTTTGATATATTGGCTCAATTAGCCAATACACCGGCCAGACTATCAATCTTCGAGCTCTTGCACCTTTCCAAAGAGACTCGAGAAACTCTGAGTGAAGCCCTGATGCAGGCTGAAACTTGCTTAACTCTTCTCAAAAAGCCGGAATCAGAACCAGTCTCTTGCCGTCACTGTCATAGTATTCTGGAGTTGATTCCAAACATCACTTTCACTCACACTATAAGAATAAAGGGCTTTCTTGACGGCTTTTCCCCGTCAAGAAAAGTGTATCTTGACGGTTGCAGATCCGTCATCTAGGCCGGAGTCAAGAAAAGTCCACCCCTTTTCTTGACGGTTGCTAGGATGGCTTTTCTTGACGGTTTTTCCCCGTCACAGTAAGTAATTTTCTTGACTGTTTTTTGCCGTCAAGATAGCTGTTTTTAGAAAGCGTCAACGTAAGGCAAATACTTTTCTTGACTCCGGCCTAGATGACGGAATTTAGCCGTCAATAAAAGCATATATTCTTGATGGACAAAAACCGTCATGAAAAGCAATAATTCACGGCTATATTGTGCAGCATGTTATAAATTAAAGTTGACGTTTGACAACCGTCAAGAGAAGCTATCCAAAGTACCATCAAGATAAGCATGCCAAAATTCCGTCAAGAATTATATAATACTAATCAACCACACATTATTATATCAATCCAGAAGCTACACACATCAAATTACACTAGAACCCACATTTCATATTAACAAACTATTGTTCATACAACAAAAACTTTCAATATACACATCCCAGCACAATATTCTTCACTTGTCCAACCACAACATAATCTAACCATAAAGTACACATCCCACATCTGTTGTTTCCATACCACTTAAACATCCAAACCACAAACACAACCATCACTTGTCACCACAACATAATCCACCAACACTACAAATGAAACAAACAAAAAAGTAGCAAACCATATCGGAGCACATCGATCCCTCCATATCTACAACATTCCCCTAGCATCTACCTTCATTTTTCAGCAAGTTCCTGAGAAAACAAGAACACAAAGTATATATCAACTCACTATTATAGGATTATCAATACAGTTTGACTCTATTGCTGCACACACAAGCACTCGAGACAATTTGAATCACTTGAGAAGAACTGCAAGGCTAGCCATATTGAAACTATAATTCACAAACATGTATCAATCATGTAAAGAATCTGAAGGCTAGCTAAATTATCAATCATGTAAAGTTTCTCATTGAGGTTCCTGAACTGGGCTGCATACATAATTTAGAAGCTCCTGAACTACACACTGGAAACTGTCTTAATAGCAAACTGCAAACTGAAAACATGTTCATGATTGGACTCTCAAGGTGTCCATGAGGTGGGTGTCAATTGCAGTGAATGAGAGGGTATGTAACCATGTGTGTGTCATTACAGAGCAAAACTGGTGTGTGCAGCGGCTAAGTTATGAAAATGAAATACAAACAGGGAAAAGATGCAATGATGTGAAGCAAGGGCATTAAGTGATGCAGTGGTTATGTATTGCAATGTGCAGACACAGAACAGTATGTACAGCAGACATGTGAAGTGTCAAGTGAAATGAAGACGTGTTCGAGTGTCAAGTGTACATGGTGTGTCAATACAGTATCACAGGATGTGTCCAGAGGAAGGCAATCTAAAGTGTCCAATGCAAAACAAAGGCAAGTGTCCAGTGTACAAAGTGTTAAAGTATCAGGACTAGAGTGCAGTGTGCTCGATTGTTCAGAACCCAAATTTGTGGTTCATTCCATAGTTCGAAAACACTACATTTCCTAGGCTAGGTGTCAATCATTAAGTGAGATCATATTCCCAGTTCAACCCCAAACACAAATTCAACAAAATTCCCAACTTTTTGCACAGGAAATTGAAATCCAAACTTTGCAAAATTGGAAAAAAGCATTCTTAAAGATGCAAACTTTGCTGAAGGAGAAACATTGTATTCCACAAACGTTGTATTCCACAAACGTATTGTATACAACTGTAATGTAAAGAGGAACACATGAATTGACTGTATTCCCAAAAAATTAGCCTATAATAATTTATCTTTTCATTGCATACATTAGTTTATCCAAAATGATGATAGATGTCATAATATGAATGTCTTCCCCAAAGAATTGGCATGTTGTCCACTTGATCTTGCAAACAAAAATTAAAGAAAAAAATTATATGTAAAACAAAATATATACTAAAAGAATGACATGCATCTGTGAAGATTAAAAAATATATATGCACACACATGTATGTCATGTGTTTTGTTTCACCAAAAAATTCAGTAAAGAAATTTGTGTCGACACAAACATCTGCTACTAAGAAATTATTATTTGCTACTCAGTATTGTTTCAATGATGCAATCATAGTTTAAAGCAAGGTTCGCAGTATCGGTATCGGAATCGGTATCGGACAATTCCTATGAGTATCTGTATCGACGATATCGGTAGTATCGGCGGTTTCGGATCGGAGTATCGGATTTTTTTGGTATCGGAAAACAAATGAGTACTAATAAAATATTAACATTTTAAAAATATATTTTATACATTTAGGCATAATTATAAGTATTTTCTTAGTAGTTTTGAAATTAAATGATATAGTAGTCACCCTTACCGATTGGTTTACATGCAATAGATCAATTTTCATCTTTTATATGCTTTTAAAACCTTATTATGCTTCAAACCCTTGTTGATTTGTCTTTTTTCTTTAATTTTTTTGTCAAACTGATCGGAAAAGTGACCCCCAAATGTCGGTATCGGTCAGTATCGGAAAAGTGAAGTCCCCATTTCCAACAAACGCAGTACTTGCACAACGAATCATATATTATCATTATAACTAGAACAAGCCATTCAATAAAAAAATTTAGTTCAATATGAAATTTCCAGTAAATAATCTACCAAAGCATCTTAATTTCAATGTAATATTTTGAACTTTCCCTAAACTGCTTCTAAGAATCTTAAGATATATAGAAATTTATGCATAAACATAATACTAGCTACTTAATCTATAAAAACGTAGCCAAAATTGCCTTTTCTATCAATATAGGAAAAAAATATTATAAATTGAAATAAAACATGTCACGTAATTCATGTCAGAGCTCATTAAAATTAAAGTGAGAGAACAAACATATATTGGATGCAAATTTGTAAAGAAAGAGAAAATAATGCATATTTGCAACTAATGGAGGTATATGAGAACTATGATATAACAAGAGAGCAATATGTGACAAATCCTGGCTTTTAAGTGATGGCCATCACCCTTTATCTTGATTCCTTTGCAGGTTTACAAATTAATCAAAAAGAAACAAGCTCCAAAAATATATAGAGATATTTACTTGTACCATCGAAATTCCATAATGCATATGTTTTCATTCTAACTAAGAAATACAACAGTTGAATCACTCAGAATACACCCTTAGAGAATATGAAAATTGAAAGGCTTACCATATCATATTGAGGAGTTCCACTAAAATTCTGATTGGGAGACGCATGCAGCTGGACCACCAACCCAGGTTAGTCTGTTTGCCTTGCAGTCACCAATAGCTTCTTTGTAAGCGCATTACCTGCATTCTCAAATGTTAGATCAATTACAGTATAGATCCAGAATAGCAGGTCACAACATTGCAAAAGTGCGGATGTAAAAAATTTGGATTTCAAGCTTAGGGTCTCGGTGTGAATATATAATATCAGGAGCTCCTAGCCAGCAGGCAATCACTGTACACATTAAAGCAAAGGAATCAATGAGCGATTCACTTGCGAATATCCAATTTTGTACTCCTGGTACACTTTATAATCATGGTAATCCAACCCCAATTCCTACATAAAATCTTTCAAAAGTGAATACATGAATCTATTTAGTTTAAGAAGTGTAATAAAATATAGTATGCTAGGTAAAGAAATGACATGAAATTTCATTTGTAGGTAATTACTCTGTCCACACATCACAATGGAATTGGTAAATCCAACATATTTGGTAAGCTGTACATCAAAAGAATTAATAGATGAATCATAGATAACTGATTTGACATAACAATATAATTCATAGTAAATCAGGCACATGAACGATAAAAATTATCTTTTGATTAAGTTTTCACAAACAACAAAATCAAACAAACAAATAAGAAGTCATGAAACAACAAAAGTAGAGATAGTGGACCTTTTTTTATCCATATCAGATTTAACCTATCATCATTTCCAATGGCGATGACAGCATCAACAACCATAGATGCAAAAAATTCCTTTTATCCACCTATAAGTTTAGATGACAATGTTGTAGCAGCCTACATAGCCAATAAGGTTTTCTTTTCATCAAGGCTTTTCCCTTCAATGCTTACTGCAAGTTTTTTGACTTTGTTAATGGCATGTTAAACATGGTGCCTAGCTATCAATTCACACATTACAAAATGCGTGCTTTAGCACATGATGAAAAATAATCTCACCAAATAGCACAATTGTAGTTGTACCATCATCAACCTATTCGAAACCAAATGTAAGACTCAACATTAGGCTCAGACATTGTTGTTGTTACAGAAATGGACCAAATGGTGTTGCACCTATGTCAGACATGCATACATATGCATTTTCCTTCCATAAAATACCTATGTCGACAGGTATCGTGAAAATAGCTACGCTTTCTAGCAAAAAAATTCAAATACTAGTTGGCACCAATGTGAAACTGATACACATGGAATGTGTAGCATGTATCAAAAATTAACCATGCAATCTCTAAATTCCACAACCATGTATGTTGCATCACAGAACCAATTTCTCAATTTAAGGCAGTCCAAAATTTCATCCACTCATTCCAGAAACAAGAAGATAATTCCTATATATAGACTTTCAACCAAGGAGACCAATTTAAAGAAGAATCCTAATCCTGATCCAGAAAGACTTGTAAAGTACCTAAAGAAGGAATTTCAAAAACAAATAAAACTCCTTCAGCTAGTACAATTTTCCTACTAATATAGTAATACATTTTACATAAATTAAGTGAATCTGAAATAAACTAATTATAGTGACTCATATACTTAATAAACTCATTAAAATTGAAGTTTGTAAAAGTATGGGCCTAGTCCTCCATCAAATTACTCCTCACACGACAAATAGGTTCAAGGTTTTACTAGTACCACATACGCTGGTACTTTATTTATTTTTATTTCCTTCCTTCATTTGCTAACCTATTAGCTACTTATTGAATAGTGTATTGTCCTGTGCAACAGTAACCAAGACTGAATAAATCAGTCGATAGTGATAACGATCAGCCATGCTGCACAAATTAGAACAGAACTAGTCCGAATTTGAAGAATAACATCAGCATCAGCTAAGGTTTGAGTGTTAGTCAACCTAACAACATCAGAAATTAGGGGAGATTTTTCGAAATCATTACACCATCTGGGGAAAAAAACCCTCAAATTCTTCTAGTGCAAGAGTTATGAAATAAGACCTGCTCGCCCAGCTTGGAGAAATTGGCCGAGAGAATAGAGGGACAGACAATGACGTCGCTCTTGGAGAACTTGTCAGCACGTGATGGCGTGATGCCTTTACTACATTCTTCCTCCTGAAAGTTACAAACCATTGAATGAGAATATGGTTCAGAAGCTTCATGACTACGCTGTTGCAAACAAATCTTGCTCATTTTAATTGCCTGAAGATTACAAAAGGCTAATTTACATAAAACAATCTCCAATTTGCACAGAAATTACAGAAGAATGTCTTTGGCATCTATTCCCTGAATCTCGAAAATATCTACCAAAATTTACAAAGTAATTTCAAATTTTAAGAATAATACAGTTTGGAACTAAGTTTAGACAAAATTATAGAAACCCATCTCCAATTTCCGCACAAACTGCAAAATTTATATAGTACAATGTAAAAAAGATAACATCTGTTTTCCCACAAGCTTGAGAATAATACAGTTTGGAACTAATTCTGCTCAAAATTATGGAAAATCATTCCAATTTCCTACCCAAACTGTAGAGAATTACATAATAATATCCAAAGTTAGCATTTTTTCCCCACAATCTTTAGAAAAACACTGGTTGGAACCAATTCTTTACAAAGTAAAAGAAACCCATCACCAATTTTCACGCCGAAACTGCAGACATTACATAATAGTTTCAAAAGTTAGCATCTTCCTAATAGGCTAGGAACAATTGGGTATATTCTGTAGTAATATACCCAATAGGCAAAGAACAATATAAATAATAGGAGGCTCTCGAAGAGCTCAGTAGCTCCACTCGTCAATCACCCAATTGTTATTGTCGACATCTAAGATTGTTAAGTTGAAGTAAAAAAACCACCACAAAACCGACCATTGCTGATAGGGAAACCTTCTTATGTTACTTATTCGAAATACAATTTGACATATGAAAGTCTGAGTAGAGGTATTTATCGGCAGCAACAGTAAGGATGACACCAAAGGAATATGATAAGAATTGAGCTAGTATAGGTACTGGGTCAACTATAAGGAACCTTGAGCACCAAAATTGGGGATCCACCAAGCTAGCAACTGTAGAGTCGAAAGCATGACTGATCTGCATCCCTATTATGGTCAGCTTCCTATTATGGTCAGCTTCCTAGCTTGGTTGGACCGGAGCTCGTCGTACTGCACCACAGAAGAGGGTGAGGCGCACTCATCTGCATCCCGCTCTGCGTCGTGTTCGCGAACAACAACGAAAACAACTTGAACTAATTTTTCCCAAATTGGAGAGGGAAATCACCCAAAAAACTAATTTAAAGAAATCTCAAACCCAAAATCTTACAGCAAATGCAAACCCTAAAATTTAAAGCAAAGCAAAACATGACCATACGTAGAGCAAGAATCAAATCCAAGTACACTCATGAAAAAAACCCTAGAATAAGAAAAAAAGAAGAAGAGAAATCGGACCTAGGTCGACGTTGCCCTCGTCGAGAACGTCCTCCTCGTTGTCGAAATCAGCTTCGATCTTCCTCAGGTGGCTCCTTTCCATAGCCCTCGTCCAAGACTAAAACCCTAACCTGATTTCCTAAGCCACGGATGCATCGACGATGGCGGAGGTGCCAAGGTAGCTGGAGCATCCCGGTGGAAGGCCGATCCGGACAACCGCGTCAGCGGAGAGGGTCTTGAGTGCGACGCTCTGTTCGAATTTGGGGGTTAAAATGGAGAGGGATTTGAATGGAGGCTGAGAGGGGTTAGAATGGAGTAGGGTTTTCTTTCAGGGAGAGGGTTTTTATTTGGAGAAGAGGAGAAAGTGGGGTTTTTTTTGGGAAGGAGGGAGGATTTCTCTGAGGAAGAGACATGTTATCGAAAGAAAGTTTGCTGGTTGCTCCATTATAATGGACCATCAACCGTCAACATACATAAATTTTTTTAAAAAATTACTATAATGGCAGCCGAAAAAATCGCGCCTATTTTTTTGCACACACATTAGTTGACGGTTATTACCAATACGTCAATAAAAAAATTGGTGTTTCTTGACGCATCTTCTAAAACCGTCAACATACATGCTATAAAATTGTTAATTTAACAAAAAAAGGGTCATCTCTTGACGTAAGCCTAAATACGTCAAGAAAACCACTATTGTTGACGGCTTTTGACGACCGTCAACTTATAAACCGTCAAGAATCATCTTTTTTCTTGTAGTGTCAGGATGATATGTTGCTGGAGGATAATAGACAAGATCGTCCTCTCTACTATACAGGATATGTCGATTCGATGAAAGTCGATCGTATCTTGATAGATCCAGGGTCTGCTCTCAGCATCATGCCAAAGACAATGTTGGACGCATTGAAGATACCAGTTCATAGTCTTTCAAGTACAGTCACTACTATCTTGGGATTCAACCAAGGAAGGAGTGAACCTTTGGGTAAGATTCGCCTAAAACTCCAAATAGGTAATTTTCGCACAAAGGTGACCTTTTATATCATCGACAATCATGGTTGTTCCTACAATGCTCTTCTGGGGAGACCATTCCTGCATGAACACAATGTTGTTCCATCAACTCTTCATCAATGCTTTAAATATGTCGATGACAAAGGAGAAGTTCACAAAGAAGTTGCAGACCTTTATCCTTTTAAGGGTGTCGAAGCATACTGCAATGACGGTCGTATGTATAAGGAAGAATTTATGAAAGTGGTATTGGCCATGGATACTAAAGAAGACCAAGAAGCAGTGCCCAAAGACACTCTTGTTATACCTGTTAAAGGGCGTATTTCTCATCCTCAGTCTTCTAAACCACTGGTTATTCACTTGCCAGTCCAGAAACAATCTATTGATGATGATCAGGACAAAAGGGAGCTCACCTCTCCTGAGCCGCTTGTTATTGACTTACGTCGTAACAAAGATAAAAAGCAGCTCGCTTCTTCTGAGCCACTTGTTATAGATCTGTCTCATAACAAGGAGAAAAGGGAGCTCACCTCCTCTAAGCCGCTTGTTATCGACCTCCGTCGTAACAAAGCTAATCCTTCTCCACGTTCTTCTTCTTTCCCTCTTGTAATCAATCTGTGTCACGCCCCAGAACCAGAATACTGGAGAGCGGGGGAATGACTCAGCCAGCTACGTATTACGGGTAGATGAATGCCGTATAATACGATCAATGCTGTCTACAAGACGAGGGGGGTGCATACTACATGAAAGTCTTACTATGGTCACTTCACATCTATTGTCTCAATCATTCAAACAAGAAACAAAAATAGAGAACATATAAGATAAAGCAGTAAGGCGTCCCAAACGCTTAGTCAAAATGTTCTTTGATATCTGGCTTTACAAAATATAGCCAGATGATGTAGCAAGGCATACACAATTGTTATCAGCTGCAGCCTGACTTTAGTTACAATTATGTAAAAGTAAGTACAAGACGATCCGACTAACATGTCAGTGCCAAATGACAAGGTATAAAGTAGATAACAAAACGAGCGAGGAAGTAAGAAACCCACTCGAGTCCTCCTGCGATCATCCCTCTAGTGTTGACCATCTTGGAGGTAGAAGTAAGCTGAGTCCTCGGGAACCGGCTCTAAATCTGGCCATGCAAAACCAGAGAGGTTAGACCTCTAATAGCAAGTACCACAAGGAAGCACGACATGAGAACTAAAACCAGAAATGAGAAATATGATAAATAGATCTCTGCTTGCCACTAGGATTCTCATAACATCACGATACTTCGAACCAACCTCCCAACCAAACAAGGACAGAAGTTGGCCCGTCATGTCCTGACATTCTGATCATCTTAGTTAGGCAACAGAGTAGGTACAGTACACAAATAAATCAATTTAAACGGCCATTCCACTACTACGGCTTGCTACTGTGTGTTCCAAGTTATCCTAGAATTTTGCAATAAAAGATTCCTTAGTTCTCACTACGTGCAAGCAAGGCTAGTTTACCCAGTCAATCAATTACGTCAATCATGAATTAGACGAGTCCCAGCAGGACGCCCGTCATCAATATATGATAATTAATATAATATAAGCAGATACCGCTTCCTGCCCGTGTGGCAGATTTACAGTATCTGTGGGAACCAGCCGGCCTGTCGGGCACTTAATAGTCCCCAAGAGGGCTGCCATGTAAGAACTCGGGAATCCATTCTCTCCATGCAATCATTATTTTATTTAGCTTAATAGTCTCTACGTTGAGTGAAGTACCATGCCGTGGATCATGGTCATTCAGAATGAGTACTTTCGTACGGGGTACGATATGCGCAACTCTACAATGATACCAGTGCGGTCAGGTTGTAGGTCTTACATAGCGTAATGCAACAATCAAAACTAACCACGGAGTAATCATGCCTTGACCATAAAGTACACATGCTTCTTTGGCAAGATAAATAAATAATAAATGAATTGAAGCCTGCATGTGCCTGTATACCAATATACGGGATTAGCCAGTCGATTTCAATAGTTCATAATTAATATGAATGTGTCTCATTCATACAATTCAAAAGACGACTAGCCAGCCTCTTAGTTCCAACTAGAAACGCATGATCAATTATTAGTCAAGATCACAATCATTATCAATGGTGACAAGGCATGAAAGTCAACTAGTATTCAGTGGGGTCGAGTCTACAACTCCCAGGGTTTAATTCCAGTCAATCGGGGTATCTACAACCCAATTCACGACACATGGTACATCCTACGTAATAATCTATATTTAACAGAAATATTAACATATCATGATTATATCAAGTTTATGCCAAAAGGCGTAAGGATATAAAATGGACGTTAAATATCTAATAAAATATCAATATACAGGGCTATAGAAGATCCAGGGTAAGTAAGGTCAGGTCCAGTTGCGCCTAAACATCAAGTTGCGCCAAGTCAGGCTACGCTCAAGTCAGCGTACGCTCAAGTCAGGCTATGCTCAGGTCAGGCTATGCTCAAGTCAGCGTACGCTCAGGTCAGGCTACGCTCAAGTCAAGCAACGCTCAAGTCAGCGTACGCTCAGGTCAGGCTACGCTCAAGTCAGCGTACGCTCAAGTCAGGCTTCCAAAAGGCAGCGTATGAACTCCATACGACTCCTTACTATCCAAGCCAGCGTACGCAAGCCATATGCTTCCAAAAGGCAGCGTATGAACTCCATACGACTCCTTACTATCCAAGACAGCGTACGCAAGACATACGCTTCCAAAAGGCAGCGTATGAACTCCATACGACTCCTTACTATCCAAGCCAGCGTACGCAAGACATACGCTTCCAAAAGGTAGCGTATGAACTCCATACGACTCCTTACTATCCAAGCCAGCGTACGCAAGACATACGCTTCAAAAAGGCAGCGTATGAACTCCATACAACTCCTTACTATCCAAGCCAGCGTACGCAAGACATACGCTTCCAAAAGACAGCGTATGAACTCCATACGACTCCTTACTATCTAAGCCAGCGTACGCAAGTCATACGCTTCCAAAAGGCAGCGTATGAATCAAACTGTGCTACGCTAAAGAGCGCACGCAACTCAGTGGCGCAAGCTAAAAAGCTAGCGCACACTGCTCACTGTCATCTCCAAAACAGCAAGAACTCCATGGTTTGCACCCAAGGCTTCAAATGTCCATAACTTGGTCAAAATAAGTCCAAATCCAACTTTCCAAAGGTCAAATTTGGGTAGAATAAAATTCTCTACAACATGGTACAATCAAAACTTGCAAACAAAGAAGTTTGATAGATCAAAACCACCAAAATCTGAAAATAACTCATTTTTAGATCTACAAAAATTAAAACTTCAAAATGAAAAATGCCAAGTTCTAATCTCTCTTAAGATCATGAGAGGAAGATAAATGAACTATAAAAACATGGGTTCTCATGGGAAGCAAGTTGTACTTGCCTACGGTTTGATAGGTGGAGGGAGTGATGAGGAAGAAGAAGAAGAGTGATGGTGAAGGAAAAATAATAAAGAGAGAGAAAGGGGGGTTGGCTTTAAATGAAAAGGTGGTGGTAGGTGGGGGTGTTAGGTTTGGTTCATGATGAACCAACTAATTAAACCAAACCAAGCCGAACCCAAGTCTAGCTAAAGCAGAGAAATAAAAGCAGAAAGAAAATGCAGATAATTAATTAACATGAATTTAAAGGAATTTTAAATACAGGATAATACATGATAAATATTTAAATAAATATATTAAAGCAGTACATGTATTAAAAATACGTATTGTGGGAACGGGAAGTGATATCTCTACCCTCCTTAGAAAAATTCCGTCCTCGGAATTTCAAATCCAAGTAGGATAGAAACATCGGGGCTAAACTAATCTAAGTACAAGCAATTCAACCAAGCAATCATTTTACAATGTCCATAGCAAGTAACATATCTATATTTAACAATCTACGATATCAAGCAATTCTATCCAAAAGGTGATAAGCATGAGGAATCAAGACAATCAAGGTACACAGAAAAAGATATACCTTGTGAGTCAAACAGGTGTGAATACCGTGATCGGATATCATCCTCACGTTCCCACGTTGACTCTCCTAAAGAGTGATGACCCCAAGCAACCCGGACAAGACTAATTGTTCGGTTCTTGAGTATCTTCTCTCTTCGGTCCAAGATGGACACAGGCTGCTCCTCGTAAGACAGGTTGGTACCAACAACCAGTTCTGAATGATCGAGGATATGGCTGGGATCCGATACATACCTTCGCAATTGAGATACATGAAACACGTCATGCACCTCTCGTAACAAAGGTGGAAGGGACAAACGATAAGCAACATCGCCTACCCTATTAAGAATAACAAATGGTCCTACGTATCGCGGACTCAACTTCCCGCGAACGCCAAATCTAATGACCCTACGGGTAGGTGAGATCCGCAAGAACACGTGGTCCCCAACAGAAAACTCTAGCGGCCTACGATACTGGTCCGCCCAATGACGATGCCGATCCTGTGCAACACGAAGTCGCTCTCTAACTCCTTTAATCACTTCAACTGTCTGAACAATCATTTCCGGGCCTAGCATCTTCCTTTCCCCGAGATCATCCCATGCTAGTGGCGATCTACACTTCTTACCATATAGTTCCTCAAATGGCGCCATCTGGATACTGGCTTGATAACTGTTGTTGTATGAGAACTCAACTAAGTGCAGGTGGCTTTCCCAAGATCCTCCAAAATCTAGGGTGCAAGCTCGTAACATATCTTCCAAAGTCTGAATTATCCTTTCTGATTGCCCGTCCGTCTGTGGATGGTAAGCTGTGCTAAATCTTAACTTGGTGCCCAGACTATGACGTAAGCTCTTCCAAAAATGTGATGTAAAGCGGGTATCTCGGTCTGACACAATACTGACAAGGACTCCATGCTGCCTGACTATCTGTTGCATATACAACTCTGCCAACTTTTCTGTAAATTGCCCTACTCTGAAAGGAAGAAAGTGTGCTACCTTTGTAAGCCGATCTACTATCACCCAAATAGCATCTTTACCACTTGGTGATCTCGGTAAACCGGTCACAAAGTCCATTGTGATGTGTTTCCACTTCCATTTCGGGATAGGAAGCGGTTGTAATAATCCAGCTGGCCTCTGCTGTTCTGCCTTTACTTGCTGACATATCAAACAACGGGAAACAAACCTAGCTATCTCCCTCTTCATCCCGTTCCACCAGAAGTGCTGCTTGATATCTTGGTACATCTTGGTCCCTCCAGGATGTACAGAATACTGAAAACTGTGCGCTTCTGTCATAACTTCCTGTCTGATATCTCTACTAGGTACACATAGACGTGATCCAAACCTAAGCGTACCATCCTCGTGGATTTACATCTCTTTTCTGAGCCCTGACTCACATTCTGCCCTAAGCTTCTGAATCCTTGGGTCCTGTGCCCGGGCCGCCTTGATCCTGCCTACCAAGTCGGATTGAACTTGTAGACTCGCCAGAATTTCTATATCATTAGGAAGTATAACTTCGATGCCCATCTCCTGAAGGTCTTCTAAGATGTGCTTCTGCGTTGTCAACATAAATGTGCCGCCTCTTCTGCTGAGAGCGTCTGCTACCACATTAGCCTTGCCTGGATGATACTGAAGCTCCACATCATAATTTTTGATCAGCTCTAACCATCTTCTCTGCCTCATGTTCAGCTCCTTCTGAGTAAAGATGTACTTTAGACTTTTGTGGTCTGTGTACATGTCTACTCGGTCACCATATAAGTAATGCCTCTATAGCTTCAAAGCAAATACTACTGCCGCCAACTCTAAATCATGAGTTGGATAGTTCTTCTCGTGGTCCCGAAGCTGCCTAGATGCATATGCTATCACCTTCCCATGTTGTATGAGGACACATCCAAGTCCTTTACCTGACGCATCATAATATACTGTAAAACCTCCGGGTCCCACTGACAATATAAGAATAGGCGCTGATATCAACTTCTGCTTCAAATTTTCAAACGATGACTGGCATTCTGCCGACCAGACAAATGGCACATCCTTCCGTGTCAAGCGGGTCATGGGTGATGAAAGTCTTGCAAAATCTGACACAAATCTTCTGTAATATCCTGCCAATCCCAAGAAACTCCGTTAATCAGCTACGGTCTTGGGTACTGGCCAACTCTCTACTGCTTCTACCTTCTTGGGATCTACTGCTACTCCAGCTCCTGATATGATATGACCCAAAAATAAAATATGATCCGACCAAAACTCATACTTGCTGAGCTTGGCATACAACTGGTTCTCTCTCAGAACCTGTAACACTTTCCTGAGGTGGTCTTCATGCTCCTCTTCGCTAGCAGAGTATACAAGAATGTCGTCGAGAAATACTATAATAAACTGATCTAAATACGGTATAAAGATACGGTTCATCAAATCCATGAATATAGCTGGAGCATTGGTCAAACCAAACGGCATTACTAAGAATTCATAATGTCCATACTTCGACCTGAATGCTGTCTTGGGAATGTCTTCCTTTCGAACCCTCACTTGATGGTACCCTGAACGAAGATCTATCTTGGAGAAAACTCTAGCTGTGCTCAACTGGTCAAACAAGTCGTCGATCCTGGGTAGTGGGTACTTGTTCTTTACTGTTGCCGCGTTAAGCTTCCTGTAGTCGATACACAATCTGGATGATCCATCCTTCTTCCCCACAAGTACCAATGGTGCTGCCCATGGCGATATGCTGGCTTGGATAAACTTCTTCTCCTTCAGTTCCTCTATGTGCTGATATACCTTGGCCTGCTCTGAATCCGCCATTCTGTAAACCCGATCTGATATCGGTTTAGTCCTAGGTGCCAATTCTATACTGAACTCAATATCTCTAACCGGTGGTAGACATGAAAGTTCTTCGGGAAACACGTCTAGAAATTCTTCAACTACCTTCGGAACTTGAACTTCTTCCATTGCCGTTATTACTCCCTGCTCTTGCTGAGTTGCCTCTGATCTGACTAAGGTGAATCTCTTCATGCCTGGAATATCAAAAGATACACTCCCACTACGACAATCTATTGTAGCATGACTGTCTTTCAGCCAGTCCATGCCTAAGATAATGTCGAAATTTCCAACAGAAAATTCTATCAACTGGACGGGTAAGGAATGCCCACAAACTACAACACTACATGCTAGAATAACTCTACTAACCCCTACGAGCCCATTGCCAGTGAGTATATTCAACCTCCCTGGCAATGTCTCGAACTCCATTCCTAGCCGTGTCGCAAATTGTGCAGATATAAATGAGTGTGATGCTCCTGAATCAAACAATGCTACTGCGGGATATGAGGCGACGAGAATGTTACCTGCTACAATATCTCCCGATGCTAATGCCTCCTCCAAGGACAGTGTGAATGCCTGCCCTCGACCTCCTTGCTAGTTCCCATGTTGCGGCCTAGCCCGGTGTTGCTGCTGGCCCCTGCCTTGATGATGCTGGGGTGGTCTATGCTGATGCTGCTACATCGGCGGTCCCTGCTGCCGAAACATCTGAGCCTGTGGCATTAACGGACGCTGGACCAATGGTCTCACTGCTACCGCTGGTCCTCGATACTGCCCTGCCCCTGGTGCTGGCAGAGCAGGAAACTGTTGCCCTGGTCCTCCTGACCTCGAATTCATGGGACATGTGGTAACCCGATGATCTGGATTTCCACATATCAAACACAGTCCGTTTAATGCCCGACACACATCTCTAGTGTGCCCCATCTTCCCACAATAAGTACAGCCCGCTAGGGGTTGCTAGTTTTTCTTCTGTTGGTGCTGCTGTCTGAGTGGTGGTGCTGGCCCTCGTATTGCCATATCGTGAATGCGAATGCCAAGGGATGGTACTGTTGTTCGGGGCGCTGCTCCCCCTCCTCCTTCAATCTAACTGTGAGATCTCTTCTGACCTCCAGTCCTTATCGCAAGCCTCAGAATGGTGATTTCATGCCTACGGGTTGTCGTCAATATCTCATCAAAAGTCTGGTAATTGTGCCCCTCTATCAATTACAAGAGCTCAAGATGAAACCCTTGCTGAAACCTCATAGCCCTCTGGCGCTCCGTCGCTACCATCTCTGGGGCAAACCTACTTAATCTGCAGAACTCCGCTGCATAAGCATCTACCGTCTTGCCAGCCTGCTTGAGGTTGATAAACTTCTGTTGTAGCTCAAACTGCGCCACAACTCTATAGTACTTCGTCTTGAATCTTGCTGTAAAATCGTCCCAAGCCACAGGACGTCTGATGCCTACCTCCTCTGATTCCCACCAATCACGTACGAGATCCTGAAGTAACAACTTCACCTGATCCACACGTTCTTCTGCCGGTACCTTAGCGGCTGTCAGAATAGCCTCAATATCCTTAAGCCATGCATCTGCTGAAATGGCATCCTCCGTTCCTTCAAAACGGCGAGGGTTGAACTTGCAAAATCTGGTTGATGCTCCAGAATCCGGCCTTGCCCCTCTTTCCAAAGCTGTCTGCAACCCCTGGTTGAGTAGTACATTCTGCTCTTGCAACTGAGCGTGCATGTGCTGCTGGGCTAACATCTGGTGCTGCTGAGTGGCCATCATCCCTCTCATGATCTCCAGAAGAGCCGGTGTGTCCATCTCCGCAGGGGTAGGTGGAACTGTTGGTGGTGGTGGAACATCTGGATACTGCGATCCAGCTGCTGCTTCCACTATCACTTCTTCTTGGGTAGCCTCTTGAGTTAGTACCGGCTCTTATTGCTGACCAACATGGTCAGGTTGTCCATGTTGCTGTCCATGTTGTTGCTGTCCAGCTCTGACAGGTACGGACGAGGTGCCCCTAAGAAAAGGGACAAGAGAACAATCAAACGACCGGACATGAAGGATCAATGAAGTCAAAAGGATACTGGAATGTCAAGCTAGAGTTGAGAGTAACGAATCATGAGATCAAGGGGAAACATGTGTGATTGAGACATCCTATTAAAATACCCCACAAGTCTGAAATCAGACCTGCATGGGCCACCACTAAAACCTTATCACGCCCCAGAACCAGAATACTGGAGAGCGGGAGAATGACTCAGCCAGCGACGTATTACGGGTAGATGAATACCGTATAATACGATCAATGCTGTCTACAAGACGAGGGGGGTGCATACTATATGAAAGTCTCACTATGGTCACTTCACATCTATTGTCTCAATCATTCAAACAAGAAACAAAAATAGAGAACATATAAGATAAAGCAGTAAGGCGTCCCAAACGCTTAGTCAAAATGTTCTTTAATATCTGGCTTTACAAAACATAACCAGATGATGTAGCAAGGCATACACAATTGTTATTAGCTGCAGCATGACTTTAGTTACAATTATATAAAAGTAAGTACAAGACGATCCGACTAACATGTCGGTGCCAAACGGCAAGGTATAAAGTAGATAACAAAACGAACGGGGAAGTAAGAAACTCACTCGAGTCCTCCTGCGATCATCCCTTTAGTGTTGACCATCTTGGAGGTAGAAGTAAGCTGATTCCTCGGGAACCGGCTCTAAATCTGGCCATGCAAAACCAGAGAGGTTAGACCTCTAATAGCAAGTACCACAAGGAAGCACGATATGAGAACTAAAACCAGTAATGAGAAATATGATAAATAGATCTCTGCTTGCCAATAGAATTCTCATAACATCACGACACTTCGAACCAACCTCCCAACCAAACAAGGACAGAAGTTGGCCCGTCATGTCCTGACATTCTGATCATCTTAGTTAGGCAACAGAGTAGGTACAATACACAAACAAATCAATTTAAACGGCCATTCCACTACTACGGCTTGCTACTGTATGTTCCAAGTTATCCTGGAATTATGCAATAAAAGATTCCTTAGTTCTCACTACGTACAAGCAAGGCTAGTTTACCCAGTCAATCAATTGCACCAATCATGAATTAGATGAGTCCCAGCAGGACGCCCGTCATCAATATATGATAATTAATATAATATAAGCAGATACCGCTTCCTACCCGTGTGGCAGATTTGCAGTATCTGTGGAAACCAGCCGGCCTGTCGGGCACTTAATAGTCCCCTAGAGGGCTGCCATGTAAGAACTCGGGAATCCATTCTCTCCATACAATCATTATTTTATTTAGCTTAATAGTCTCTACGTTGAGTGAAGTACCATGCCGTGGATCATGGTCATTCAGAATGAGTACTTTCGTACGGGGTACGATATGCGCAACTCTACAATGATACCAGTGCGGTCAGATTGTAGGTCTTACATAGCGTAATGCAACAATCAAAACTAACCACGGAGTAATCATGCCTTGACCATAAAGTACACATGCTTCTTTGGCAAGATAAATAAATAATAAATGAATTGAAGCCTGCATGTGCCTGTATACCAATATACAGGATTAGCCAGTCGATTTCAATAGTTCATAATTAATATGAATGTGTCTCATTCATACAATTCAAAAGACGACTAGCCAGTCTCTTAGTTCCAACTAGGAACGCATGATCAATTATTAGTCAAGATCATAACCATTATCAATGGTGACAAGGCATGAAAGTCAACTAGTATTCAGTGGGGTCGAGTCTACAACTCCCAGGGTTTAATTCCAGTCAATCGGGGTATCTACAACCCAATTCACGATACATGGTACATCCTACGTAACAATCTATATTTAACAGAAAGATTAACATATCATGATTATATCAAGTTTATGCCAAAAGGCGTAAGGATATAAAATGGACGTTAAATATCTAATAAAATATCAATATACAGGGCTATAGAAGATCCAGGGTAAGTAAGGTCAGGTCCAGTTGCGCCTAAACATCAAGTTGCGCCAAGTCAGGCTACGCTCAAGTCAGCGTACGCTCAAGTCAGGCTACGCTCAGGTCAGGCTATGCTCAAGTCAGCGTACGCTCAGGTCTGGCTACGCTCAAGTCAAGCAACGCTCAAGTCAAGCTACGCTCAAGTCAGCGTACGCTCAGGTCAGGCTTTGCTCAAGTCAGCGTACGCTCAAGTCAGACTTCCAAAAGGCAGCGTATGAACTCCATACGACTCCTTACTATCCAAGCCAGCGTACGCAAGACATACGCTTCCAAAAGGCAGCGTATGAACTCCATACGACTCCTTACTATCCAAGCCAGCGTACGCAAGACATACGCTTCCAAAAGGCAGTATATGAACTCCATACGACTCCTTACTATCCAAGCCAGCGTACGCAAGACATACGCTTCCAAAAGGCAGTGTATGAACTCCATACGACTCCTTACTATCCAAGCCAGCGTACGCAAGTCATACGCTTCCAAAAGGCAGCGTATGAATCAAACTGCGCTACGCTAAAGAGCGCGCGCAACTCAGTGGCACAAGCTAAAAAGCTAGCGCACACTGCTCACTGTCATCTCCAAAACAGCAAGAACTCTATGGTTTGCACCCAAGGCTTCAAAAGTTCATAACTTGGTCAAAATAAGTCCAAATCCAACTTTCCAAAGGTCAAATTTGGGTAGAATAAAATTCTCTACAACATGGTACCATCAAAACTTGCAAACAAAGAAGTTTGATAGATCAAAACCACCAAAATCCAAAAATAACTCATTTCTAGATCTACAAAAATTAAGACTTCAAAATGAAAAATACCAAGTTCTAAACTCTCTTAGGATCATGAGAGGAAGATAAATGAACTATAAAAATATGGGTTCTCATGGGAAGCAAGTTGTACTTGCCTACGGTTTGGTAGGTGGAGGGAGTGATGAGGAAGAAGAAGAAGAGTGATGGTGAAGGAAAAATAATGAAGAGAGAGAAAGGGGGGTTGGCTTTAAATGAAAAGGTGGTGGTAGGTGGGGGTGTTAGGTTTGGTTCATGATGAACCAACTAATTAAACCAAACCAAGCCGAACCCAAGTCTAGCTAAAGCAGAGAAATAAAAGCAGAAAGAAAAATGCAGATAATTAATTAACATGAATTTAAAGGAATTTTAAATACAGGATAATACATGATAAATATTTAAATAAATATATTAAAGCAGTACATGTATTAAAAATATGTATTGTGGGAACGGGGAGTGACAATCTGACCAAGCCTGCTAAGGCTAAAGGTCCTGCTGTAAATACGGATGTACAAATTAATGAAAAAGCATCTACTTTCTAGTATACTGATGTTATTTATCATACTAAATGTTATTTGGATATGTTAAATAGCTTCAAATCATTTACAATGGGAGTTGTACGATCTCTTCAAACAGAAGTCTCATTTGAAGATCCAGATGATTCTTACCGTATTGTTCCTGTTCGAAAGAAAGGCGAATGTCCAATACTTTTTAGTAAAGGACCGGAACAACAATTCAGTTATACGGATGATAGCAAAGTTAATGACACGGGACATCTTCAACTCCGTCGTTACAGTCAACAATCAAAAGACATCGTCCGAAAGATGGGTTACGACTTCAAGAGCGGCATCAATTACGGTAAAGGTAGAAAGACTCCTCTTCGTACGGCTGTTCCAAAAGAAAAGTCAGATATGTATTATAGCAGGATCAAAAGAGGTCTTGGATATGCTTCCCCTCCAATGTTATCCCCAACAATTTCTGACTCTGATAGTGAAGAGCGCTCTAATTCTAGATCATGGGATTCTGACACCAGCATTGGTGATATTCATCGGCTGGTCGTATCTTCTAACATGGTCTCTGCTGAACTTCCAGAAGGCTATGACGCGGACATTGAAAAAAGTCCTGAAACTGATCCTTGGGCTCAACAGATGGATAATCAATGGGTACTCCGATTCGAACAAAGAGAACCTCCTACCGAAGATCAATTGGTTCAAATTGACGTACGAGAGAATGGGTCACCTCGTCCAATATTTATTAGCAAGAATCTTCCAGACGCAGATAAGCAAGAGTTGATTCTTCTTATCAAAGAATACATTGATGTCTTTGCCTGGAGTTATGAAGACATGCCAGGACTAGATCCCAAAATTGCTACTCACAAATTGAACATCTTACCGAATGCAAAACTGGTCAAACAACAACAACGGTGCTTCAAGCCAGAAATGATGGACACAATCGACGATAAAGTCAAGAAGCTCATCGCTTGTGGCTTTATCCGAGAAGAACAATATCCTGATTGGGTAGCCAATATTGTCCCAGTTCTAAAGAAAACTGGCAAAGTTCGAGTTTGCATCGACTTCCGGGATCTCAATGAAGCATGTCCAAAAGATGAATTTCCTCTCCCTATCACGGACGTTATGATCGACAACACTTGTGGGTTCGAAAGAATATATTTCATGGACAGATTCTCCGGGTATAATCAGATTCAGATGCATCCTGAAGATAAAAAGCATACTTCTTTCCGTACTCCTCGTGGAGTCTATTGATATACTGTAATGCCGTTTGGTCTCAAGAACGCTGGTGCAACTTACCAACGGGCTATGAGTAACATTTTCAGAGAACATCTTCGTAAAACAGTCTAATGTTATGTTGACGATATCACTGTTAAAAGTCGTCTGAAAGAAGATCACATCCAAGACTTGAGAACTATCTTCAATCTCATGTGCCAACATCAACTCAAAATGAATCCCACCAAGTCATTCTTGGGTATCTCTAGTGGCAAATTTCTCAGCTTCGTCATTACCTCTAAGGGTATATACGTGGATCCCGAGAAGATCAAAGCCATTCAAGAGATGCGTCCTCCACGCAACCTAAAAGAGCTACGAGGATTCCAAGGTCGACTTGCGTACATCAGGAGATTTATTTCGAATCTGTCTGGACACTGCAGACCATTCACTCAACTCATGAAGAAGGGTGTATCTTTCATTTGGACCGAAGAATGTCAACAAGTATTTGACGACATCAAGCGGTATCTCATGAACCTACCGGTCTTGGTACCACCAATCTCTGGTATACCATTCTTAATGTATGTCTGTGCTATGGATCATTCATTGGGTGCTCTACTTGTCCAAAAGAACAAAGAAGGCCATGAATAGGCCATCTACTATCTCAGTCGTACTATGATTGGTGCTGAACACCGTTATAGTCCGGTCGAAAAAGAATGCCTAGCTCTTATGTTTGTTGTTCAAAAGACTCGACATTACATTGTTGGCCAAACTATTCATGTCATATCCCGAGTTAATCCTCTTCGGGTACTCATGAAGAAGCTTAGCACACTCAACTCTCGGCTGGCTACATGGGCCATCCTGTTAGCCCAATATGACATGGTATGTTTCTCAAAAGTCTGTCAAAGGTCAAGCCTTGGCGGATTTCTTAGCAGCTCATCTTGTGCCAGAAATATCAAAACTTTATGATGAAATTCCAGACGAGACATTGGAATCTAACACAGTCTCTGAAGAATTTCCTACTTGGCATCTATTTTTTGACGGTGCATCCAGGATTGGACCCAATAGTGCCATTGTCGCAGGAGTTGGAGTTGTCCTTGTCTCTCCAGACGGGTCCGTTATTCAAAGAGCCTACTCCCAAGATGAATCCTGCTCCAATAATGTAGCAGAGTACAATGCTCTACTCATCGGTCTTCAGTTAGCCAAGCAATTGGACGTCGAATATCTCAAAGTTTACGGTGACTCTAAGCTGGTTGTCAACCAGGTTAGAGGAACTTATGAAGTCCGCCATCAAGATCTAGTGCCTTACTTTGAAGCAGCAATCAACATGGCTACATCATTCAAAGCTTTCTTCATTGAATATGTACGCCGAGCATGCAATACTGAGGCAGATGCTTTGGCCAATCTTGCAGCTGTCTTAGCCATTCCCATCAGAAGATAACAAGTGGTGGTTATCTCTAATCAAGAATTGTTTTGTGTCGAAAACAATCGTAATATCGAGTTCAGTAATCTTGCTGAAGTTAATGTTATCAGTGAAGATTGGAGAACTCCCTTTATCGACTTCATAGTCCATGATATACTCCCTGAAGATCTAAAAGAAGCTACGAGTATTCGTCGACGATCTCTACGATTCTACTACAACCAAACCACTAAGACTCTCTATCGACGGACTTATGACGGTCTTCTTCTACGCTGTCTAGCTGGTGATGAAGCAAAACAAGTACTGCATGAAGCTCACAACGGTGTCTGCGGAGCACATCAACCCGGTCCTAAGCTACATGATCGTATACGACGCATGGGTTACTATTGGCCCTCTATGGTATCAGATGCCATTGAATATGCAAGAAAATATCGAGCTTGTCAAATCCATGCAGATTTCATTCATCAACCTTCAGAATTTCTACATCCGACTGCTGCTTCCTGGCCTTTTGAAGCTTGGGGCATGGATGTCATAGGTCCTATCAATCCTCCTTCTTCTAGAGGACATCGGTTCATACTAGCAATAATTGACTACTTCTCTAAGTGGGCTGAAGCTATACCTTTGGCTGAAGTCAAAACCAGCAGTGTCATTAACTTTATCAAACACCATGTTATTTATCGATTTGGTGTCCCTCGAAGGATCATTCATGACAACGGACCACAATTCATCGGCCAAAAGTTTACAAGATTTTGTGATGATCACCGAATTAACAATGTCGCTTCGACAGCTTACAATCCTGCTGCTAATGGATTAGCTGAAGCTTTTAACAAAACCATCATCAAGCTCCTCAAGAAGTTTTTATCCACTAACAAACGAAATTGGAGTGAAAAGCTTGGTGAATGTCTTTGGGCCTATCGAACTACGGTCCGCAATCCCACAGGCTTTACACCTTTCTCTCTGGTGTACGGTTGTGAAGCAGTTCTTCCTCTGGAACTTCAAATTCCTTCTTTAAGGATTGCCATTGCTAATGAACTCTCTACAGAGAACAACGATCTTCTTCGACTTCAAGAATTAGAGGCACTCGACGAGAAGCGGCTAATGACTCAACAGCACATTGAGCTATATCAAACCCGCATCTCGAAGACTTTCAACCGCAAAGTCAAAGTTAGAGCCTTCCAACAAGGAGAACTTGTTCTAACGGTCAGACGTCCTATGACAATGACTCATATGAGCAAAGGCAAATTCGACGAAAAGTGGGAAGGGCCCTATGTTGTAAGCAAAGTCTTCTCAAATGGAGCCTATCAACTCTCAGAGTTAGACGGTCGAGTTGCTATGATGCCTATCAATGGCAAATTCCTTAAAAAGTACTATGTATAAATGTAAATACTTGTAAATCATCAGACAAGTTCAAGTTCATAAATAAATTCAAATTTTATTTCATCATGAATGATAGTACATGATATTAAGGGAGATCACTATCATCTTTCTCAACATTGGGATGCGGACCACTGTCGTCCTTCTCAAAGACGCGGTTAGCAAAAGAGCTGAGAACCTCCTTGTTGGAACCCACGAGGAACTTGCAAGCAGCCATCCTCATGGCCACTTCTTCTTCAGTCTTTCCTGGTTCAAGCAGGAAGTCCAGAATATCTCGTGGTAGTTTGGGTACAGACGAACCTTCGCCTGTCTCTGCCTGCTTTGGCTGAACCAGTTCAGCCGGACGTTCTTCAACGCCCTCTTCAACCTTTGGAGCGAGTTCAGCCTTCTTAGGTGCATCTCCAGACGATATTTTTATGTTGGAAAGATGGAAGTGCTCATTTCTACCAGATTTCTGCTCTATTTATAGACAGAGATTCTCCAAATAACGAAGCGACACATTCATCCGACGGTTCATCCGTTCATCATCATCATCCGACGGTTCGTCTGTTCATTATCATCATCATCATCATCATCATCCGACGGTTCATCCGTTCATCATTATCATATGACGGTTCGTCTGTTCATTATCACCATTATCATCATCTGACGGTTCATCCGTTCATTTATTTTCATCTGACGGTTTGTCCGTTCATTCCACCATTCGACGGTTTACCCGTTCCTTTTGACGGTTTATTTCGTTCACACCTTTTTGACGATTCGTTATCGTTCATCATCCATATCAGCAACTTATCGTTCTTGATTAAGTTGTCAATTGAAATAATAATATTTGATATATTCTGCCACGTCCATATTACCTCTGAGCAGATATAATGAATATAATTATTTTCCTACAAAATTCAGAAATATATCATGTCCTGTACCTCTGAATATATTTTCTATATCTATTATTTATATCTGAACAAGATATACAATAAATGATAGAGCCACAACAAAATGTCTTTTATTAATCAAAATATGAGACATTACAAAAACACATGTGCTACAAAAGATACAAAAAGTTCTTTCTAATAAGGTGGAGGTGTTATCAGACTAGCAATTTGTTGTTTCAGAGTCTGTAGTCGCTCTTTACGAGATGACATCACTCTCCTCCTGGCTTCTTCCATCCCCGTTTCTTCATTGAAAGCAGGCATGGCCACCATTCGGCGAGTAATCTCAGCATCATGAGCTGCTACATAATCATCCCTCTCCTGGATTAGTGCATTGAATTGCTGAACTGCAATCTGATGATCAGTGACTTCATTTTCTAATTCCTCCTGGAGACGAGCAATCTCTGCCCTCAGCTCAGCAGCTCTCTTCTCTTTTCTTTCAGCCATCAAGGAAACTGATTCCAGCTTGGATTTATATTCAGCAGATTTTGCATAGTAAGCTTCCAAGAGGTTCTGGAGATTCACCCTTTCAATGTCAGCTGCCTGAGCCAGTTGTTCGAACTCTGCCTGTACTAGAGACTCCACTTCTCCTTGGTTGAGCTCTTTATAGTTTTTGATGGAAATCTCTAGCTCATTCAAAATATGATCCAGGAAAGTGGCCTGAGCCTCGTCACCTTGTTCTCGGATAGCCCTTACTAAGAGAGAGGTTGGACCTCTAACCATAAAAAAATCAATACCCTCTTTTTCCATCATTCTATTTACTAGAGGTCCCAAAGACTCAAAAAAGCATCTGGTAAATGATTGGATCACAAGATTATTAATCGCTATAGCACCAGGAGTTACAGCTACTCCTGTTGATGATGAGGCCGCAGGATGTTCGATTTCTCGTGTTGGAACGGTAGGCTCTTTGAATAAAGGAACCGAAGTGGAGCTCGTTGCCCCTCCTGGTCGTTCCTCTGCAAAATCAGAATATTGTCATTTTGCCTGTCATTGGCAATTGATAAAGAGAATCAGAAATAAAAACATGCATTACCGTGGATGGATCCAGCAATAAGCTTGTCATCTGCAGGAGCAGAGTCTGGTTGAGCAGAAGTAGCTTCAAATGCTACTGCTTGGCTGCTGCCTGCTTCAGAACCGCAAGAGAGATGATGGCTGCTACCAACAATCTCCGTCGCAAGAACTATGTCCAGACATATTGGAGGTGCTGGAGGAGCTTCAATCTCTGCATGGAGTACATATGTAAAATGTCAGCTATCAATCTATTTTAAAGAAGATTGTTGATTTCATTTTATACCTTGGGAATCGACGGCAGGAATTTCCTTCAAAGCCGCTTCTTCAGCCGTTGGAGCTGCCTTTTCCTCAATATCCTTTTCAGGATCCAAGGAGTCATCAGCAGCTTTAGTGGATATATGATCTTCATCATCCTTTTCGGGATCCTGTGTGACTTCATCAGTCTCTGATGATGAACTTTCATCATTTTTATCTTCTGCTGGTACCTCCCCACTATCAGTATCAGTGGCTTGATCAACATAGTCTTCCTGTAAGCCGAAGTCACAGTGCTCTAAAGCTTCAATCATCGTACGATCTTTTTCTGCTCGAAGGGCCCTAGGTGTAAGAGGCAGTTGAGAAGATTCTGCAGCAGGTAAAAGAGATCGGATGGCATTATACTCTTCTTCTGCAATGTTGTCTCTGGGCTCTTTAGCCTTATTTCTCTGTTCAATTTCCTCTCTCTGCTCTGGACTGGAAGTTTTATTCCCAGATTCAGAAACAGGGGTGGGAGAGGGCATGGTGATTCCTGCTGTAGCATTTGCCACAATTGAAGACGAAACTTGTCTTCTATGGACCAACCTGTTCCTTCTATGAAGAGGTCTCTCAGAACTCTCTGCATCTATTGTCTCGACTTGTTTTTGAACAGAGATTGGAGTGGTAGCTTCTTCTTGCTGAATTGTCTCGGCCAGCTGTCGAGATTGAGATCTAGTGGTAATCTTTTCAGAGGAATGATCTAAGACCAGTTTCTTCTTTGCTACCGGAGCGGGAGGCTCCTCTCTTCTCCTCTTCTTGGCTGGAGATTTAGTAACCTTTAAAGAAACGCGCAATGGCGTGTTAACCTCTTCAGGGAACATAGCGTCCCTTGAAGCTTCCAAGGGTGCATCTACTGGCTCATGCACCTCATCATTTCCTGGGAGTGACATGGTGACTCCTCCTTTTTTCAATCTTGTTGAAGATGCGAAGCTATCCGCAAGATTAAAATTCTCGGCAAAGGTGTTTGATGATGTATAAAATACTGAGTATGTAAATAGCATCCGAGGGCCGTGATTGCTATTTACCGGCATCGAGAACGTTACTTTTGTATCTCGAGCATTATAATAAGCCCAAGCTCGAGCCCCATCTATCAAGAAACCCTTTCCTTGAAGGCACGTGATGGCATTTCCTACGTGGAATTGGTCGTACCCGAACTGCCGAGCAAATCGACTGGGGAGATATGGCTCTAAATAACATTCTTCTTCAAACCGATACACCAAATGAGACAGTCGAATTGTCTTCAACCATTCAAAAGCTGCACGGCTCAAAGGTTGCATCTTCGAGTCAATCATATTTGTCGGCATTTGTTCATATCCAGCAGGAGGAGGAGTGCAACAAAAGTTCCATCCTTTGCTCAGGTTCAGAGCATATCGACAATCTCTCAGAGAAGTGTATTTCTACTTACTATGAGAGTATCTCCGTAAAAAGCTGCCGTCGACTGGTCCCATGCCGGGGTCCATCAAAGTAGGATGGTGAAGAAGCAACCACCCGAACAGATATGTATACGGCAATTCTAGCCGAGGAAATTCTTTTTCTCCTTTAGCTTTCAACATCAGATCAACGTACAGACAAAGACTGGCATTCAACCTACAAGTCATCGCTGACAAAAGATCTATCTTATAGCCGAAGACTAATCTAACGGCGGCAAAAAGAACACCGCGATGGAAGCGGTCTACGGCACTGGATCCCAGGACTACAAACCGACGGAGCTAATACGTCAGAAACCCTGCTAATTGGGCTTCTTTTGACGTAAATCTATACCCTACTCTCAAATAACTCTCGAGAGTATCTCCTTTCTTCAGAGGAGGACATTGATGATCATTCTTCATCTCTTCATCCAAATCTCCACTTTCTTCCATCAGTTTCACCACTTCTGTACTGCTCAGTGGTCTAAAGAAGTCAGGATAGCATCTATCATGTTCCTTGGTCTTCGTTTCTTTAATGTGGTTAAGGAACAGATAAGGCAACCATTTTGAGGAATAGCAGATATTTGATGTAGCACTTTTGTAAAACAGAGAACAGATTTTATAATAAAATAGTAGTTCTTCGAAGACTGCTACCATGTCTGCGTTCTCTTTTAGAAGTTTGTCCAACTCATCATTAGTCGGGACAAATTCCTCATATGGGGCATCTCCATTGGCAAGTAAGAGATGTACTGCATCTCATGAAGTGCAAACCCGATCTCTCCGCCAGGAGTCATGAAAGTCCCTGTTCTGTAATTGTATCTTTCTGCTAGAGCCAAGAACAGTTGCGAGTTAGGGGCAAAACCATAAACAGTGGCATGCACTGCTTGGTACAAATTGATTTGCTGAAATTTATTTTCAAACTTGGTCAAAATCCAGTTTGCTATGCAGTTCCATCTCTTAAAATCTGGATTCACTAGTCCAGTTAATCTGAGATCCTGATCTGGGTACTTCCCTTTGACCTTCGCAAACTTATTTGTGAATATTGGAGTTCTGACAGGCAATAACAAGCAAGAATTCTCCGGCGGAATACAACCGGGTTTCAAACCCCTTAACAAGACACTGTATCGTTCTGAGGAACTGTAGAACATGTCCTTCTTGTTCGGCCCCTTCTTCACAAAAATCCTTCCTGGACGGGCATCTTGGAAAGGTGTAAGGTTCCATTCCATCTTCCTCGGATAGCTCGCATGAGCATACCGGAATAAGGGGAGGCAGCGAAAAACATCTGGTATCGAGAATGTCCTATCCTTCTGATGGACAATCCTTTCTTCCATCCTTGGCCTCAGTTGAGAGCTTTTCTCAAAAGCATCGCCGAACAGGAATAATGGCTTCTTATGAATGACAGCGTCTGCTGACTCCAGAGGTTGTCCATTCATCAAACATAGCAGAGTCTCATTATCTTGGGCTATCAAAATAGTCTGACGGGAAGTTGGCAGATCATATTGAGGATCGTGCACATAGTAAAGGTCCTCTTTGTATTCTGACTCTGAAAGAGTTCCTACAAAGTCCTCATATCCAGGATCTTCTCTAGTATTAACTGCATCAGACAGAAAACAAAAATTTTAGTACAAGTCAAGTCAAAGATTTTGTCATCAGTTTGCACAAACATCAGATTACGCAACATCAAATTACGCGATATCAGATTGCGCAATAATCAGACTGCGCAAACAAACAGTCATCAGTTTGCGCTGATAGTCTCGCGCAAATCAGCAAATTGTGCTGACTTTTGCCAGCACAGTTCAATCGATTGCGCAGAATGTCGTCCTTCATAAAAATGAAGAATGAACTGATTTGTGCAACCAGAACCCTAAAAAGGGTGGCGCAGTATGATCACATCTCTAAAAAGAGATGGATTATGAAGAACAATGAGATTAAAACCCTAAAAAGAGTTTTGATTTGGTTATCTACCTATCAGCACGGGATGAGCAGATTCGTGACGAGAAGCACGTCGCACAACCCTAGCCGAAGTCTCGGCGGGGGCCTTGCCCTTGGCAGTGGCGGAGGAACGCTTGGGAGCCATCGAGATCGTCGGAGAAGAAAGGAAGAAAAGAGCTCAGAATTTCTCTCTCAAGTGCACGAAGAAGGCAAAGTAAAGAATGAAATGAGAATCGAAGAGATATTTATAGTTTTCGAAAACGAAACGGCCGCCTCAGATTGTGCCTGAAAATGGGGCTAATCGCTCAGATTGTGCAGACAGCTCAATATATGCGCAAATTGATTTAAATTTCAAAATTCAAAGTATTTCGAAATTTTGAATAAATTCAACTTTCGAAAACTTTGAAGGAGGTCTTGTAGGGCCTAAAAAATCAAGTTGCATACATCAACAAAGTCATGAAGATCAAGAAATGAATCTTTCAAATGAACTACGCAGACATCAGATTGCACAGCATATAGATTGCGTATACTAAATTGCGCACACTATCAAGCGTGCAGTCTGACGTGGCAAATCATCATCATTACCTGACACAAATCAAATCTTTTGACAGCTGACAGTACGGAGAATGAGGCGACTGTTCGTTTAATCGTACAGTATGGCGCTCGAGGACAGCTGGCAGCGCAATCCATGTTGGCGTAATCCATTCCTGCGCAGTCCAAGTCTGCACAATCCAAAGCCAGCGCAAATCAGGTTGCGCGTTCTATCAACATAAATGACAAAATATACGTAGCATTCATACCATCATTTGTTCATTACGTGGCAACCGTCTATACACGATCATGCACATTTTAATCAAATGATGCCATGTGTCCCAGACAGTTGGACCATGATCCAACAACTGCCTGCACAGTTCACTGTTGCGCAATCCAATTGCTGCACAATCCATCATGCGTAGTCGAGAATAACTAAAAGTTAGTTATTTTTCAGAACTCTATAAATAGAGTTTCAAGTCTCCATTCAAGGAGATCAGAGATCAGATCATAGAGAGATCAGACTTTAAAGTTCAGAGAGTCCAAGAGTTCTTGCCCAAGTGCTGCTGCATTCTTTCGAGGCTTTTACCTTCAACTTCCGAGGCTTTTTGCCTTCAATTTTAGAGTTGTTTTCAACTTTAGAGGCTCCGTCTTCAGAGTTCACATCGTCCAAGAGATAAAGCAATCGTCTTCTAGATTGGATTCCTACAGTTGTCCCATTCCCAGAATTCAAATTGTAATCTTTTACAAAGTTTGTATCAATAAAGTTCTACACTTTTGTTTTTGCAAACACAAGGCGATATCGAAATCCTTCATCAGATCAAGCCAACGTCTCTGCCTCATGTTCAGCTCCTTCTGAGTGAACACGTACTTCAAGCTCTGATGATCAGTAAAGATCTCAACCCGCTCTCCGTACAGATAGTGTTTCCACAACTTCAGGGCAAAGATGATAGCGGCTAACTCCAGATCGTGAGTCGGGTAGTTCTTCTCATGAGGACGTAACTGCCTAGATGCATAGGCAATCACCTTCCCGTGCTGCTGAAGTACACAACCCAGACCCCGGCCAGAAGCGTTGCTGTAAATCGAGAAACCACCGGTCCCAGACGGCAATGTCAAGATCGGAGCTGATGTCAACCTCTTTTTCAGCTCATCGAAGGCGGCCTGACACTCCTCAGTCCAGAAAAATTTCATGTCCTTCCTGGTGAGTCTAGTCATCGGCTCCGCGATCCGCGAGATATCCTGGACGAACTTCCGATAGTTGCCCGCCAATCCCAGAATGCTCTGGATCTCGGCAACTGTACTGGATGCAGACCAAGACTCTACCGCAGCAATCTTCCTCTGGTCTACTGAGATCCCGTGCTCGGTCACGACATGACCCAAGAACTCGACCTGGTCCAGGAAGAACTCGCACTTCGACAACTTCCCATACAACTGCTCCTTTCTCAAAGTCTCGAGCACAATCCTCACATGCTCCTCGTGCTCCTCCGGCGTCTTCGAGTAAACCAGGATGTCGTCTATGAAGACCACCACGAACTTGTCAAGGTACTGATGGAATACCTTGTTTATCAAGTTCATGAACACAGCTGGGGCGTTGGTCAACCCAAATGGCATCACTGTGAACTCGTACTGGCCGTACCGAGTCCGAAAAGTTGTCTTTGGAACGTCTTCCTTCTTCACCTTCAGCTGATAATAGCCGGATCTCAGATCTATCTTCGAAAATACCTTGGGACCACTCAACTGATCGAACAAGTCGTCGATCCTCGACAATGGGTACTTATTCTTGATAGTAAGGTTGTTGAGTGCCCTGTAATCGATACACATACGTATCGTACCATCCTTCTTCGGCACAAACAGGACTGGCGCTCCCCAAGGTGATGAACTGGATCTAATGAATCCCTTGTCCTACAGCTCGTCGACCTGCTTCTTCAGCTCTGCCAACTTGCTGTTGTTGACTCTATAGACGTGCTACGAAATGGGCTCAGCACCTGGCACTAAGTCTATAGAGAACTCAACGTCTCTATCCGGCGGTATCCCCGGCAACTCCTCGGGAAAAACATCCATAAAATCAGCAATCAATGGATGCGGCAATGCCTGCCCCGCCAGTAATGCTCCGCAGAACCCATCTACCGGCTCAGCTGTTCCTCTGGCAAACACAATCTCTGGCTCTTCCGACGGCCTAAACAAAATCCTACCTCCTCTACAATCTATAGTAGCATGGTGCATGCTCAACCAATCCATTCCGAGTACCACATCGTACCTCGAAAGGGACATTACGAGCAAGCACGCACCCAAAACTCGGCCTCCTACAGTAACTCTCCGCCCCTTGCAGATATTGTTGACCAGGATGATGCCTACCCCAGTCAATATCTTGCAAGTCCTACCCAAGTGTTCAGCAATAATATTGTGTCTCAGAGCAAAGGAGACAGACACAAAGCTATGAGAGGCACCGGAATCAAATAAGATAAATGCAGGGAATGAATCGAGAAGAACATGACCTGCCACTACATCGCCTACTGGCTCTGCCTCCTCCTCTGCTGTCAGGGTAAACACTCTGCCCACAGGGGCTCCCCTCTGGTGCTGCTGGAAACGCTGCTGCTGCGTCTGAAGTGGAGGACCTCTCTGCTGAATCGCTGGTCCTCTGGCCGGCTGTGCTCTGTCCTGGACTCCTCGAATACGGCAGTCCTTCAGCTGGTGATCGGGCGCCCCACAGTATAAGCAGACGCCCAATCTCTTCCTGCACACCTTTCTAGTGTGCCCTGGCTTCCCGCAGAAGTTACACTGTATAGCTGGGCTCTGTCCCTGACCCTGACCCTGATGCTGCTGGGCACGCACCGGTGCCTGCTGGATCTGCAACTGAGGCTGCAGCTGCTGGAACTGCCTCTGTTAGAAATATGGGCACTTTATCGGCCCTGCACTCGAACTAGCTCCAATAGCGTCACTGCTCCTCTTCGGCTTGAGGCCGAAGTCCTCCTCCGTAATCTGAGCCTCCATCAAGATCTGCTCAAAGGTCGCGTCTCGTCGCCCAGATGTGCGAGTGCGTACTGCATGAATGAGACCCCTCCTAAACTTTCGGGCCTTACACCCCTCATCCTGGACCAAACTGGGTGCAAACCTGCTCAATCAGAAGAACTCTGCTGCGTACTCGTCCACCGACGAGTTCCCCTGCACCAGACTGGCAAACTGCCCCTCCAAAGCTGTCAAGGCTACATCTGGGTAGAACTTCTCCTTAAAGAGTTTTCTGAAGTCCTCCCAAGATATACCTCTCACTGACGTACGTAGATCCGTGCGGTACCAAGTCAGCGCTATGTCAAAGAACTGGCTCGCTGTAGAAGTCACCCACAGACCTCTCGGGACCTCTGCCAACTCCAGACTTCGTTGGACATCCTCTAGCCAGTCGTCCGCGTATAGGATACCCTCGGTACCCTTGAAATCCCGCGGGTTCATCTTCCTGAAGTCGAGATGCATACCGGGCCTCCCCTGACCTTGCTGCTGTGCTGGTGCTCCCTGAACTGTAGCCGGTGCACCTCTCTCCACTGCTGCCATAGCTAACTGATATGAGTTCTCCATGGTCTATCGCAGCACCTCTGCCTGACGGTGCTGTGCCTCTGCCTGTGCTCTCTGCGTCTGCAGCATCTGCTGCAGAAGGGCCATCATACCCTGAGTGTCTGCTAGTAACTGAGGCGGCGGTGGAAGAATGTCAGAAATAACCATAGACGGTCCCGCTGCTGGAGGTGGAAGACCTCCTGGAACCGTCGCTACTGCTGCTCCCGTCGGAGGGGCAGGAACTGAGATAACAGCTCCCTCAGCTGTAGCTCCCGCTGTCGGAGGTGGAAGACCTCCTGGGACTGCCACTGCTACTACTGCAGCCGGAGGTAGAAGACCTCCTGGGACTGCCACTGCTACTCCCACAGCCGAAGGTGGAAGACCTCCTGCCGGATCGGGCCTCTCTGGTACAGCGCTAGAACCCGCTGCCTGAGAGCGAGTGATCGTCATCCTGAGGATAGATTGAAACAAGGAATCAATATGGCACATGATAGGAATATCAAAGACGGACAATTAAATTTAATACAAAAAAAGAATTTGTCATGGTAATCAAAAGATCAAAAATTTTCTAGCATGTGATTGAGTAACTCCTATCATACCCTAGATCCTATGTCCTAATTGCAGGCTCGTAATTAGTACTCTAAGTCGAGCACCATTACGAGTTCGCACTAGTTGCGACACTGACCTGCATGGGCCACCACAAAAATGTGTCCCGACCCGCACCCTAGAGAGGGGCACGATTACGTGGTTACGTCCAGCCTACGCCGTAGAATCGGCGGTAGAACGCTGTATATAGGGTCTGTAAATACTACGACTAAAACAGATAAATGTACCTGTACAGTATATATACTGGGAAGGGAGGTGACATAGCAATACAGTATCAATCACATAATCAAAACTAAGGTAGATAGCATGAAAAGAGATACGATAGATAAAACAGGAAATGAGTCCAAAATCCACAAGTCAGAGCTAACACAACATCCAGAGTCTCAGATAGTATAAGTATAAAGATACTACAAACTGAAATGTACTAGCTGACTCGCAGGCCAAGCAAACCTAACTAAACTATACTACTCAGGGTGAGCAAAGTCCAGTGGCTCTACCAATAAGCCATGGTCTAAATCTAGTCCATCAGACTCAACCCCATAGTAGGTCGGGCAATCAGTCTCAGAGTCATCTGTAAAATTTGTCAACGGTATCCTGTCAGGAAAATGAGCAAGTACAAACACCAACAGTAGTTCCATATGAATTGAGAAATACTATAAGAGACAGCAATAATGAAATACAAGATAAAAGATATATGCGACTTGGTAACCATTTGAAAGCCGAGTTACAACCCTTGAACCAAACAAGGACCGGAGTTGTAACCCTTCTTCCAAACAGAACTTAGTCTCAAATCATGGTACAGTATAAAGACAGATAGAGCATATAAGAAATGAATCATAGCATGGTGAAAGTACAGTAAGTAATGGTGAACTAGAATATAAGATATGACAATAAATATAAAAAGGTGATTTGAACTATTAGAGCGATATGTGATAGGCTAGGGAAGCAAGAGATGGTTATCCACTTGGCCCGGTAATCCGCGGTGTACTCAACGGAGAGTCATGCCGTCCAACCTGGATAACTGGTAATGGGGTGTCTGCTACACCCTACGTGAGGTGAGGGTGTCGCTAGCAAAATATAGTTACAGGAAGGCTTTGATCACATAACCCCTAATAATTCCCCCATCCCCGAATAGCATCACGGATCCGGACATGGCACGTCATGACACGGGGTTCAAGAGCAGGGGACTAGTCCACTCCCAAATCAGAGTCTATATAAGTACAAGAACACAGAAATATCACATACTCATATACCAAGGGAATCTAGGAATAATATCTCATGACAGGATCCGACGTATACTAGTCCGTGAACCATCGTGTCAGAAATCAAGTAAAATACTACAACTGAATCGGATATAGTAGATATCAAGACAATGAAAACTATCAGTAAATGTACTCGCCTGTGGTCCTGAGCTGATAAGGTGAACAGACGCTCAGAGTGATCACAGACGTAAAATAAGATACTATGAGTCAAACAGGGCTTAATACTGAAAAAGAAAACTAATATAATCCATGAATGCAAGTCTAAGTCAAAACTAGGTCAATCTAGGTCAAATTGAGTCATACTAGATCATACTGGTTCATACTAGGTCATACTAGGTCACTGGGAGTCATTCCAAGTCAAACTAGGTCAATCGGGGTCAAAGGTTGACTTACAGTTGACTTTTGGTCAAAAAGTCAACTCTGGTCAACTCTAGGTCAACTCTAGGTCAAACTAGTCTAATGTTGACCAACTGTTGACTTTGAGTCAACTGGTCAACTCTGGGTTGGTTTTGGTCAAATCGGGTCGCTTAAAGACTAAGTTTGACTCTCGGTTGACTTTTGTTGACTTTTGGTCAAAAAGGTCAACCGACGTCAAAACTAGTCTATGAGCACCATATTTGATCATTACCAACCACGGGAATCAAGTTCTAACCCTATCTTAGACTTCTAACACCAGTATTCTATTTCTAGGCAAAACTAGTATTTACCCTTCTAAGGTAAATCACGATACCTTGCCCAATCCCAAGGAAATCCCGTAAATACCCATGCTACTAGCCTAGGCTCCTTAGGATAGCTAGATAACAACCTATCCAAGGTTTACCTACCAAGAAAAATGGGTATCCTAGGTATCTAACCTAGTTTTAGGATATGTGTAGGTTTACCCTATTACCTACCTTACCATATCATGAATTTTACCCTCTACTCTACCACACTCATCTACACCACTCACTCTCCTGATACACTCCTATATTTATCATACCCATAGGCTCTCCTATAGGTTTCCTATTAGTTTAGATATAGGATATACTATAGGTTACTAACCACTCACTTGTAGGCTCTCACACACACACACAACTCACAAACACTCACACACACACAAGGCTAAAAACATGGACTGATTTGAAGTGGAAATGTGGACTGATTTGGAAGACTTGTGGGGGCTGTTATTTGGACTGTAAAGTGGGGTTTAAGGGGACATGTTGGGGCTATGTTTAGAGGGGTTAATGGGTGTATTAGTAGACTGATTTGTCATGGTTCATGGGGGAAACTTGAGGGCTGTCAAGTAGGAAAAGAGGACAGCCATGTGGGTCAAAACAGGACTAAAATTGAGGTCCACATGGACTGAATGTAGGAGCAAATAGGACAGCAATTAGGGGCAAGTTTGCGACAGCCAAATGGCTTTGTTTGAGGGTCAAATGTGACAGCTAATAAGGCCAATATACTGGACTGCAGGGGCTGTTCTTGACAGTCCAATAGGTGGACTGTCAAAGGGCTGTTGGTGGACAGTTTTGAAGGGTTAATGGGGTATCTGTTGGCAGCAAATAGGGAGGGGTACTGGCTGTTCTTGACAGCAACAAATGGGATGTTTTGAAAGGGTAAATGAGGGGAACTGCCATGGGGTTTAGGGGGCTGCAATGTGGGGATTTGGACAGCCAAAGGGGGTGGTTTAGACAGCCATGAAATGGTTCCCCCCTTCTTATCACTCTCTATTCAACTACTCTCACACTCAACCATTTCCCATGTTTTCTCCTCTCAAACAAATCACCAAACACCACCACTACTAACATACACACACGCAACCTCAATGCTTGGCCGAACCTGTCAAGTCCCCTCCCAACACAACACAAACACCACACCACAAAATATATCCACATAAATAATCCCCCATATATATATATATATATATATATATATATATATATATATATATATATATATATTTTTATTTTTTTTATTTTATATATATATATATATATATATATATATATATATATATATATATATATAATGATATATGTATATATAACCATATATATATAACCATATATATATATATATATATATATATATATATATATATATATATATATATATATATTTATAGATTATAGGAATATGATAGGAATATGATTATAGGAATATGATACATTAAGAGAAATCATTCCTAAACACATGTAAATTCTGAAATAATATAGAACACACCAAAAATCAATGTACAAACAATATTCATGTGTCCAAATAGGGGGTTTTCCTATTGGGACACGATCCTATATATTGGACACCTCTAAAAATGTCCAAATAGACACAAAATAGTCTCTAATGGAGACACAACCATGGGAAACATTTCTATGGGTTCCTAACCATTCTACATGAAATAGAAAACTATTTTAGAGTAGAGATTTACCTATTTTGGAGATTGAAACAATGGTGGAGCTCTCAAGAATGGAAAGAACCTTGGAGAAGAAGAAGAAGAATGTGGATGAGAACAAGTGATATGAATTTCTCTCTCCTCCCCACCCCTACATGTGGCCGGCCAAGAGGCTCCCAAAAACCCCTTTTTTACTATTTAAAAGTTTGCCCCTCTATTGTTTTATTAGCTCTATACAAGTTTGCTTAGGGTTTGGGGATTAAAAATGTAAATCTAATGTTCTAATTAGGTCTAACCTAATCCATGGGGTCATGACTAATTCCTCTAACTTTTGATGGTAATATTGTGGGCCATGGCTAACTAGTGTGTGGGCCCGCTAAGGTCAAAACTATCCTGGGTTCCCGAAACAAGTCAAAACAAGTCGGAATGAGTTAAAATTCGAACCCGACTCAAATAACCCCAAAATAATACAATAAATAAATAAATAATTTCAAAACAATTTTTAAAGTGGAAAATTACCAAAATACCCCTGTTCATGAAAATTGGGGGTGACAGGAACTCATTCCTAAACCTATTGGTCAATCGATAATTGGTACAAAATGGGTGTTCCGAAATAAACTAAGTAAAGATGGATAAGTTCTATGCAACAAAGTACGTCTAGTGGCACAAGGTTATAATCAAGAAGAAGGTATTGATTATGACGAGACATATGCTCATGTTGCTAGACTAGAAGCTATCCACATATTTTGTGCATTTGCTTGTTTTAATGATTTTAAATTATTTTAAATGGACGTAAAAAGTGCATTTTTGAACGGATTTCTAAAAGAAGAAGTTTTTGTGAAACAACCCCTGGCTTTGAAGATTTTTAAAAACCTGATCACGTCTTCAAGCTTAAGAAAGCACTCTATGGACTCAAACAGGCACCTCGTGCTTGGTATGAACGCCTAAGTGCCTTCTTACTTGATAATAGTTTTTCAAAAGGAAGAGTTGATACAACTTTGTTTATCAAATCTTTAGATGATGATATTCTTCTTGTATAAATATACGTTGATGACATCATAATTGGTTCTACTAATGAAAAACTTTGTCAAAAGTTTGCTAAGTGTATGCAGAGTGAATTTGAGATGAGTATGATGGGAGAGCTTAACTTCTTCCTAGGACTTCAGATCAAACAACACTCAAAGGGAACATCCATCAATCAAGTCAAATATACGAAGGACATACTGAAAATGTACGACTTCGAAAATGTAAAGCCTATCGGAACTCCAATGGCTACATCTACAAAGCTTGACACTGATGAAAGTGGCAAACCTGTCGACCAGCGTAAGTATCAAGGTATGATTGGTAGCTTATTATATTTAACTGCTAGTCGCCCTGATATTATGTTCAGTGTTTGTATTTGTGCACGATACCAGGCAAATCCTAAGGAATCACACCTAAGTGCCATTAAGCGTATCTTTCGATACCTTAAGGGAACTTCTACAGTCGGCTTGCGGTATCCTAAAACCAAATCCTTTGACCTGATAGGTTACTCGGATGCGGATTTTGCAGGATGCAAAGTAGACCGTAAAAGTACCAGCGGTACGTGTCATTTCCTAGGAAAGGCCTTAGTCTCATGGTTTAGCAAAAAATAAAATTCTGTAGAATTATAAACTACTGAGGCTGAGTATATCATCGCAGGACGTTGCTATGCTCAAATTTTGTGGATGAAGCAAACCCTAGAAGACTACAATCTGTACTACACTAAGATTCCTATTTACTGTGATAACACTAGCACTATTAACTTGACTAAGAATCCTGTATGTCACTCACGCACAAAACAAATTGAAATTTGTCATCACTTTTTACGTGATGACCAACAAAATGGGGACATCTGCCTAGAGTTTATTGACACAGATCATCAACTAGCAGACATTTTCACAAAACCACTGGCTGAAGACCGATTTAACGTTATGCGGCGAGAGCTCGACATACTTGAATTTTTAGATTCATAATGTAGTATATTTATTAAATTTATTTTATAACTCGAAACTTTGTAATTTGTTAACAAAATTATTTTGGGTACAAGCCGAAAGGGTCCTTCTGCCATACAGGTGTAAATAGCTTGAAGCGACACGGTGTACTAGTCTTCGGACTTACGCTAGCTGGGATCCGGCCCCTACAGCTAACCCAAAGTAATAGAAGTTATTAAATGAAGAAGTATAAAAACTATAAATTCAAATTTTAAACAAAAACTGCATTTATGACATTGGGAATACAAGCAGCCGAAATCGAACCGAGTTCGGTCGCCGGTGTGTGGATTTCCAGAACCGAACAGCCGGCCCAAGCTCTATAAATTCTTCATCTTTCTTTGGTTTTTCTTCATCCTTCTACCGAGATTTACCCGCAAAAACCCTATAGAGCTTCTCCTCCTCCTTCATTTCGAGCTTTCTCGGAGTCGAGTGGGTCGTCCTCTCCGCCATCTTTATTCCTTCTTTAAGGTATTCTACTTCCTTCCTTCTCATCCATGGCACCTAAACACCAAAAAATAAAGGTTGATTCCTCTCAAGCACGATCATCTTCCTCTAACTATGTTCCCATAAATGTCTTTTGTCCAGCCCGCCCTACAGGATCTGATGATTACGACTCCGGACTCTTTTCCAATAGGGAATTTTTCGATCTTTGGTTTGACTCATTTTCGGGTCGTAAAATTTGTGCTGGAGCACGTGTTAACTTTAACATCTTTTCTGAATATGCTCCATCTTTCAACCGGCTCAGTTTTTATGATTTTTTTCGAAGTTGCTGAGAACATTTATGATAATGTTGTCAGTATGTTTTACTGCATTCTGCAAGTAAAAGATAATAACAACTTCTATTCATGTGCAGCTGGGCAGGAACTAGATTTCAATGCCACCGACATCAGTGAATATTTTCATGTTCCTGATGTAGGTGAAGCTTTAGTAGACATTCATCATATTCAATTTCCTGAAGGTGGCACCCTTGATTCCAAAGAACTTTTGTGTCATCCTAAACCTGTTCCTAGAAGAGTTTACTCCAAGCATCTAAATCAAAACTTCTATGAAATCTATAGGTTTATATTCTCTGTTCTTCTTCCAAAAAAGGGATCTTCTGATGAGATTGCCTTTATGGAATTGTCAGCCATGTACCACATTCACTTTGGTATTCCATTTTCTGTTCCGAAGACTGTTATAGCATGGATGCTTAACTGCAGAAATGTAGGACGCAACCTTGTCTACCCTATGCATTTGGCTTCTATTTTTAGGAGGTTTGAAATTGATCTTCAAACATATCCTTACTCCTCCACTGCCATTGAACTCAGTAGGTCTAGGTTATATCCTACTCCTCCTTTGCCTTCTGGTGCTGAGCCTGTTTACGATGATGATCCCGAGGCTCCTCCTGCTGCTGCTGCTCCAGCCCCTGCTCCAGGTTTTGACCCTGGCTTCTATCAGCACTTTGATGATTTCTTTGCCCTCTCAGCGCAATGACATCAAGGCTATCTTGATTCGGAGTTCTGCCATATCACCCAGGCTCAGGTGTTGCGGAACATCATTGCTGATCTTCACTGGAGTCTCTCTCATGACCCCATACATCCAGTTACCCTACTTCATCACCCCATCTTCCCTGGACCCAGGTTCGATGATGAGACGATATTTCCTCACTTCGATACTACTGCTGCATATTTTCCACCGGATGCTCCTAGAGGTGACGACACGCCGATGTGATGAGGACTTGAGCTAGTAGATTTTGGGTGGAGTCTGATAGATGATGATCTTATGTAGTTTTTTTATGTCTAAACTTTACAGTTAGACATTTATTAGCAGATTGTGATGGTTGTATCTTTTATTTTGTATGACATTTCAGTATTCCACTACTAGTTTTTTTATGCACTTATTATTTGTGGCAATGTTATTATTTGTGGTTATCTCTCTAGTATCACTTTGTCTGTTTGATGAACATTATTGGCTTCACACTTTACGGGGGAACCAAAACCATTTTTTTATTGACAAAGAAGGAGAAAGAGCGCAATACCAAAATCAAAAATCAACAATGAAAGAAAGAACACCACCATACCACCACCATCATTTATTCTTTTTTAGGTATTTTTATTTTGCTATATTTAGATAAATTTTGGTATAGACTTAAGTTTGTCAATTATCAAAATAGGGAAGATTGTTGACCCATTCTATGGTCACACCCGATTTTAATAATTGATATTAACTTAAGTTAATACACAAAATATACGAACTTCTGCTAATCATTTCAGGTCTTGTGAAATCAATATCAAAAAGCGTACTACTACATCAGCAAGCATGAATCATCATTCTGAAGCTTATTTCATTGGAATCTAGTCCGAATCATTTTATAATTTATTATGTATTTTATCTTTATTGAGTCTATGATAAAATTGTAAGATCGACTGGATTATACTAGCTTAGGTTAATCATAGTCCACTTTCCTATACAGCCTACCCATCCATAGTTCACCTACCAAAAATTTTATTTCCCTTCTGCAATAAAATTTTACAAATGTCTTACATTTTTTACTGAGACAGAACTCAAGCCGAGTTCAGCCCGAGTTCGGTCCGAACTCTGACCGAGTTCGATGAGTTTAAATTTAAATATTTGTTGCCTCAAAATCTACATGCAACATTTATTTGCAAAATCTTTGCATCAGAACTCTGCCCGAATTCTGCCCGAGTTTGGTCATCGAAAACATCTATAAATAGAAGAGAATTTCTCATTCTAAATCATTCAATCAATTCATCTTCTCTTCTCTCTTCAATAAGTGTTTTTATCTGATCAATAGCTTTCATATTTCACCTACACATCTCTTAGCCAAAAGCCAGTAATATCTATTTGATCTAGAGTCTTTTTGTTCTCAATAGTTGTAAAGAGGTTGTTCAAAGTTCAAAAACTATCTCTGTTGTGGAGCCGGTCGTGCGCTCGTCGCCAAGCATGGTGTTTTGAAGTTGGTCGTGCACTTGTCACCAAGTATGGTGTTGTAAGAGACTGTAAGCTCTCAATTTGCTTGTGCCTTAGTGGATTAACATCGAGCAAGAGTACTCAAGACTGGATTAGTCCACTCAGAGGGATACTAGTATACATCGATGTGTCACTGAGTTTGACCTCTCTATCTCTTGCTATATTTATTTATTGTCTCTTATTCACTGCCATAGTTATCTGTTCATAATTTTTAAAATTGGTAATTATTTTTCGCTGCACTCGCACTCACTCTATTTACCCCCTCTAGAGGTGCTCAATGGTCCTACAGTAACATGATTGACAAATCCTAGGATTGATCATGTATGACTTTAACTCTTGCTAGTCTTCGTATTTTGTATGACTAGCTTCATGATCATCTGAATATGTAATATTTGGGATGCCTTACTTTGTATGTCTAATAATCTAATATCTTATAACATTTATTTGCTTGATTGAGATTGAGACACTAGGCTTGTTCTTGACAATAAGAGACTGCTGGCTTGTAGTTAAATCCTCATGCATCTGGACAGCCATGACCGTATTGCGAGGTGGGTTGTACTTTAATGTACGTAGCTAGCTGTGTCTGTCCCCTGCTCTCCAGTATTCTAGTTCTGGGGCGTGACAAAATCTTACCAGAAGACCCTAAAGAAGTAACGATAATTCGTTATTGGTCACTCCGGTTCTATTATAATCACTCGTCTACGACGCTCTACCGTCGATCTTTTGATGGTATACTTTTGCGCTGTCTTGCGGGTGATGAGGCAAAATAGATATTATGTGAAGCTTATGATGGTGCCTGCGGTGCACATCAGCCTAGTCCCAAGCTGCAGAACCGTATCAGACGCATAGGATACTATTGGCCCACCATGGTGACGGATGTAATTGAATGTACAAGAAAATGTAGAGCATGTCAGATCCATGCATATTTTATCCACCAACCATTAGAATTCTTACATCCTACTACAGCATCTTAGCCCTTTGAAGCCTGGGGGCATGGATGTCATCGGTCCTATCAATCCGCCATCATCTCGAGGACATCGGTTCATCCTAGCTATAATCGATTACTTCTCAAAATAGACAGAAGCTATTCTCTTAGCTGAAGTCAAGACAAGCAGTGTCATCAACTTTATCAAACATTATATGATTTATCAATTCGATGTTCCTTGAAGAATCATTCATGACAACGGACCTCAGTTCGTGAGTCAAGCATTTATTCGATTCTGTAATGACACTCGAATTAACAATATTGCTTCTACGAATTATAATCCTGTGGCTAATGGTTTATCAAAAGCATTCAATAAAATAATCATCAAGCTTCTCAAAAAGTTTGTTTCTGCCAATAAACGTAACTGGAGCAAAAATCTTGGAGAATGTCTACGGGCGAATCGTACTACTGTACGAACCCCAAATGGTTGTACACCTTTCTCTCTAGTGTATGGATGTAAAGCCGTCTTACCGTTGGAGATTCAAATTCCATCCCTGAGGATAGCTATCGCCAATAAGTTAACAGTAGAAAATAATGATCGTCTTCGACTTCAAGAGCTTGAAGCACTCGATGAAAAGCGGCTGCTAGCTCAACAGCACATTGAGCTATATAAAGCCCGCATCTCGAAACCCTTCAACCGTAAAGTCAAAGTACGAACCTTTCAAAAAGATGAGCTAGTCCTTACTGTCAGACGTCCTATGACTATGACTCATATAAGCAAAGGCAAGTTCGAGCAAAAGTGGGAAGGTCCCTGTGTCATAAGCAAAGTCTTCTCTAATGGAGCTTACTAGTTGACTGGGATGGACGATCGAATAATATCATATTTGAAAGTATGTATTATATTTTGTAACAAATATTGTACATACACAAATCTTCGAATTATTATCTTTCATTCACTCTTTCGTGAGTAAACCCATAGATAATAAGTCCACAAAAATCCCCTATGGAGTCTAACCCAGATCTTATGGTACATCCTCAAAAGATTAACTTATAATATCTATCACAAAATATCATCACAACATCATCTTTTGAAACCCAGCCGTTTTAGAAGATATCGTATTCTTGATCCCCAGTTGGTTTAAGAATAGTTAACAAATATATGAATTCACGTCCACATTACTTCTCAATTCCATTGTCTGCATCAATGACTTATCACATCCACATTACCTCTGATAAACGTCGTCCAAAAAATAATATCACATCCAATTATATTCTGTCACGTCCAGGACCTCTGAACAGATATAATAAGTGATGCTATTTTTAAGAAATATGTCATGTCCAGGACCACTGAACGTATTTTTACACTCTACACTCTTGCCTTTCTCTGTTGCAGACCTCTTCATCACCATTGATTTGGTTGAAGAAAGCTCCGAGAACTTAAGGAAGAAGAAGATGAAGAGAGCTCGAGAAAGAAATTTTGAGAGAATAACTCTCTCTCTCTCTCTCTCTCTCTCTCTCTCTCTCTCTCCTCTCAATGGGGTATTTACCCTAAACCTATGTGTAACGGTCATGCAAATCGCATACAAAACAGCAAGTCTGTTGGGATTCTGCACACGCAAAATCTGCTGAAATGCTTCTTATTCAAAGTATTTCAAATTTTGAAATATTTTGAAATTTGAAAACTCTGAAGAGGGTCTTGTAAAAGATTTAAAATACCAAAAGAATGTATTATGCCATTCGTAGATGGTGCCATGCCTTATTTATCAAATGGCACCCAACATCAAATGGCACACATCATTAAATGGCGCTAGACATTATATAACGCAGGCTGCCACGTGTGAGCTTCTTCGAGAAGCTAAGTCTTTAGTCATAATGACTGACTACACAACAGTCGAAAAAAATCCTTTTGAGTCCCGAGCGCACGGTGCGCGAGAAGGATTGCATCAGATCCGTCATAATGATGTTTGTCAGTTATTCTGCACCATTTATCATTGGCCAGAAATGACCAAATCGTAACAGAATTAATGCTTAGCAAATTTTACAATTGGTGCCTATCAACAGTGTGCGTCATTCATCAACTGGCGCTAATTAATCAACTATCATCCAGAAGCAGTTAAAGATGATGTGGCACGCATGCCACTAATCTTGAAAAATGTATACGTGACACTGCCCATGACTAAGCACACTTTTCTCACAGAATACCACGTGTCTCATGCAATTAAGCTAACTATTTGCGCAAATGGATGAAACAGGATATGATGCACCAAACAGTGCATAATCAACCTATTTTGTACTGTGCACCAATCATTATAACTGCCTGGCAGTTATCCTAAAACTCTATAAATAGGGTTCAAAATCACTTTTCAAGGCATCATTAAAGGCTTCCATAGCACGTTCAAGAGCTTTTCTTCTCCGACATCGTATCGTCCAAAGGATAAAGTGATCATCTTCTGATTAGATTCTTAAAGTTGTACTTTCCTAAAGTCAAATTGTATTCTTGTGCTTTCTTTTCTTTGTTTGTAGTAAAGTTTTCTCGAAAAACTTTTCTTCTTGCAAACAATATAGTGCAACTCATTCATAATTGCCTTATGGTCTTTCCTATTTTAACATGAAACCGACTTAAAACATACTCGTAGACTTGTGTCATTGACTCAAGAAATGACACCATGCCTCGTGCCGAAGCACGTCTCTTTGCTATAGCCAAATCTTAGGCTTCAAATTTGTATTACAAACTATGCACACATTTCTTTGACTCATTCGTGCCATGCTTACAGTTCTTTCAACTTAACCGACATCGTGCATACTCTTTTTTATTCATTCTAAGCCATGCACGCATATCGCCGCTATTATGCCGGCTCATCTATATGAAAGGTTATTAATAATGTCAAGCTCTCTTGGACATGGCTTAGGATAGACGGCGATCATCCAACGCAGGTAGCTAGCCCACGGAAGCCTCAAATCTCCTATACGGTAGTACGCCTAGGATAGATGTCAATCATCTAGTGTCACTGGTTGGAAGCCCCAAATCTCCTATGCGATATATCCAGCATCCTGCTTGGCCATCTTACTTCCTCCTAGGCCGACATGATCCCGGTGCTTCGATGATTCATTCGAGGAAGACTGTACCTTCTGCACAAGTTATCCATGACCATGCAATGGTGCCTACCTAACTCACCATATGACTCAAACCATGTTCTTCTTTACTCATAAACCATGTTTTTTATACTTCTTCGGAGACTCCAAATGAGGAACCGCCTCGGCGACAAACGGTCGCGTGAACATTTCCTTTCCTTGAAACCCAGGAAACGGCTACTGTATAGCCTTCCTATTTAACTTGAACAATACGTATTCCATATATGCGATAGACCATGGCATACTTCTCATTTAAACAATTGTGATTCATGCCTTAATCTCATTGTGTTCTATGTGACACTATCGTCTAAGTCATACTCTATATGACGAGCCTTGAGACCATGGGAGCGTATAGCTATACCAAGTCACGGAACCATAGGACCGCACACATGCTCAACTTGAACAGTCATGTTCTTTGAGTGCCATAACCGTATCGTCTTTCATAAGACTGATAGTGAGACCATGGGACGTAATTGCTATGCAAAACAATAGGATCATAGGGACGTGCCTGCTATGACTTCGATAGCCCGTGGCATAACTTTTTCTAACTCAATCGCGCGATCGAAGGACCCACTGCAAACTTTAAAAAGCATCATTCAGAACGTCTAGGCAACAGTGGGACACTTTTTCCATGTTATACACACATACTTGACTCAATAGGATTATTCTCTTAGCTATGTGGATTCATCTTTTTTATTATCAAGTCTATTCAGTGCAACGAAAACTTTTTTATTAGTGTAAAAGGTCAAGCTGAGGCAAGTTCACCGAAGCCATCCACCTGAGCGAGGAGTTACCTAGACCGAGCAAGATTTCGAGCAAGTTGTTACATGGCTAAGTCCAAACGCAATTAATTTTTTATTCCTCCGGTTGAATTGAGTGGGATAGGACATTACAAAGAGGATGAGAAAACCTATAAGACCGATGGAGTTTAGATGGAGTGCCATCAATAGGATACGAATCCAAAGGAATGTTGTATCTATAAAATATAATGGAAATAATCATTAGATAGATAAGGTTTCGACCGATCTTCTTGTAGTTAAACATAACCGTCATCATGGTCTTGGGAAGACTAAATGGAATCCCAAAGTGAATATGGTACATAGTAGACAACTCTAAATAGGTGACCTCATCGATATATTTCGTTTTGGGCAAGATAGAAACCATAATGATCCGATGAAGTTCATAGAACTGTTGATTCAAGTACCATGACATGAGCCATCCCAGAGGTCTGGGATTCGCAGCACATATCTCGTCCTTGAAGGTCTCTAAGTTTAAATCGACACCGAATTTGTAACGCCCCAGTCCCAAAATACGTAGGACTAGGAACGTAGACATGCCAGCTGTATTCATATGAAGTATACTCCAATATATGGAAACCTCATACGAATACATAAGCTGTAAAATGCAGAAGAACCAAAACTAATCTCATCCACACAAAATAAATGAATAAAAGACATCATATAAAGATAATGAATTGTCTTGATACAATATGCTGGGCGGAGACAAATCCACTACCAACAAGTAAAGGAAAAATATATGATGTACAAAAGAATGATTTTAGCGAGCGAAGCGAAGACGATCCAAGCACAATCATCCTCGAAGAAATGGAGATGGTCACGGCTAAAGCTAGAGTACCTGCGAAAGATGAGAGCACACACCTGGCGAGATAACCAGGTCCTGAGAGGGACGTAACAAGACACATAATATCATGCCATATAAACTGAATAAATATTGCTAAAATAAATAAAGGAATGCAATAGCGTACCTAACCGTACTATAGTGAATATGCAATAAAAAAAAACCTTTGACGCATGGGCCGGATCAGGAATATCAGGAATCAGGGCCGTATCTCCCACTGAAGATAACCGACTATCAGGACCGTACCTCCCATTGGAGATAACCGGCAATCAGGACAGTGCATATATGACCCATACATTAAGGAACTGTTCTTCCCACCCAATGCCTATCATGTTGTATCTACAACAGAAACCTCAATAACCGCTAAGTCAAACTAGCATACAATTCTATTAGCGATTATTCCTATCGCACGGCTTATACGCACCGGTTGCCAGCCAGTCTGTAATGCCCCAGTCCCAAAATACATAGGACCAAGCACGTGAACATGCCAGCTGCACATATACGAAGAATAGTCCAATATATGGAATTCTCAAATATGCACATAAGCTGTAAATAAAATAACCACAGGCCAGTAATATATAATCTAAACTTATCACAGCTCAACACAGAAGATAATAGAGTCCAAATAAATAAGTAAAAGTATCAAAAGATAGCCGGGTGAACATAATCACTCCAAACCGCTATGAAAAATAGTCTCACAAGATCAGAGTCCAACCTTCACAAATAGAAAGAAATGAGATACAAAAATATGTCCACTAATGTCGCAAATAAAGAATAGACTAGACATCAGTAAAGACTGCCTCGTCATCGATGTAGGATAGCTCCAACGCCGCTCCGTACTCCTGTGGAAAATTGTCTAAACCTGAAGAGATAACCAGGTCCTCAGGGGACATAGCAAGATACAAGAAAACACCATACCATATAAACTGTGATAATATAATAAGAGAAAAAAAGTTATGCATGCAATCGGGTCCCTGACCATTCTACTGTGAATATGCAGTTGAGATACAATCCTTCGACGCATGAGCCCTGGCTGTAAATGGATAGGCATCGTTCCCATAAAGGGCACCAGGGGCCTACGTCCATAACGCTCTGGAAGCGTCAGAGGGCACCATGTGCAAGGGACTACGTCCATAACGCTCTGGAAAACTTCAGAGGGCGCCTGGAGCCTGCGTCTCCAGAGGAGCGCACAGGTAATCAGGGAAGTGCAAAGAAGCCCATACGTCAGGTATTGTTCTCCCCACCCAATGCCTAGTATCATCATCTCCATGACTGATATGAACCTCTAATAACCGCCAAGTCTTCTAACATGCAATACTATTGGCAGTTACTCCTATCCGTCGCACGCTCGATACGTAACGGTGGCCAGCCGACTACGCGGATACGTGTCCTACATGTGACTCACATCACGTGATACAACAAGTATCAAGGCCGTATGAGATATACCAATACCTCAACATCAATGGGTGGTCACTAGACTAAGTCAATACAAGAGAAATAAATAAGGCGAGGTAAACGACCGATAGAGTCGCTTGCACCCAAGTGTGACTTGGACGCACAGTTTAAATATCTAAAAAAAATGCTAAAAATAATAACTAAAAATAAGAAATATAATAATCACAGAGTAAGGTGGCAAGGTATCTTGCCTGATGGTGCAAAGTGGCAAGTCCAAGTAATCACAACATCAGCCAAAAAACGTCACAATCTCCAAACCACTTCGGACGCTGAAACAAATATCAAAAATGCACTCGATATAAAATATATACCTAGGAAATGCCTGTCCAAAAGTCTAATTCTGGAATAGGGGCAAAATCATAATTTTGGGTCAAAACGATGTCCGCCGTTGGACCCGGTTTGTACCGAAATACGTACCAAAGTCTATGGTCTCTAAAGTCATCAAACTATATGTCTACGGATTCAGTTTGAGGAGAGGAACTCAATGGTATGTCCAGTTTTGGATTCCGATGAGCCGTGCACAAAATCGCCCGTTTGAGTGGGTCGCAGGCCCGCCAAAAAGGGGTTCCGATTCGACTTTCTCAGAATCGAACCAAACTTGGCACACAGGACCAGAATTTCGATTCGGACCTGTTGGCGCAAGTTTCTTCTCGAATCGATGACTGTACACGAAGTTAGGACAAAGTTTACAAAACGTCGATACGGGGGATATCTCGACGGATACGGACTGATTTTGTCGCGTACAGACGACGAAACTGAGTTCCGTCAGTTCCCACACGTCGGCAACATCCATACGCGCCTTTCGATGTGTATAGCGCGTGACCATGTCACCCGGTTTGTCGGGACGCACGCCGTATCGGACAGAATTCTAAAATTTTGTATTATTTTTAAAACAGTTTTTCTCCTACTTCGACATCAAATAACTTTTTACACATTTATCGAAACAATGATCCAGAAGGTGCATTGCATTCTCGTTTATGTTGTTAACTACTGTTTTTAATTAGTTCATCAAAAACCCTAATATTTAGATCGTAATTAGGCTTACAAGTCGAGGTTTGGAACAGCCTTGTTGCTCTGTTTTTCGAGCAATGCGGGCTCAACTTCGTGTCGAATTTTTGACCGATCTAGGGAATGGTGTCGGGATCCATCAAAGGGAATGCGAAGTGGGTTATACTGGCTTCCTATACTAGTTTGTAGAATCGAAAATGATCATGTATAGAGGAGATGTGATGGTGAGAAAGGGGGTTACCTTTCTGCGTAAAATACCGGTACTACCACTGTCCCGGCCGGTTGGCGTCGGGTTCCACGGCTGTGCGGCGGTCGCTGGGGGGTCGGAAAGGTTCACCAGGGTTCGGGGTCGAGAGCTTCAGGAGGAAGATGAGTTATGGGAGGTTTTATGGTTCGTCGCGGAGCAGTACTTATACTGCTGCCGCCGCTTCTCCTAATCCGAATAGGAATACATGGGGCTCGGGTTGCCCCTATAGCAGCTGCTGCTGCTAAATGGTTAGCTTTAGGGGGGTCGGGCTGAGGTGGGCCGGTCCCACGTGGGCTGGTCCCCTCCCGTTTACTTTTTTCAATGCATTAGAACTCAGGCGTTGAGCAAACCGAGGCTGGCCCGCCATTCACTTCTTTTTCTTCTTTTATTTTTAACCATTATATATATATATATATATATATATATATATATATATATATATTAAGCAAATATATATATATATATATATATATATATATATATATATATATATATATATATATATATAAAGCAAATATATATATATATATATATATATATATATATTTGCTTTATATATATATATATATATATATATATATATATATAAATATATATATATATATATATATATATTTTAAGCAAGCAAAAATTCCTCAAAAATTTACAAATAAATTCCTAAAATCCTAGATTCTATTATTCCTTATTTAATAGTAATACTAACATGCACACATATAATATATACACACATACATTATTTATGCTAATAAGCTAGTAGCGAATAAATTCATAACTAATGAAATGTATAAAAAAATTAATTAATTTATAGAAAAATCAATTATAAATTATGGGGGTTTACATCCGACCCAACTTAAAGAAAATTTTGTCCTCAAAATTAAAGTAAGGTCGGAGGATCGGATGTAATGCAAGGAAATTAATAGTACTTAAAATGCAAGAGATACCTTCGCCTTCGAACAAATGCGGGTAGCGGTTTCGGATGTCGTCCTCGCGCTCCCAAGTAGACTCCCATGGCGAGTGATGTTTCCATACCACGCGAATCAATGGAATAGATTGATTTCATAACACCTTCACTCGACGATCGAGGATACCTACTGGTTGCTCTTCGTACGACAAACTTGGTCCAACTGTGATCTCGGAGTGATCAAGCACGTGATTGTTGTCCACCACGTACCTTCTCAACTGAGATACATGGAATTCGTCATGCACTCCCTCTAGCGACGTTGGCAAGGCCAATCTATATGCAAACTTTCCAACACGTTCCAAGACATCGAAAGGCCCGATGTACCTTGGACTCAACTTGCCACGTCCTCCCAATCGAATCGTGCCTCTAGTGGGGGATATCTTCAAGAACACATGGTCACCCTCTTTGAACTCCAAGGGTCGACAACGATTATCTGCCCACTGCTTCTGACGATCCTGCGCTGCTCGCAGGTGGCCCTAAATTTTCTTCACTGTCTCCACTGTGCTCAAGACCCACTCGGGACCCAATAGATGTCGCTCTCCTATGTCGCTCCAACAAACAGGAGACCGACACTTCCTACCATACAACGCCTCAAACGGAGCCATCTGAATGCTCGTTTGATAGCTATTGTTGTAGGAAAACTCAACAAGATGAAGATGGTCCTCCCATGAACCGCCAAAATCAAGCATGCACGCTCTCAACATATCCTCTAGCGTCTGAATGGTACGCTCCGACTGGACGTCTGTCTGCAGATGATACACAGTGCTAAACTTCAACCGTGTGCCCAAACTCTCTTGTATACTCCTCCAAAAGTGCGAGGTGAATCTCGAGTCGCGGTTCGACATGATACTAACTGGCATACCGTGTAATCTCACAATCTGCTCCATATATATCTCTGCCAATACCTCTGTCGACTGGTCCACTCTAAAAGATAAGAAATGGGCTGACTTTGTAAGTCTATCCACAATCACCCAGACTGCGTCACGTCCCTAGGACTCCGAGGAAAACCCGTGACGAAATCCATAGTGATGTGCTCCCACTTCCACTCGGGAATGGGTAGCGACTGCAATAATCCAGCCGTCCTCTGGTGCTCCGCCTTCACTTGTTGACATACCAAGCACTTGGCAACGAAACGAGCTATCTCTCGCTTCATTCCGTGCCACCAATAATACTGTCGTAAGTCACGATACATCTTGGTTCCTCCGGGATGAATAGAGTAAGTCGAACTGTGAGCCTCGGCCATAAGCTCCTGACGTAGCTCTCCATTGGGTACATAAATGCGATCACCACATCGCAATGTCCCTTCTGAGTGGATCCTCAAACCCGTCTGCTCTCCTGCTTCAGTCCTCTCTCTTAGTCGTCGAATTCTAGCAATACTGGGCAATGCTGCCTTGATGCGCTCTACCAATGATGATTGTACTTAGAGGTTGGCTAATATGCCATCTGCTTCCGGTAATACTACCTCAATACCAAGCTGCTCTAAGTCTCTAATCAACTCCTTCTGTGTAGTCAAAAAGTGTGCCATGGACTTACGGCTTAATGCGTCTGCCTTGACATTAGCCTTGCCCGGATGATAATGAAGCTCGATATCATAATCCTTCATCAACTCCAACCAACGTCGATGTCGCATATTCAACTCTTTCTGTGTGAACACGTACTTGAGGCTCTTATGATCAGTGTAGATATCAACCTTCTCCTCGTACAAGTAGTGTCTCCATAGCTTCAAAGCAAAGATAACCGCTGCGAGCTCTAGATCGTGGGTTGGATAATTCTTCTCGTGCACTCTCAACTGTCGCGATGCATATGCTACTACACGCCCGTGCTGCATCAATACACATCCTAATCCCTTCCCTGATGCGTCATTGTATATCACAAATCCTCCCGGGCCTGATGGTAGGGTCAAGATCGGTGCTGTGGTCCATCGCTTCTTTAACTCGTCAAATACGGCTTGACACTCGTCTGTCCATACAAACTCCTGATCCTTGCAAGTTAAACGAGTCATAGGCCCCGCTATTCGAGAGAAATCTTCTACGAACCATCGGTAGTAACCCGCAAGTCCGAGAAAACTTCTCACCTCAGAAGCTGATGTGGGAGCGGGCCATGATTTGACTGCTGTGATCTTCTCTGGGTCCACTGATATACCATCACCTGTAATAATATGACCAAAAAATGATACCTCCTTGAGAAAGAAATCACACTTGCTAAGCTTCGTAAAAAGTTTCTCATTCCTCAATGTTCCCAAAACTATTCATAGGTGCTGCTCATGCTCCTATTGACTCTTGGAGTAAATCAAGATATCATCTATAAAGGCTACTACAAATTTGTCCAAGTACTGGTTGAAGATCTTGTTCATTAAATTCATGAAAACCGCGGGAGCAGTGGTCAAACCAAAAGGTATGACCAAGAACTCGTAGTGTCCATACCTCGATCGAAAGGCCGTCTTTGCAATGTCTTCCTTCCGAACCTTCAATTGGTGATAGCCTGATCGTAAGTCAATCTTGAAGAATACTTTTGCTCCACTCAGTTGATCGAATAGATCGTCTATACGCGACAAGGGATACTTGTTCTTCACCGTCACCGCATTTAATGCTCTGTAGTCGATGCACATGTGCACTGTCCCGTCTTTCTTAGGCACAAAAAGAATAGGTGCTCCCCATGGTGACGTACTGGCACGAATAAATCCCTTCTCTAATAAGTCATCAATCTGCATCTTCATCTCTACCAACTCCTTGGGTGCCAGATGATATACTCGAGATGAAATAGGCTCGGCTCCGGGAATAAGCTCAATAAAAAACTCAATATCTCGGTCAGGTGGTAGTCCTGGCAATTCCTCGGGGAATACATCCTCGAATTCGGTGATAATAGGGTGCTGAGGGGTGTCATGCATCATCATATGAGTCCCCGATGTGGGTGCATCATAACTCTCTCCGTCTTCTTTGGTGAACTCAAACTCTGCCACATTCGATGGTCTAAAGATAATACTGCTCCTATGGTAGTCTATGAGAGCGAAATGCTGGCTCAACCAGTCCATTCCAAGAACCACATCAAATGTCGGCATAGGGAATACAAGAAGTCGTGCCATCATCTCTCTTCCACTTATCACTACAGGACAACGTCTACAAACACCACTAACAGGTACAACTCCTCCTCCAGTGAGGATTCTAACATTCTTATCTAAGGGTGTGATGGAAATGCTGTGTCTAGTGGCAAAACTAGTGGCTATAAATGAATGTGTGGCTCCAGTATCAAATAATGTAATAGCAGAAAAAGATGCAACTAAAACCATACCTGCTATAACTTCTGCCTCTGTCTCTATATCCTCAACAGAAAGTGAGAATACCTGTCCATAATTCTGTCCTGGGCCCTGAGCTCTGGCCTTGTTGTACTGTACGCCTTGGGGAGGCAATGGTCGACGAGGTGCTCCTGCTATGGGCCGTGGTGCTGGAAGAGCTGGGGCTGTGGGCCTCGGGTTCTGCCGAGCTTGTACTATCGCCTGTTGCTCCAGACAGTCCTTAAGCATGTGCTGCTTGGATCCACATCTCAAGCATAATCCAAGGCGAGTCCTGCAGTCGTTCTGGAGATGTCCTTACTTCTTGCAGTAATGGCAAACGGGCTTCTGATAAGGTGAGGGCCTCTGCTGGAACTGTCATGTGGCCCTCCTAATAGGTCTACTCTGGGTTGCTCGGGCTGGTGTAACTGCTAGTGTATGTCGTCTCGATGTCTGCTGCTGCTCCTTGCGAAGAATCTCGTGAGCACGAGCTTCTTCCAGGACAGCTGAATGGAAGACTCGAGACTGGGTAGTCGTATAAGACTTGAACTTTGGTGCAAGCCCCTGGTAAAATCTCCTTGTCTTCTCTAACTCTGTCGGAATCAATCCCGCACCAAATCGACTCAGACGATTGAACTCTGAGTCATACTCATCAACGGTCATATTCCCTTATTTCAGATGAAGGAACTGGTCATAGAGACCATCTCGAACATGAATAGGGAAGAACCTCTCATAAAATGTATCATAGAACTGCTTCTAAGTGATCCTAGCGCCTAATCGTCTCTCTTCTACCTTTCACCAGTGGTGTGCATTATCTTCCAATAGTAGGTCCACCGCTGTCATCCAATCTCGAGCTGGCAACTGGGATGCCTTCAGTAGCTTTTCGGTACTAATAAGCCACGGTGACACCTCTAATGGCTTCTCCGTTCCTCTAAAAGGCTTAAGATTCATATCTGTGAAATTCTTGATAGAGCCTTCATAAGGATGCAGAGCCGGTACCGGTGCTGGTACTGGAGGTGGTGGTAGAGGTCTAGCCATTGCTGCCATCATCGTCTGTCTCATCAGCTCAGTCTGCTGCCACTGAGCCTGCATCCTGGCATACATAAACTGAGTAGTAGGGCTCCCATCAGTCGGTGGTGGAGGCATCTGAGGTCCCTACGATAGGGGAAACTGCTGAAGGAATGGTGGTGGAGGAGGCAGTGGTACTTCCTTCCGGTGGCATGGTAGTGGTCTGTCCAGCCTGGCTGCCTGGGGGTACTGCGATCTCTGGATACTCCGTCGTCGGTGTCGTAGTAGGCTGCGACTGTCCTGGCTGGTATGGTGTCGCTGGAGTCATTGGAGGATTCTGTCCCTCCGAAATAGCCTCTTCACCCGATGTGAGGGCCAAGGCAGAAGTGCGTCCGCTTCTTAAATACATACCGTTGGCACGAAGAAGATAAGTTGATATTAGGAAAGATTAGATATGAAGTAAATCGAATAATCAAGGAAGTTTCGAAAAGTTTGGAAGTCAAGAGGTAGTAGTAGTTCTGGATGAGATATTCCTATTCTATATGCAGGCTTGTTGGGCACAGTCATGTAACCCAACAATATTATCTTTGACCTGCATGGGCCACCATAAAAACATGTAACGCTCCAGTCCCAAAATACATAGGACCAAGCACGTGAACATGCCAGCTGCACATATACGAAGAATACTCCAATATATGGAATCCTCAAACATGCACATAAGCTGTAAATAAAATAACCACAGGCCAGCAATATATAATCTAATCTCATCACAGCTCAACACAGAAGATAATAGAGTCCAAATAAATAAGTAAAAGTATCAAAAGATAGCCGGGTGAACATACTTACTCCAAACAGCTATTAAAAATAGTCTCACAAGATCAGAGTCCAACCTCCGCAAATAGAAAGAAATGAGATGCAAAATTATGTCCACTAATGTCGCAAATAAAGAATAGACTAGACATCAGTAAAGACTGCCTCGTCATCGATGTAGGATAGCTCCAACGCCGCTCTGTACTCCTATGGAAAATCGTCTAAACCTGGAGAGATAACCAGGTCCTCAGGGGACATAGCAAGATACAAGAAAACACTATGCCATATAAACTGTGATAATATAATAAGAGAAAAAAAGGTATGCATGCAATCGGGTCCCTGACCATTCTACTGTGAATATGCAGTTGAGATACAATCCTTCGACGCATGAGCCCTGGCTGTAAATAGGATCGGCATAGTTCCCATAAAGGGCACCAGCGACCTACGTCCATAATGCTCTGGAAGCGTCAGAGGGCACCATGTGCAAGGGGCTACGTTCATAACGCTCTGGAAAACGTCAGAGGGCGCCTGGAGCCTGCGTCTCCGGAGGAGCGTACAGGTAATCAGGGAAGTACAAAGAAGCCCATACGTCAGGTATTGTTCTCCCCACCCAATGCCTAGTATCATCATCTCCATGACTGATATGAACCTCTAATAACCGCCAAGTCTTCTAACATGCAATATTATTGGCAGTTACTCATATCCGTCGTACGCTCCATACGTATCGGTGGCCAGCCGACTACGCGAATACGTGTCCTACATGTGGCTCACATCACGTGATACAACAAGTGTCAAGGCCGTATGAGATATACCAATACCTCAACATCAATGTGTGGTCACAAGACTAAGTCAATGCAAGAGAAATAAATAAGGTGAGGTAAACGACCGATAGAGTCGCTTGCACCCAAGTGTGGCTCGGACGTACAGTTTAAATATCAAAAAACAAAATGCTAAAAATAACAACTAAAAATAAGAAATATAATAATCACAGAGTAAGGTGGCGAGGTATCTTGCTGATGGTGCAAAGTGGCAAGTCCAAGTAATCACAATGTCAGCCAAAAATTGTCACAATCTTCAAACAACTTCGGACGCTGAAACAAACATAAAAAACGTACTCATTGTAAAAGATATACCTAGGAAACACCTGTCCAAAAGTCTAATTCTAGAACAGGGGCAAAATCTTAATTTCGGGTCAAAACGATATCCGTCGTTGGACACGCTTTGCACCGAAACATGTGTCAAAGTCTATGGTCTCTAAAGTCGTCAAACTACATGTCTACGGATTCAGTTTGAGGAGAGTAACTCAACGATATGTCCAGTTTTGGATTCCGATGAGCCGTGCATAAAATTGCTCGTTTGAGTGGGTCGCGGGCCCGCCAAAAAGGGGTTCCGATTCGACTTTCTCAGAATCGAACCAAACTTGGCACACAGAACCAAAATTTCGATTCGGACCTGTTGGCGCAAGTTTCGTCTCGAATCGACGAGTGTACACGAAGTTAGGACAAAGTTTGCAAAACGCCGATACGGGGGGTAACTCGACGGATACTGACTGATTTTGTCGCGTACACACGACGAAACTGAGTTCCGTTAGTTCCCACACGTCGGCAACGTCCATACACGCCTTTCGATGTGTATAGCGCACGACTACGTCGCCCGGTTTGTCGGGGCGCACGCCGTATCGGACAGAATTCTAAAATTTTGTATTATTTTCAAAACAGTTTTTCTCCAACTTCGACATCAAATAACTTTTTATACGTTTATCGAAACAATGATCCAGAAGGTGTGTTGCGTTCTCGTTTATGTTGTTAACTACTATTTTCAATTAGTTCATCAAAAACCCTAATATTTAGATCGTAATTAGGCTTACAAGTCGAGGTTTGGAACAGCCTTGTTGCTCTATTTTTCGAGCGATGCGGGCTCAACTTCGTGTCAAATTTTCGACCGATCTAGGGAATGGTGTCGGGATCCATCAAAGGGAATGTGAAGAGGGTTATACTGGCTTCCTAAACGAGTTTGTAGAATAGAAAACGATCATGTATAGAGGAGATGTGATGGCGAGAAAGCGGGTTACCTTGCTGCGTAAAATACCGGCAATACCACTGTCCCGGCCGGTTGGCGTCGGGTTCCACGGCTGTGCGACGGTCGCTGGGGGGTCGAAAAAGTTCGCCGGGGTTCGGGGTCGAGAGCTTCAGGAGGAAGATGAGTTATGGGTGGATTTAGGGTTCGTTGCGGAGCAGTACTTATACTGCTGCCGCCGCTTCTCCAAATCCGAATAGGAATACAAGGGGCTCGGGTTGCTCCTATAGCAGATGCTGCTGCTAAATGGTTAGCTTTAGGGGGGTCGGGCTGAGGTGGGCTGGTCCCCTCCCCTTTACTTTTTTTTTCAATGCATTAGAACTCAGGCATTGAGCAAACCGAGGCTGGCCCACCATTCAATTCTTTTTCTTCTTTTTTTTAACCATTATATATATATATATATATATATATATATATATATATATATATATATATATATATATATATATATATATATATATATATATATATATATTTAAGCATGCAAAAATTCCTCAAAAATTTACAAATAAATTCCTAAAATCCTAGATTCTATTATTCCTTATTTAATAGTAATACTAACATGCACACATATAATATATACACACACATACATTATTTATACTAATAAGCTAGTAGCGAATAAATTCATAACTAATGAAATGTATAACAAAATTAATTAATTTATAGAAAAATCAATTATAAATTATGGGGGTTTACACAGTCACGCATGTCCGTGTTCTACATGCGACACACAACTTCGTGGTACAACGTGTCAAGGCCAATGAATGCAACACACACGGTGGTCCCTTAAATCTAGGTTAAATGTGTCAGAAAACAAATACATAGCAGGAAATATAACTGAACAGTAAGTTCTAATAGGTTATGCCATGTATCACGGTTTATTTTGCATAAAGAAAATAATAATAATGCATGAAATATGAGCTAAAGTAAATAAATAGCAAATGGCAAGGTGTCTTGCCTGGTAGGATGCCTGGTGTACTACAATGATCAAGGTGGCATGAACTGCGACTTCGGTGTAATAACTACACAAGGTGACCTCTGATGGTGGCACGGACAGTCCCATTGGGTCCAGAAGGGTCAATTTAGTTAGGGTTGATATGAGGACGTACCAAATTTGTAAAGGACGAGGATTATGGCTAGTCGAGATGAGAGACGATAATCGAAGAAAATTTGTAGGAAATAGATATATATATATTTTTAGGAACTATTTATAATACTTTGGAAAATATATTTTATTAGTTAAAATAATTTCTAGGGAAATACTTTGAAAAATCATATATCGTTTTTAGACTAAAAATTCTAACTTTATAAAAATATGTTTTGATAGAAACGTTTTATTGGTTAAAATATTTCAGAATAATACTAGAAATTTACAAAAATTATTTTAGGACTTCTAGACCAAAAATAAACATATGGAAGCCAACTTTTTATAACTTATATAATTGGAAAATTATTTAACCTATATATTTTTATTTGAATATGCACCCCCTCTTAATAACTTAAGAATACTCATAAATATAACAAAAACAATAATAATAATAATAATGATAATAATAATAATAATAATAATGAGAGTTTATAAAGAAAGAAAATAATAGAAATAATAATAATGATAAGAATAAAAATGATAATAATAATAAGAATAATAATAACATCTTGATAATTCTTAGTATATATTTTTATATAAAATACTTTAATGACACTATATAGTAGGTATACCTAGTAAAATATTTTGACTATACTATTCCTTGTAAATTACCGAAAACCTAATAATTCTAATCAAATATCTATTATTTTACCAGTAATAATAATACCAATTACTAATAAATAATACAAATAAAAAAATAAAAAAATAAAAAAAGAAACCTGAGCACAGCTCCTCTTACGAGGTGAGGACAGAAAAGAAAAAAAAGGTTGTGCTCCTCTTCACGAGGTGACCACCGAAAATGAAGGTAAGAGAAGTCAGTGTAAGGAGAGGAAATTAATTTGGGAGTAAGAGAGAGAAGCGGAGAGAAAAGGCTTTCGAGAGGAAGAGGGTGAGCGCGAGAGAGAGCGGGAGACGGAGAAGAAGAATGGTAGAGAGAGAGTGTACTTCGGTGGATGGCGGAAAGGGGTGGGCGGCGGAGCTGCGGTGGCGAGGGTTTCTCGGCCAGGCGACGGGGAGAAAAGGGGGCGACGAGGATCGGGGCTCAGGCGGAGGAGAGCGGAAACATGGGCGGTAGGAAGAGTAGCGCCGGCGAAAAGAGCAGGACGGAAGAGATGATCGGGATTCCGGCGGCTGGAGGGTTTCGATGGCACGCGGCCACGGCGGCGCGTAGAGGAGCAGAGCCGGCCCCAACATGACGAGTGGTGGCGCTGGCTCGAGCGGCGGTCAGGGACAGTTCGAGATCGGCGGAGGATGGCGCCGGTGGGGGTTTCCGTCGGAGAGGGTCTATTGGCGACGCCGGCGGCCTGGTCGACTCGGCGGAGGTGAGTTTTAGGGTTAGGGTTTTATTTCCTTCCTATTCTCGATGGTGGTGGCGGCCGTTTGGCTAGTGGTGGTGCAGGGGGTTATCGTAAGGCTGGTGATGGAGTCGACGGGGAATGGTAGAGGTGGTGGTCGTGGAGTCGACGGGTGTGGCTGGACACGAGGGGCTACGACCAAGGTGATGGTGAGGATGATGATGATAGTAGTCGGTACGACCGAGGTCGGTGGACGAGGGATCGCGGAGGAGGCAGCAGTTGGAGTCGGGGACACTCCGGTCGTTGCCGGTCGGGAGGATGGGGGACAGAGGCTGTGGATGGCGCTACTGGCCAGAGACGGTGTCCAGGCTAGATTAGGATTAGGATTAAGATTAGGATTAGGGTTAGAGGATTGGGTTGCTGTGTCGAAATCGTGTCCGACATATGGACACGAAGAAGGTGAAATGTACATGTAAATAAAATAGTGAAAAGGAAAAAAATAGGGGCACGGACACGATGCACGGGATTAGGGTTTGTGGAAAAATTTATGGAAGAATTGTGGATGATAGCAAGTTATGGATGAGTACCTGCCTATTTATAGGATGTGAGAATTTTCAGTTAGATAAGGGTTAGGAATATTTAAAACCCAATTAGATAATTTGCTACTTAATTTAAAATCAATCAAATCCAAATCCAAATACAAATCCAATTTAAATCTAATTAAATTTTTAGTTTAAAATCAAATGGGAAAAATCAAATTTCAAATATTTAACTATTTAAATAAATCCATAAATTCAAATCAAGATTTAAATTGCCACAATAAATTCAAAATATATTTTTCCAAAATACTAATAATAATAATTTCAAAAATATATTATTATTTACAAATAAACTCAATAAATATTTATGAAATATATATGTATACGCGAATAATATTATTTATTATTAATAACTGTTTTTACAAAAGACTTTTTATAATTAATAAATAAAATAATAATTTGGAAACTTTGGTACGATAACAAAATAATTATTATGTATATTATTTTTGAAACTATATAAAATAGAAAATATTTTTCTAAAATATGTACGCTCGCACATATTCGCACTCGTCGAGCAAATTCGAAAAAATGAACTTTCGCGCACGACGTACAATGCAACTATGCGACGTACAATACAAAATTTTAAATCAGTACCAAATTTAAACAAAAAAATAGTAAAAATTTAGGGGTTTTACAGAATTGGACTTTAGTGATGTCAACTAGAGCATCTCCAGTATTGGAAACCTGAAGCCATTCACTCCAGTCATCATCATCAAATTCTATCTCGATACGATAGGCTGATGAGTACAAGATGTCTTGCAAATATTTTAATTTGCAATAGAACATCCGAAAGACATTTTTGTATATCAGATTAGAAATTTTCAAAAATTGACGTAGGTCGATATTTTGAAAAGTTAAACAGTATTTCGAAAATATATTGAAGTTAATGGAATTTCTCGAACAAATAGCTCATTTATGGTATTCATCAAACTAAGCCATAGAGGTTTCTAGATCTACAAATAAGGTAGCATCAAAATTATCCTCATCGGATGGAGGAGGATGGCTAAACAACTTTCTAGAGGACTATACGATGGGCTTGACGTTGAAGCACATCTCCTCTATTCTTCTTCTTAGATATTCTAGGAGCCATTTGTAAATGAAGAATAAAGTGAGAGAATTACCTCAAAGAACGATGTAGAATGGAAGATCAGAACACCTAAAAATCTTTGAATCCAAATTTTGGAGTTAAGAAACCCTAAGAATTTGGAGAAATTCAATGTTAGGTTTTGAGTAAATTAGGGTTTGGAGTGGGTTTTTGTGGCTGATATTCGAGAAAAAAAGGAGAAATAATGAAAGGTTGTGTTTTAAAGGATGTGGTCCAACAGTCGGATATGTTCTGGAACATGGGTTACCGAACTCGACCAGAGTTCGGTTCGAGTTCGACATACCTGAATTTAACAAAAAACATGATTTGTTTTATGAAAAAAATAACTAAAGACTATTATTCATTTGATTTAATAAATATTTGTTACTTTAGGTTAGCTGTAGGGGCCAGATCCTAGCTAGCGTTAGTCCGGTGACTAGTGCACCATATCGCTTCAGGCTATTTACACATGTATGTACCAAAAATAACTTTGACTTAAAATATCGTTTGAATAAAGTCTAAGTATTTTTCTAAACACAAAACATTATATTTCCGAAAATTCAAGAATACCTGTCACGACCCGCACTCGGATATTTGAACATGAGCCCGTGGGCTATGCCCAGCCTACGTCGCAGTATCGATGGTAGAACACTGTCAAGTACCCAATAAATATCTACAACATCTAGATGATACAAGATAATACATGTACTCAAATCACACCACAAACGACTAAGAAAGATATGAAATAGAAAGATATCAATAACACTGAATCAAACAGAATCTACAAATAAATATACGAAACCAGAAAGTACCGGAGACAAATCCGATAACTAATTATAAATCATAAATACAAAGGCCTAGAACTTCTGGGAGCCAACTCACGATGAATAGAACATCGAAATTCGTCTCAGCTAACGCCATCCTCTAGTCCAATAATGTGGGGCATAACAGTTCCTAAAAATGTGATTATCCAGTCAGGATTGGAGCGAAGTACATAACACTAAAAGCAGTTCCAGAGCATGGTAGGTAATATAGAACTAGCAATAGAATAAGATACATGACATACTGTAAAAAAATACAGAAAAAATAGAGAAATAGCATCATAAAGATATAAGGCGACTGAGTACGTGAATAAGATAGTGAACATGGTAAACTGTAATAGTATAAGTAATTTAGAGCACAAGGCAGTTATGTGATTGGTTTAGGTTGCACATGATTATTCTATGGTAACTCTATTAGATGTGAATGTATAATCAACTGGTACATGAATATACTAGTGGGATTAATCACATAACCACTTCTACTCCCCTACCCCAATTAATACACAAAGTCCCGATCACGTTACATTACGTACATGATTGTTAGTTTGAACATTAAGCACATATGAGCACATAAGAGTACATGAGAGCACATAAAAGTACATGAATAATACAAGTACAAGGAGTACGTGATGTACATGAACATAAAATATTCGATGCATCCGAAGAGAGGATAACATCTCAGGTCATATATAGTACCAATCCACGTTAACAATGTGTCAACATCAAGTAAAGTAGTCTAGAGCAGGCAATATAAATACTATTATGATGAAAATAATCAGACAATATACTCACCCAAAATGGTTGGAGTCGACGTACGCGACACGAACGCACGAGAGAGGTACAATGCGATGCTCCACAAGATGGTCCCAACGATGGTACAAACGGTCCCAACTAGTTCAGAATTGTTCAAATAGCCTAGTTTGGTATGTAGAAGCCTAAAATCAGAGTTCAGCACGATAATCGAATCCAGAAAGAAAAAATGACTATATTAGTCGTGATTTGATTTAATACGCTAAAAAGAAATTGATTAAGAAATATAGTTAATAATATTTAACTCAAAATAATATTAAAAGTACTAATACTATATTTAGAGCTGAGGCTAACCATTAACTGGTAATAGGAGCCCAAAATGGAGTTTAATGAGAGCAAATAAAACTTTTAGACTTAAACCCCAAATGAAAAGCCTAAGTAAAATAGTAACAACAACAAACTTAATCAAATCCATTAATCATAGTAATTGATCTAGAGACCCTTATTATTAACCACAATAATAATATTGATAAGAATATATAAGTAGTAATAACACAATGTTTGTACATTTACGTTCATTAAAATATATATATATATATATATATATATATATATATATATATATATATATATATATATATTTTATATATATATATAGGGAGCGGATCAAAACCCCCTTTAGAAAACCCCCGAAAACCCCCCCTCACTCTAATTCATAATATTAATGTTAATATTAATGTTAATATTAATGTTAATGTTAATATTAATGTTAATATTAATATTAATGTTAATGTTAATGTTAATATTAATACTAATTTTTTTATATTAAAGTTAATGTTAATATTAATGTTAATGTTGATGTTAATATTAATTTTAATGTTAAGTTTAATGTTAATTATAGTATTTAATGTTAATATTAACATTAATATTAACATTAACATTAAATTATGAATTAGAGTGAGGGGTTTTTTTTATGGGATTTTCTAAGGGGGACTTTTGATCCGCTTCCGTATATATATATATATATATATATATATATATATATATATATATATATATATATATATATATATATATATATATATATATATATATATATATATATATATATATATATATATATATATATATATATATATATATATATATATATATAATTTATGAGCCTTGTATACGTGGCTAGGCTTCGGGATTTTGAGCCTTGTGCCTTGATTAATAAAAGGAAGGGGTTTTCTATATATATATATATATATATATATATATATATATATATATATATATATATATATATAAAATATATATATATATATATATATATATATATATATATATATATATATATATATATATATATAATTTATAATTTATAATTTATGCACAACACTATATATACTATATTCCCAAATTATTATAGGTGTACCTATTTATAAATATTGTACCCAAACATCCCAAAACATATTAAAAATAAGTTTGAATTCTTTATGTCTATAAGCCCAAATATAAATGCATAAAAATATAGTTCACAAGGATCTGGCCTGGGCCCAGCCCAAAATGGAGTTTAATTAAAAGATTAACTAAATACACTAAATTATCCTAGTCCCTATTAATTTACTGATCTAATAAACTCAAGGGGGTCACTACTGCTGACCCCCAAAATCAAAATCCATAAGTTTATAAAGAATAAAGCAGATGAATAGTTGCTACTGTTCCCAAGATTTTTTAAATAAAATCAAATAGCTATTGGCTTAAGCTGATCCCTAATAAATGAAATGAGGGGTTGTTTACTGCTGGTGAGATCAAACAACTACCAAATAAAAGGAAGTCACCTCTGATAACAGCTGAGAGAAATTTTTAAATAAAAAAGGGAAATTTTGAGTGGCACCCCACTTTATTTTACCATTTTCATGGTGCACCCCACAAGTTTCCAATAATGTACAACACCCCCCCACTTCCGTTCAAGATTAACGGTTGACCGCTTTGTGGTATAATTTCTGACCAAACTACCCTCCTTTGTTCAGAGAAGTTCTGAGATGTTTAAAATAAGCTTTGAAATACCTAAAGTACCCTTTCTTGTTTCCTACATTAGCAGATCACGTTCTCTTCTCTTTCTATGACCTAACCCCCAAATCTCTCTTCCCATTGAAAATCCGAAGCTTCCCCAACTCCAACTCTCATGGCCGACGCTGCAACCCAGGTAATGTTAAATTGATTTTGTTTTTTTCCTTTAATATATGAAAGCTGTTATTTTTGTGTTTTGTTTGTCTCAAATCGTGGGATTTTCTCTTTTGATTAGGACAAATGTCAAATATGCTCGATGAACACCCACGTAGCAGACGAATGTTCTTTTTTGAGCTCACCGTGCAAGATTGGAAGTTGCAGGGGAATTAGGTATGTTTCAAAGTCCAATACAGAAGCAAATCTCGGCCGCAAATTTTTGAAGTGCCCCCTTTGCTCGGATTTTCAATGGCTGGATGTGGCAATTTTGGGTTCAAGCTCCAGACCTTCAAGTTCAATAACTCAAAGGGGAGGTTGTTTCAAATGTGGTGACCTAGGTCATTGGAAGAGAAATTGTCCTTGGCAAGAAACCACTTGCCCTAATCCAAACTGTGGAGGAAGGAGAGTCATCTTAATGTCAAAGAGGAGTCACAGCAAGGGTAGAAGATTCTTGCAATGCCTGAAGTGCAACAATGCATTCCAATGGTTGAATGAGGCTACGGCTATTGACACTAACTCTGAAATTCCAGTTCAAATTGTAGTGAACACTACTTTAGAAGAGTTATGTAGAAATTTTGGAAGAAAATTTGCTATGTGAAGTTGTAATCTGAAATGTTGTATTTTGCTATAAAATCTTGTATTTTGCAGTTCAAATTGATTCAAAACATATTTATTCCAGCTCAAATCTTGTATTTTGCTCTGAAATTCTAGTTCAAATTGATTCAAAACATATTAATTGATTGATTGACTATATAGAATCTTTTATTTTGCTATAAAAAATTAAAATTGACAAAAATACTGCAGAACAGCCCATCTTGTGAATTGAACAAAAATGCCATGCAGTGTACAGGTGAATTGAACAATTGAACAAAAATGCTATGAAGTGTACAGGTCCTCATTGAACAATTGAACCAAAATGCTATCCAGAATACTTCTTGTGAATTGAACAAAATGTCAGATTACAAAACTTCACAAAATGCTATCTAGAATACTTCACATATGTAAGTTCACTTCACATAAGAAACTTCCCTCTGTCTGTGTTGGAGCCCCCTGGTCACACCCTCCAGCAGTGAAGACCCTTGAGGGCATTTAATCCAGCTGCTCCTCAGGAAGATCCACATCACTGTCACTAGGTAGTGGATCCAACTGCTCCTCATGAAGACCCTTCTTGACATGTCTTCTTGGTTTGTGGGCTACTTTCTTAATCCTCCTAGTTTTGCTTGGTTTTAGAAGCTCAGTAGGTTGTTGCTCTTGACTTGCAGGGTTGCCATATTCTTCTAAGAATATGTGTATCTCCCCTTTGTTGTCAGGAAGTGGTTTACTAAACATATCCAACAACCCAGCATCAGTGAGGAGCTCCACTGTTTTCCCATTCAACAACTGATCAATCCAGTAGTACTTGTAAACTCCCACCAAGTGATTACTTTCAACTGTATAAGGTATATCCAGCAGACTTATAAAGTCTGGGTCTACTTCAACAGCAATTGAACTACCTTTAAAATGGACCCTAAGCATGTACTTCCTGTATAACAGTACAACTACCCTTAAAATGGCCTATAATAGCATACAATGGCACATAATAGCAATTGAACATAACTACCCTTAAAATAGCCTACAATTTCATACAATAGCATACAAATAGTAATAGACATAAGCGCAATTGAACATAATATCATACAATAGCATATGAATTGTACATAAGAGCAATTGAACATAATATCATACAATATCATATGAATTTCATACAATAGCATATGAATTGTACCATATGAATTGTACATAAGATGAATTGTACATAAGAGCAGATATCATACAAATATCATACAAATATCAGAGTGCATTATCAACTAATATCACATGTTGAACCCTAAAAAGGAAGACAAACCCTAAAAGTGCATTAAAGGAAAGCAAACCCTAAAAATGCATTAAAGGGTGCATTAAAGGGAAACAAATCCTGAAAGTACAATATCATACAATTGTATCAGAGTGCAATATCATACAATTGAACAGTAACATATCATACAATTGAACAGTACAATATCATACAATTGTATCAGAGTACATTAAAGGAAAACAAACCCTAAAAGTGCATTAAAGGAAAGCAAACCCTAAAAATGTAGGAAAACATACCCTAAAAAGGGAAACCAACTAATTGCAGTGTACAATTTTAGAAAAATCCCTAAAAACAAAACCTAAAAATGATATGTTACGTACATTAAAGGAAACCCTAAAAGTTTTAGTGTACAAATTTAGGGGAAAACCCTAAAAATGAAACCTAAATTATATCTAAACGAAAGGAAAAATTAAATTATTTTAGAAAAACCAAAAAACTTTCAGTTTCAGTGTACAATTTTTATTCACTTTAGGAAATTTTAAATAATTTCTTACCTGGGTATCTGGTTCGCCATGGAATTTCGAGGAAACCTTCAATTTACAAAAATCTGATCGAAAGGGAAAAAAACCGAGCATGGATCAAAAAAATGGTCAAAAAAGGAGAAAAAGAGATAAGAGAGAGAGCAATTTGTACCTCTAAATTCTCCTAGGCGTCGGAGTACGGTGAGGGTGAAAAGTCGACGAACGGTGACGGTGAATAGTCGACGAGAGAGAAGAGGGAGTATAAAAGAGAGAGAGAGCGATTGGAATTCTGAAGGGAAGAGGGGGGTCGTTTAGAGAATAAAGGGTAGTTTAGGGTTTTTTCTTTTTACGTTCACTGCTCTCAACACGTGAGGGGCAGTTTGGTCCTAATTTATGTCTAATATCGGTCAACTGTTAACTTTGAATGGAAACCGTGTAATGTGGGGGGTGTTGTACATTATTGAAAACTTGTGGGGTGCACCTTAAAATTGGTAAAATAAAGTGGGATGCCACTCAAAATTTCTCAATAAAAAATGGGGAGAAAGCTCAAGGCTGTGCTCCTAAGAAACGAATGGCTCTTCCTTCCATATATTCAATAAGGAGAGATGAGGGGGTTCATTCCTACCAATATTTCCTAACAAGATAGAGCAGGGACACGAACAAGAAAGGGAAAGCTTATAGCAGGTCAGATTCTCGACGGGGGCAACCAGCGCATGAAGGCGGCCACTTGGAGGAGCGGCCAGGCGGTACTGGGTTGTGTCGACGGAGCGGTTGGATCTAGGGCACGACGAGGATTTCGGTCCTGGCCGTAAGGGGGTTATCGTCGGCTAGGCAAAGGTCGTAAGTCGGAACGACGAACGTGGTCAACGGCGGGTGTTCGGAGGATGGAGACGATAGTGGCCAGGTTTGTCTCTCTCTCTATCATCCTCTCATTGAATTTATAGCTTGGAAATAGGGCGACAGTGGTGGTCGAATGTGGTATGGTGGTCGGGAGTTCCTGTGGTGGTAGTGTAGTGAACAAAGGAGAAAGTGTGGTGGTTTTGATGCAGGAGCCATTACGATGGTGGTCGGGAGTCATCAGCCAGGGGGATGGATGGGAGGTTGGGGAAATGGTGATGGTGGTGGATTGGTGACGATGGTGGTGGTGCTGGTATTTACCGGGCGGTCGAGGGGACGGCATTTAGAGGGACGATAGGGTGACAGTGATGGTCGTAGTAGTGGCGGTGTTGCTTGTGGTGGTGGTGTCGGCCTGTTATGGGTGGTCGGAGATGGCCAAGCGCAGTGGTTGGATTAAAGAGTGCTGGAATAGGGTGGTGGCGTCGACTGATGATGTTGCCAGTGGCGGTGGTCGTGGACTATGGCAGTGGGAGCCGAGGCAGGGTGGTCGGGTGTAGTCGGAAAAGGATTGGTAACAAAGAAAAATAGTGGCTATAAGAAATTCTAGGGATGTGTGTAGGAAATTAGGGTTTTGGGATGTGTGTCTATTTATAGTGTTGAAAAGAAACCCTAAGGCCTCGTTTGGTTACCGGAATTTGAGCTTGGGAAAGGAAAGTGATTCCTTTCCTATGTTTGGGAGCCAAAGGAAAGTTGTTGGAAAGGGAAAATGATTCCCAAGAGGTAGAAAAATAGGGGAGAATGTGATTCCTCCCATTTATCTAAGGAATCACTTTCCCTCCAACTTTCCCGCATTTATTACAAAATTTTTTGACCAAAGTATCCATGTTCATAATATTATTTACTATTTTTATCCATAACATCTTTTAGACAAAAATATTTCTAAGTAATAATTATTTTTATTAACACGAGGGTATTTTTGGAAAATTGATTTGATTTTGTTTCATTTCCTTACAAACACCAAACACTATAATGGAAAGTAAAGATATATTCCAGCTATAAGCCCGATCTTTCCAAACACCGGAAATGAAAGTTTATAGGAATTATAATTTCCTAAAGGAAAGGAAATACCAAGGAATCAGTTTCCTTTCCTTTCCATTACGCGAACCAAATGAAGCCTAAAGAAAATGTATATGTAGTAGAAAATTAGGAAATTAGGGAAAATCCTAACTGTTAACCATTTAATTTAATTAGTGCTAAACTAATTACTAGCTTCTAACTAATTAATTAGTTAATTAATTAATTAATTACTATTTTATTTGAAATTATTAGCTAATTGCAATTTAGCTATTGCCCATCGAAGCTGTAGTCCACAATCCAGGCCTAGGCTTGGTAGGCTAACGTTAGAACCGACATTGGTACTAATCCGACGTGAGGAAAAATAAATAACTATCCGATTTATCAAAAATTATTAAACTAATAATTAGTAATAAAATATTTTATTTATAAAATATAACTTTACAAAATATTTTCTCTATATAAATAAATATTTATAACTTATATATAATTTTTTCAAAATGGACAGAAAATTTAATTAGGATAAAATCTCGCATAAAAAATAGTTTTTACAAACCAACGACCAACAAGCACCGATAGCAATTACGGTCAAAAATATTTCTTAACATTAGAACTTCATGATTTTCAAAGGTTCAGAAAATTCAGAGATTTTAAAAAAATTACAAAATTTTTGAAAATCCAAGAAATCGATTAACGGAGGTTATAATATCTAACTCACGACGAATAAAGTTGAATCAGTCTTCAACCAATAGTTTTGTGAATATATCCACCAACTGATGATCTGTGTCAATAAATTCTAAACAAATATCTCCGTGTTGTTGTTGATCACGTAGAAAGTAATGATGTATTTCAATGTGTTTAGTACGTGAGTGACATACACGATTCTTAGTCAGTTTTATTGTGCTAGTGTTGTCAACATAAATGAGAATCTTAGTATAGTGCAGATTATAGTCTTTTAAGATTTTCTTTATCCTCAAATTTTGTGCACATCAATGACCTGTAGCGATATACTCGACTTTAGTTGTTGACAATGCAACAAAGTTTTTTTTTTGCTAAACCAAGAGACTAGAGCTTTTCCTAGGAGATGACACGTACCGCTGGTACTTTTACGGTCTACTCTGCATCTAGCAAAATAAGCATCATAATACCCAATTAAGTCAAATGATGTGGTTTTGGGATACTATAAGCCTATAGTAGAAGTACCCTTAAGGTATCAGAAGATACGCTTAACTACGCATAAGTGTGATTCCTTACGATTACCTTGATATTTGCACAAATGCAAACGTTAAACATAATATCATGTCAACTAGCAGTTAAATATAATAAACTACCAATCATATCTCGATACTTACACTGATCGACTGGTTTGCCACTTTCATCAAGATCAAGTTTGGTTGATGTAGTCATAGGAGTCCCGATAGGCTTTGCATTATCAAAGTCAAATTTTTTTAGCAAGTCCTTCGTGTACTTAGCTTGATTGATGAAGGTTCCCAGAGTGTTTGCTTGATTTATAGTCCGAGGAAGTAGTTCAATTTTTCCATCATACTTATCTCAAACTAACTCTACATATAATTAATAAATTTTTGACATAAATATTCATTAGTAGAACCAAATATAATGTCATCTACATAAATTTGCACTAGTAAAATGTCATCATTTGAAGATTTGATAAACAAAGTTGTATCAACTCTCCTTTTTGAAAAACCATTTTCAAGTAAGAAGGTACTTAGGCGATCATACCAAGCATGAGGGACTTATTTGAGTCTATAGAGTACCTTACGCAACTTGAAAAACGTGATCAGGTTTTTGAAAATCTTAAAAACCAGGGGATTATTTCACAAAAACTTCTTCTTTTATAAATTTATTTAAAAATGCACTTTTCATGTCCATTTGAAAATTTAAAATCGTGAGAACATGCGAATATACAAAGCATGCAAATAGATTCAAGTCTAGCAACATGAGCATAAGTCTCATCATAATCAATTACTTCTTCTTGATTATAACCTTGAGCCACTAAACGTGCTTTATTGCGTAGAACTTGTCAATCCTCACTTATTTTATTTCGGAACACTCATTTGCTATCAATTATAGATTGACTAATAGGTTCAGGAACAAGTTTCCAAAGTTGGTTTCTCTATGGCATAAATCCAAAATTTATCTAAAAATGTATATGCTGCTGATTTAGGTTCTACTTGAGAAATGAATGTGACATTAGCATGTATGTCTCTAGTAGAAGAACGTGTACTTCCTCCGTTCAATACATCACCTATGACAAGGCGGGTCTCTGGATGGTCTATCATAAATTCCATCTTCTTTGGTAGACTCTCCAGATAGTTTTTGTCAGCGACAGTATCTTCAGTCGCTTTTTGTGTGTTCCTTGCGTCTTCATTATCGTGGTCACTTGCTATTTAACTATTGAGCTCATCAAACGAAACATTAATCTATTCTTCAAAATCATAGATCTTTTATTAAAACTTTATATCCCTTACTCTTGGGAGCACAACCAAGGAATATCCCTTAGTCTGCCTTTGAGTCGAACTTTCCTTGGTTATCCTTGGTGTTCAGGATAAAACAGTGACATCCAAAAACTTTAAAATATAAAATATTAGGAATACGATTAAACCATAATTCATAAAGTGTTTTCTTCGATATAGGTCAAATTAGAACCCTATTCAAAATATGACAACCTGTACTTACAGCTTCAACCCAAAAATATTTTGGAAGATTGTGCTAGTTTAGCATGATTCTAGCCATATCGCTTAGATTTCTATTCTTTATCTCTATAACACCATTCTGTTGAGGAGTTCTAGGACAAAAAATTCATGAAAAAATCATTTGTTTTGCAAAACTTTTTAAAATCAGAATTTACGAATTTGCCTCCATGATCACTTTAGATACGAGTAATCATGAAACCTTTTTCATTTAAAACCTTTTTTGCAAAAAATCTCAAATTCAAAAAGTGCATCACTTTTGTTTGATAAAATAAAACCCATGTATATCTAGAGAAATCATTAACAATCACAAAGACATAGAGCTTACCACAAGGCTGGTGACTTTACTAGGTCCCAAAAAATCTATGTGAATCAACTACAAAGGTCTAAAAATACTTTCAGCGTTGATGGATTTAAATGTGGATATAGTTGCTTTATTTTTCTTGCAGCCAGCACATACCATGTCTCTCTTGAATTATATTTTGGTAGTTCTTTTACCAATTTCTTCGTATATAGCCTCCAAATGGTATCCATGTTTGCATGTCCTAGTTTCATATGCCATAGCCAACTTTCATCTTTGTTGACTTATAGGCACTTAATTGCACTATTAGTAATTTCTAAAAAGAAAACATAAACATTATCCTCCCTGATTTCTCATAGACAGGATTACCAGTGGACATATCATATATAGAATATTTGTCTTTAATACAACTAATACTATGTCCATTGTCAGCAAGATAACTAATGCTTAGAAGGTTATGTTTTAATTCGGTTACGAGACAAACATCTTTTATTTCTGGATAAGGAAAAATACCAATAATACTATTACCTATAATGTTACCTCTCAGATTATTTTTGAAGGAGACATATCCTTCTCTTTTTATCGATAACGTCGCAAATAGATATGTATCACCTGTCATGTGCCATGAACATCCGCAATCGAGCTCCATTTACTCTGTTTGCCATAACAAACGGTTATACAAACTTTTTATATATTAAATGTGTAAAGAGTACAATCGATTCCTAAACAGGAGGTCTAAGTACAAAATTACTGGGAAAGTGTGACAGTGGAGATCGAGCATTTTAGTGGCTCCTTTACTCCGTTGACGATCTGACGACGAGTTGAACTTGCTCTGGCTTTCTAGTACTTGTGACTGGAACTCTGTGTTGCCAATCAATAGAATGTCGAAGTTATAAAGATTTCGAAGCCTCTTTATCGACAGAAAACTCCTTTTATTTATAGGCGAGCACATATATGATGTACATAAGGATTGTGCATGAACACTACACATGGAGATATGAGAAAATCTCGAGACTGCACGATGAAGGTTGCTATGGAGCTGACACGCGGCAATATTGGGATTCTCTTTTATCAAGATCTTGGGGGCATTATCAATATAACTGAATAAATGACACATGGCATGTGTTTAGTGTTGATTGGCCTGATGAACCTGAGTAGATTCTGTTCCTATCTTTGAAGTTGGATTTTGTTCATATCTTAGAGGATCATTGGTTTAAATAAACCGACTGGATATGACCCACGTCCATAGGAACAAATTTCGTCCTTATCCGTAGTTTAAACAAACCGATAGGATATTGTTTTTATCAACAGAATCAAACTCTGTTCTATCTTAAGAGCGGTGGTTTAAACAAATTGATTGGGTGATATCAGACACGATATAAGTACCTGTTTGTGGCCACGTATGACAATGTTACTTTACAGGACTGCACATCTATGTAAGGTACACTTCGGGTGAGGCTTCGATGTCACTGCACTTTTGGGTGACAAATAGATCGTATTTTCGAAGACGATAGGGTCACTGCGCTTCTAGGTGACGAGGAGACTGTGCTTCAAGCGACGGAGTCACTGTGCTTTGGAGCGACGAGTAGACTTTGTTTTGAAGATGACGGAGTCACTATACTTTTAGACGACGAGGAGACTACGTTTCGAAGACGATAGAGTCACTGTGCTTTAGAGCGATGAGTAGACTGTGTTTCAAAGACGACAGAATCACTGCACCTTAGAGCAACAAGTAGACTGTGTTTTGCAGACGACGGAGTCACTGCACTTTTGGACGACGAGTAGACTGTGTTTCAAAGACGACGAAGTCACTGCACTTTGGAGCGACAAGTAGACTGTGTTTCATAAACGACATAGTTATTGTACTTTTGGATGACAAGGAGACTTGTGCTCGAGGCAACAAAGTGTTAGCTGAAGGATCCATTGAACGGGCTATGCTTCTGGGTGGGATGGAAGGAGCTGCGCTTCTGGGTTGAAGCAGGGAAGTTGCGGTTCTGAGTTTAACCGAAGTGACTGAGCTTCTGAGTCGAGCTGAAGTGGCTGTACTTCCAAGTCGAACTGAGGTGGCTGCGCTTCTGATTCGAAGGTGCTAGTTTTTTGTCAAATTCATATGAGCAATTTAACGACTGCTCTTTTAACGGATGAGTCGGTCATCCTCTTCTTTAATTGTCGCCGTTATTTGAAAAATGAAAAAAGTTTGTGGCCTAGGATTCAGTCAAATGAACCTATTGAATAAGATTCATTATGTTGAGTCCTAGTCTCATCCCATTAATTTAGGGGTCTTTGACCGGTTGATACATGGAGTTTGGGGTTGGACCACACTCAACCTATATAAAGGGGAGCTTTTCTGAAGAGTTATGTCCACTGTCTCTTAGCATTTCCACCGTCATGCTCGGTCCTGACTTGGCTTGGAACGGCCGTTGGCCTTGCACAAGTTGACTGTTGGTTGTGGATCTCTTCGTTCAAAGAAGCTATGTCCTTGTAGAAGAACTGCTACTGGATTTTGAGATGCACTTGAGTGTTTGGCATGAGGAGTTCGAACCTGAACAACATCTTGGAGGTCTTCGAGATCCAAGCTTTCGGGTTTGGATTGATTGCCAATCCGAAGAGCCACAGGTTGTGCTCTGCCCTGCTCAAGAGCCGCAGTAGTGTGGCGAACAGGAGCTGTGTTCTGGCTCGGGCTAATGGCATTTCATTAGCCATATTTGAGTACCTCTGCATCTGGCTAGGAAGTTGTTTGCTCTAACGAGGAAGCGATTCGCTCTGATGAGCTGCGCGTCTGAGGGGCTGCGCACTTTCTGAAGATTGCCCACTTGTAGACTTTAGGTGTTTTAGTCTCTATATGTAATCATAAATAATCTGTAATAGATATTTGTAGGCATAATTTTAATAAAGAAATTTTTATGTACCATATTTGTCTGCTGTGACTTTTTATTATTGTCTGCGCTTTTGGATACCTGCACTTTTGTGCAGTTTGTATGCAACAACTTCTTAGCACCTGTTCTTTTGTAATGGCTGCACTTTTTTATGCTTCTTCAAGACCCCCTTCAAAGTGTTTTGAATTTGAGCCAACTTGGAATACTTTGAACATAAGCATGATACGTGTCCTTTACAAACGAATGCCCAGCACGCTTGCTGATAGGTTGTCGTCACGCTTAGCCCTCCGCATTAAATGTCTTGAGCCGTCGTTTTATTAAAATTTAATCATAACTCCTCGTTTCTAAGGAACGGTTATCATGATCTCAACTCTTAATTCCCACGTCGTCCGAAGAGTCTCTACGAAGCGTTTTGTCTTCTTTTGCTTACGTGGTCGCACCCTATAAGTAGGGGCTGTTTGGATAGAGAAAAGCTTTCTTTCTTTTTCCTTCCAACAGAAGCTTTTTGTCAAAGCTTTCTTCTTCCTTCGAACCCTAGCTTTTTTGTATGGCTCCCAAGAAATCAAGAACCACAAAAGCTCATGTGGCGACTACGGCGAGCAGGAAAAAGGCTAGAGGAAAGCGGCCAGCTTCAGAGGCTGTTGATGTTGATGAATTCTCGGCCGTCGACGTCGTAGTTCACAGCGACGTGCGGCCGCCTATCATAAGTAATAAACTTTGATCCTTCGTTATGCTGATGCACATGAGTGTCTACTCCTTAGAGTGTCGTCTCGTAGATGTGTTGAAGCTTTTCTTGCCGATGCGTATGGATACTGGCTCTTCGGAGGAGTGCTTATAGATGCGTTGAAGCTCTGTTCAACCGATGCACATGATTGTTATTTAATAAAGTAATAACTGTAAGATGTGCTGAAGTTTTTACTAACACACATAATTATTATGCAGTGCCTGTACGGATTCTCCCTCGCTAAAACGTAGTTCTGTTAAGTAGTATCTGCACAGATGCTTTCTTACTTAAGCGCAGTATTAGAAGCAGTACCTGCACAGATGCTAGCTTGCTGAAATGCAGTGTTACTAAGTAGTACCTGCACGGATGCTTGTTTCACTGAAACATATTTCATACTTCTGTTCTTATTTTTGTGTAGTTTTTGTGACCAGCTCCCTCTTCAATAAGGTTCTCTATGACTTCTTCGTCTGCACGCTAGGGACAAACGTCGACCAGGAGCTCGTCGAGCCAGTTAGGAGGTTGATTGTTGAAGATCAACCAGAGGGGCGACTAGATCAGATACAGGAGCAACGTCCAATTTATTTTTGCCGTATGTTGGATCAGGGCAGGCTGACACCCTCTCTAGACGTCGGCACAAGGTGCTAAAGCCTCAGTTCCTTTTTGGTGGTCAATTGGCCCTGAAGGAGATGAACCTCCTTGTAGTCAAGACAAACTGGTATTTTGAGAACAATGGCCTTCCCCTATATGTTTTGACGACCGATCGACACCTGCCATTGTCCGTCTTTTCTTGTTTTGTCGAAAGACGGTGTATGGAGTGGAATCTGACCCTAGTCAGGGGGGTCTAATCATGGGCCGCTTCATGGTAGACAAAAGTTCTAAGGCGAGGGATACTTTTACGTATGCTCGAGGCGGTGAATCATGTACCTTGCCGGTGTTACTCCCTGGTCATAGGTTCAGCGGTCTTCTCACAGATGTGCATCCACTCGGGGCTTCTATGTTTAGCAACAGGCTTCTAGTGGCTGGCTGTACGTACCCGACGGACTCCTACCAGGTCGAGGGCTGGGTTCACTCTGACAAAAAGTGGGGTGACTTGACCTGGTGGGGATTGGACACTTTTAAGGATGATCTGAGTGGTACTGGCTTACGCCATGCCATAAAGGCTACTGAATATGGAATCTCCATCAACCAGTCTTTGTTCTTGGCTCTGCTGGAGTTGTACAATCACCATACTGGGACTTTTTTGTACCATGTGTAGAGATGGGATTGGTTCTTCATAAGATGTTCGCCATTTCGAACCTACCTTGGAGTGAGCACCTGTATGAGGAGTATTTTCCTAGCCAGGATGAGCTAATAGGGCTGGAAGGCAAATACCCCGAGATGATGGTTGTGTACAAAGAAATGCTTTGCCATCATCAAGTGTGTGTGCGCCAGGACACCACAAAGGGTTACCCTTACTTCAATACGTGGAAAAAGAACTTCTTTAAGTAGGAACCGCCGGAACGCAGAATGGTTCGCTTTACCACTCACAAGGCGTATACCACTGCCGAGGTGGAGGGTATGATGGCGAAGGCAAAGGCGTCAGCTCGCTCGTTGGATGCTAAGGGGAAGCCTAACTCCATAGTCTGTAGCCATTTATATCAAAACTTGACCGTCGTGAGTCGGAAAGCGACGCTAGCTGTCTTTCTAATGATGTGGCTGAGGAAGGCTAGCTGTGGTGCCTGGAGGCTCAGGCTCCGTAGGACAGCTCGGTAGGTAGCTTATTATGCCGGCTGTAAGGTTCGCCTTCGAGCATTCTCTTGCTTTGCTTTCTGCCATGGTGTGCAACACTCTTCGAGGCCTGCAGGAGCTCTCGGAAAAGATAATAGACTATCGTGGGTGTAATTGCGAATTTGCTCGAGCGGAGCTGTCCTTCTATTATCTGGTGGCCTGGTTATCACTGCATCACACTGGTTTAATTATTTCAGGCACCATAGACGTCATGAGGAGGGGGACACGACCTTGCACAACTACCACAAGACAAATTGGGTCCATGATGGCATCCCTCCTATAGATGGGCATTAAACCATTTGGATGGCTACAGCTTTAATAGGATCTCGCGCCTTTCTACGACGGCTATCAGGCAGGTGATGAGCTGGTTGACCAGGCTGGAGAAAGGGCCAAGCTAACTACTGGTACTTTTCGTTGGTTGTTATCTATTCGTCTTTGTACCTAGTGTACCAGAGTCCGAACAAGGTGTACTTGGAGCGTTATTTGCCAAGTCGATTTGAACGTCAGTTTGGCTACAGCCAGACTATGATGAACAATCCAAGCACGTGTCTTGGTTATGAAGGCAGCTTGTTGGATGGCGCCCGTACGTAAGGTTATGATAGAGCTAGATTTACTATGGCAGCGTTTACACTCCCTGAGATGCATGGGGAGCCCCGAATCTTGTATTCTGTTGTAAAGTTTTATTATTGGTGAATAACTTCTCGTCAAGTTATGACAGAGAGCGGAGTTTTATTGTGGGTACGAAGTTTGAGAGGCCCCAGCTGCGATCTCAAGAGTTCGAAGCTGTAGGGGGTAGGTCTTCGAATGATTCCAGTGCTTCTTGGGAGCGAAGGGAGGATGTAGCACCGCTGGATTCCCCGTCGAAGCTTCGGACTTTCCCAACACTAACCTTCTCCTGCCAAGAAAATCAAACGGGTGGCACTCAAGCGCCATGCTTCATTACGGTAGAGTGCACCGCCTATTGTATCGACTTCATAGGTATATTTCAATTTTCCTTTCATTCAAATTTTTGCCCACAACTTTTTGCTTATCTTTGCTATACTGGTGCAGGCAAAGGAGAAGTCGAGGGTCAGAAGAGGATCACGTCCCTGAAGAGGACCCAACAGCCGTGGCAGCTGGAAACGTTCGGCCAGAGGAGTTTCCATCGCCTGTCTCGTTTGACTATGAGACTCGCGACTTTTTAGAGCTCATGGATTCACATCAAGAAGTGCCTTCTGTTGTGATACCCGGGGTTGGCCTTACATTTCATGAAGGCTTAGTTTGGGAACACGATTTGAGACGGGTTGTTCGGTCGAGGGTGCTGAAGGTACTGTCACAGTTTCTCCTAGGGAACCTCCTCTTCACAGAGGCAACATGGAAACTGTGTTAGAAGAATTAGCCCTGGCGTACATCAGACCTCGATCTCGGACGGTGGTTGTAGAGATTGTCAGAGATTCAGCGGCAGAAATTGCTGACGAGCTAGCTGGCCGAGCTGATGCGGCCGCTGATGAGCCGATTACTGAGGTTCCAGCCAAGATGGTCAATGGAATGGCGGTCGATGGTATTGCTGATGAGCCCATTGACAAAATCCTTAGGAGCTCAGCTAAGGAGACTGGGGAAGAATTGATCGAGAAGACCACTGAGGAACTGGTTAAATAACCCTCCACTGTAGTCACTCCAGAACTGCCTGAAGAGGTTTCCCTCGAGCAACCTGCTATGGACTTAGTCGAGAAGACTGCGGATGAACCTACCACTGAAGCTTCGGTCAGGAAGGCTACTGAAGGGTTGGTCAAACCGACCGTTGAGGAGATGGTCATTGAGATTGCTCAGGCTCCCGTTCACACAGCTTCGGTTACAGAGATGTTTGAAGAACCAGCGAGGGAGCCTACTGAAGAGCCGGTTATATATCAGACAGTGATGGCTCACACCATCTCTGCACCGTCGACGGCCTTCGCTCCAGTCATGGCTCCACCTTCTCTGACTGTAATTCCAAGATGCGTGTTAGCTGTCGCTACTGCACCTGGGCCTTATATTACGGCATCTCCGGTGACCCCGATGAGTATGGCTGACAACGCATACTATACCGACCTTATTCTGGGCACAGTTCATCATGCTTTGATGTGCCGCATAAAGGGTGTCTTGTGGGATAACCAATCGCTTAAACGGGCCCGGTCTATAATGGGGGCTCAATTGGTGGCCTTATGCGACTATCCAGAGTGTAAAGCGAAGGAGGACGCGATAGAGGCTCTGCTGGCGGAATTGGTAGCTACCGCCTTAGAGCTTCAAAATCTCGAGCGTGGTCTTTCGACCCTGGCTGTTACAAAGCTAGAGAAAATGGCCTCTGAAGTTTTCCAGCACGACTAAAAATGTCAAGCTTTGACTGATAGACTTATTGAGGTTGAGGCCAAAATTGAAGCAGTGACCGACGTCGAAGAGGTTCAGGTCTACCATCGCACAGCCTCGGAGGAACAGTACGAGACCCTCCGGGAGAAGATTGAGAAGTTAGAAGAGACTTTGGCTCTCGCCGAGAGTGAGTTGGAGAAGTCGAAGGACGAGCAGGAGATCCTTTGCCAACGCGCCGAAACCCTGGCTCGGGAGAGGAAAAGTATTGGCGTCAGACAGTGCTGGCCCTTGCGTGCCAAAACTTGTCCTAGCTCGAGGATGAAGCCGCTCGACGTTAGGAGACGAAGGGTCGAGCCAAAGCACTGGTTGGGCCACAAGTTGCTCTTTTGAGGAGCTGACTAGAAGAACTCCTGCATCGGTCTTCTCAATGCTGACATCCTTATCTTTTTGTCTTTTGCTTTAGACTCTTTTATAGCAAAAGAAAGAAAAAAATCTTTCCATTTTATGAATGAAAATTTTGGTTTTGTTTCTCTGCTTGTCTTTTTGCTGTGAACTTTCTTGTACAAGAGTTAGAATTCCCTTAGATGTAGTACGACGTGAGGGGATGGAGATAACTCTGCTGGAGATAGGGTGTTTTATTCAGAGGTTATATGGACATGGTAAACACAGGATTTTTGGTGGTAAAATTTTCCTTATTCAGAGGTATAAGGACATGGTAAGAATAGACTATGGATGTATAGAACGACTCAGAGGTAGTATGGACGTGAAAGGTTCTATAGATAATTATGACAATCATGGGGTATTATCATGGAAGAGATGTCTACTCAGAGGTAATATGGACATGGTAGGCACAATCTTCAACGGGGTGTAGAATAACAATTCAAAGGCAGTATGGACGTGAAATATTTTCTAGATAGTTATGACAACACAAGGTTATCATGGAAGAAGCGACTACTCAGAGGTAATATGGACGTGGTAGACGTGAACTTCGTTAGGGTATAGAATAAAAATTCAGAGGTTATATGGACGTGAAATGTTTTCTCTACTGGAGGAATATGAAAGAGGTGAATTCATTAATAGAATTCATGAACATCCATGGGGGATGCTGAAATATATGCCTCAGCATATGCCGATTTAGACCTCAGACATAGTATTTCTGCAGGACCTTGCCATTGATTGGCATCATTAGCAAGTCACCGTTGGATTTGGCCAGTCGGTAGGCCCCATTAGAGTAGACCGCCTCTATGACGAACAGTCCTTTCCACTTGGGCTCGAACTTTCCAGCCGTCTTGTGGGTCATCACCATCGGTCTTCGAACTGATAAGACGAGGTCACCCACTTGGAATGTTCTTTCCCGGACCTTTTTGTTGAAGGCCACGAAAATTCGAGCTTGATAAAGCTCGATCCATTGTTGAGCTAGCAGACGCTTTTTGTCCAAGGCCTCTAACTCTTATAGCCGTCAGCATTGATTGTCTTCGTTAGTCAGCTGGTTGGTGATAGCTACCCGTAAAGACGGGATCTGGATCTCTAGAGGGAGCACCACCTCGCTTCCATAGACAAGGAAAAATGGTATATTGCCCGTGGGTGTCCGGACAGTCGTGCAGTAAGCCCAGAGACATTCGCCCAGCTTCTCATTCCAGTCGCACTTATTAGAATATGTGACTTTCTTGAGCAGCTTGACAATAGTCTTGTTGAAGGCTTCAGCTAGGCTATTTGCTGCAGGATTGTAAGCCATCGACGCCACATTCTGTATTCGACACTTATCACAGAACCGATAGAATGTGTAGCTTACGAACTGAGGGCAATTATCGTAGATAATCCTCCCGAGAACTCCAAAGTGGTATATGACGTGATACTTAACAATATTAATCACGTTCGAGGTTTTCTCCTCAGCCAGAGGTACCACTTTCACCCACTTGGAAAAGTAGTCGGTAATGGTGAGGATGAACTGGTGTTCTTTGGAGGACGGTGGGCTAATCGGCCCAGTGATGCCATTCTCCATGCTTCAAATGGCCAGGCGGCCACCGTAGGGTGTAGATACTTAGAAGGTTGGTGGATGAAGTCATCATACAATTGACATACCCAGCACTTCTTTGCATAAACATCGTAGGAGAAGCCCATCGAATGAACGACGATACATCATTTTGGTAGCCATGTTGTAAAAGAAGCGGAGAGAGCGTCTCTTGACAGAAGTAGCTTCCTTCGGGTCTTCGGGTAGGATTCCTAGACTATGTAGTCTATGAATGGGAATCGCTTGTCCCGAACGTCGACATTAGTGTCTATTTGTTTTGAGTAACTTAGATACGTATGTAGATTATTCTTCGGGCAAACCAGCTCTCGACCTATCACCATGACGGTATATTGGGTTCTAGCAGAAGCTGCCAGAGAAGCGACGAGGCCAGCGAGTGCGTCGGCCTCCAAGTTTTGCAACCGAGATACATGTTCTATAAAGAACCCTATGAAGGTAGAAATGATATCAATTGCTGTCTAGTGGTAAGGAACCAGATCTTCATATTTGTCACGACCCGCACCCTAAAGTAAGGGTACGAGAAGTGGGTACGTCCAGCCTACGCTGCAGTGTCGGCAGTAGGACGCTGTCGTAGGTCAATCATCTAACAATATAAGATACCTGTACAGTATATACACTTCGAATGGAGGTGACATAGCAGAATACAGTCTCAATCACAACTAAGGTAGAATACGATAAGATAGATAGATAGATAGATAGATAGATATAAACTTATCCACACAAGCGATACAATAGATAGAAGCCCAAGTGTCTATGATAACATCTCCACAAACATCCAGATAAAATAAACTCCCAATATATACAATAATGTATCAATGAGAAAGACAAGGTAAGAGTCTAAGCTAGCAGTCTAAACTACTGGTGGCATATCCTCTACTGCAAGTGGGTCCAAGTCAGAAGTGTTGTCTATAGCTGCACCATAATAGGTAGACACCAGAGCCTCATCCTCGTCCTCTGTAATATTTTCAACAGGTCTAGTCAGGACAGGAGCGAGCACAATACATCTCAACAAATTATAACAGGTTAGGAAATATAAACATGCTAGAGAGTAAGATACATAAAACTTAAATAACAACATAATATAAAAGAAAGACTGTAAGTAAATAGCTACAATATATAAGACAACTAATCAGTGCTAGTGATTCAGAGTACAACATGGTTATGTAAACGGCACGATGTTGTACACGAGTAATCTACAGAGGTTATACACGAGTAAGCTACAAGATTGAGTACATAACCACTTCTATTCCCCCACCCCCAATCAATACACAAGGATCCAGTCAAGTTGTGTTATTGCACACGATGAGGAATGTACACGAAGGTTATGTGAGCACATGAGTATACACAATTTTACACGATTTGTACACGAAAGTCACAAATACAAGGAGTACACGATGCTGATGATAAAGTACACAAACATGAAATACCCGATGTATCCGCTAAGGGGATAACATCGCACGAAAAGATCCATATAGTACTAATCCGTGTTACCAATGTGTCAACATCAAGTAAAGTAATCTAAAGTAGAAAATATAATCCTAAACAAGATATGAATTGATCAGAGAATGTACTCGCCTGGTATCCTGAATATCTAAAGAGAATATACTGTCCGAGGAGTGGTGTCTGGCTCCTATAGAACAGTACAAGTCACTACATGTCCAAAATAGTAAAATAGACTGCTACAATGTATTCTACATGATGTTTGGGTCAATCTAGGCTAAAGTTAACCATTGGTCAACTCTAGTCAACTACACTAGTCAAACTAGGTCAACTAGGTCAAGTCCTAGTCCAAACAAGTCTAACAAGTCTCACTAGGCCTAACCAAGCCTAGGCTAGCACTCACACAATCACAAGGCAATGTGAACCACAACAATATATAACATAAAATAGATACTATGTATAAATACATACCTTCATAAATACATGCATATCCACATTACATACATATTTATATATATAGGCATATGCTACATCATGCATATTTACATAGTCACATAGATATATACATTCATGCACATTTACATACATACTTTTATACACTATATATGTTAACATTCATTACAATGCATTATATTTTACTTATACCTTTGATTGATTCATTCATTCATATATGACATTCATTCATGCATTTATACATTCATTCATTCATGTCCCATATGCATGCATACTTTAGTTCAGGCATTATATTCATTCACATATCATTAAGTTGCATACATATACTTATTTTTATTACATACATGTCATTCATGCATATTACATACTTACATGCATCTATACATAATATACATTGTATACAACATGTAAAACTAGAAGAGGGAAAAAATGAAATGGAAAGGGAAAGAAAGGAAAAATGTAAGAAAAAGAAAAAACAGTGGACATATACATGCTTGCATCATATATTCTACATTACCATACATGCTATCATTATATATTGCATTACATTATGTATATATTATGCATTCATATCTATCATTACATGTATACCTTGCATTCATATCTAGCATTCATTATATACTTTCATGCATACATTGTATATCATTCTTTCATTCATGCATTTATGCATTGCTTATATATATTACATTGATTGTATTCCTACATGCTTGCATTCAACCATATATATACATTAATGTAAAGAGGATACATATCATATATATATTATTTCATTCATCTAACATATCATGCATTACATACTCTATAATCATTTAATATCCATAGTACATAGGCTCATAGGTTACACAAAATGTCTATGTCGTATAGTCACTCTTCTACATAAAACCAATACTATATCAATTGGGCCTTCACTAAATTCTAGGATTAAAGTATGTTATAGCCCTTCGTGTTAGCTTTTCGAAACTTCAAAAGGATCGCATTTTTGTGTCCGGAAGCTCCCGGAATCACAAAAATACCGAAACGCGTTCGTCTTTCGTATATCTGACACTCAAATAGTTCTACAGAAAGTTTCAGAAAGAATTTGGCTTATTAAAATATATATTTGGAAAGCTAAGTTCTTTTTAAAAAACGGAAGATTAAACGTAGTTCTAAGCTAAAAGTTATGACATTTCTATGTTACTTTGGTTAATAAAAACGTGGATGAATATTATGACGAATTTGAGTTGTTTTGGACAAAAGAAACACATGTTGGCCAAGATACTTGGATACCAACATAGGTATCCAAATGAAACTCATTCTAACCATCCTAACTAAGATCAATCCACTATCTAACCATTATAAAATTGAATTTAAATATCTATTTAAACTATTATCATACATACATACACATGGGGTGTCCTAATTTGGGGATCTATCAAGTAGGACACAAGACACAAATCTAAAATCCTCAAGAGAGCTCCAAATGGCCTCAAATTTGAATCTAAAGGGGACACATGCATTTGGATGGATCCTACAGATTCAAAACTAATTTACATGGAAAGGAAATAGATTTAGAGGATGGGTTTTACCTATTGGGAGTGAAATTCCAATAAAATCCTTTAGGACACGGCTCCGATACGAAGATCCCTCAAAGTGGACACTCCTCCTTGCACTTATCTTCCAATCCTTGGTAGCACCCTTCCCTTGGAGAATGGGAATGATTGAGGGAAGATTTGGTGAAGGAATGATTTAATTTGGAGATCAAATCAAAGGGAAAGCTCTCTAAAATTAGGGAAGAACAAAAGGAAAATAAAAGAGGCAAGATTGTAATGAATGAAATGAATCATTCTCCCCTAAAGGTGGCTGCCATAAAAAGTCCATTAGGGCTAATGGAAAATGTCCTAATTGCCCCTCTCTAGTCTCATATGGTTAAGTCTAGACTAGGTTCAAGTTTGGGGTCAAAAGGATCTAGTTTTGAGTCTCTAACTTAACCATTTTAACATGATAAAAATTAGTCTAACTAACTAACTTAAATTTTGGGTTTTGTGGGCCATACTTAACTTAATATTGGGTCCCATCTAGTGTTTAAGCTACCCGGGTCACAATAAAAGTCGGAATGAGATGAAACTCAAACCCGACTAAACAAATCCAATAAAAACAATATTAAAAATATAAAATTTTCCCAAAATATAAAAATATAAAAAATGACCAAAATCATAATACATCAATTTAAATATTATTAAAATAATCTAAAATTCACCAATTAATCAAAATTCTAAATAATTCAAAAGTCACAAAATGACCAAAATACCTTTAGTCTAAAAAGTTGTAAATAGTCATTCTAATCACATGGTTCGGTCCCCATGGTCATGGTTAGTCTCTAGGCTCAATAGTTCTAGGGTTCTTTAGCTCACACATCAAAATTATAATTCACCAATTTTAAATAGTATTAAATTAATTAAAAATTTCCATAAATCATAAATCCTATTATTAAATAATAAACTTTTACAAAAGTTCAAAATTATCCTCATTTTAGAAAAGTGGGTGTTACAATGTTGGACCTCGTATTGTCCGCGAACCTGGTTGATAATCAGTTTCGAGTCACCATAGGCCTTGATGCAGTCAACCACCAACTATTTAGCAAGCTGGAGCCCGATGATAAGAGCGTTATACTCAACAACATTATTGGTGTATGACTCCATGAAAGAATATGCACGGTGGATGATTAGGTTGTCAGGAGTGATGAGAACGACTCCCACTCCTGCGATGATCTCATACTTTGGTCCTGTTCTTGAAGCGCCATCAAAGAACATACGCCAAACAGAGTTATCTGAGATGGCATTGGCCTCTAGGACTTCATCGGGAATGTCATCGTAGAGCTTTGATGTCTCTGGCACAGGGTGTGCCGCCAAGAAGTCGGCCAATGCTTGGCCCTTATCTACCTTTTGTATGACGGACACCATATCATAAGGAGTCAAGAATATCGTCCACGTGGCTAATCACGTGTTTAAAGCCCCTGGCTTAGTCATAAGGACTCTGAGGGGGTTGACTCGAAAGATGACGTAGATTGTCTGTCCGGCCACATAATGGCGCATCTTTTGAATGGCGAAGAATAGAGCAAGACACTCCTTCTCCACAGGATTATACCGATGCTCGACCCCAATCATAGTCCTGCTGAGATAGTAAATTGCCTATTTGTGGCCTTAGTTGCTTCTTTGGGCTAATAAAGCACCGAGAGAATGGTCTATAGCTCGGACACATAGCAGGAAGGGCCTCCCTACGACCGATGCCACTAGTACTGGAGGACTAGTAAGGTACTTTTTGATGTCGTCGAATGCGCACTGGCATTCTTCGGTCCAGACATAAGAAACTCCTTTTCTTTATGAGTTTGGTGAAGGGTTGACATCGACCAGAGAGATTTGCTATGAATCTTCTGATATATGCCAAGCATCCTTGCAGGCCTCGAAGCTGATAGAGATTCTTCGGGAGAGCCATGTCCAAGATCGCCTTAGTCTTCTCAGGATCAATATGAATACCCTTGGCTGTGACGATGAAACCCAAGAACTTGCCACTGGAGACTCCCAAGAAAGACTTGGTTGGGTTCATCTTTAGTCGATGTGTCTACATCAAGTCGAATACTGTCCTCAAGTCGTCCAAATGGCTGGATTTCTTATTGCTTTTAACGGCAATGTCATCAACATAAATTTCTACCATTTTTTGGAGGTATTTGCAGAATATGGTACTCATAGCCCGCTGCTATGTCGCACCCGTATTCTTTAACTCGAAGGGCATCACTGTGTAACAGTATATCCCTTTTGGAGTCCAAAATGAAGTATGCTTCTCGTCTTCGGAGAACATCTTGATCTGGTTGTAGTATAAGAAACCATCCATGAAGGATATAAACTCGAAGCCACAAGTGTTGTCAATCATCACGCCGGTGATCGGGAGGGGGAACTCGTCTTTTGGACAGGCCGAGTTGAGATCCCTGAAGTCTATGCAGACCCGAATCTTCCGGTTCTTCTGATTGACTGGAACAATATTGGCCACCCAATCCGGATGTTGCTCCTCACGAATGAAGCCACTAACTATGAGTTTGTCGACTTCTTTCTCGATAGCAACTATAATATTAGGGCAGAAATGATGTTGTTGATGTTTGACATGCTTAGCATCAGGCAAGATGTTGAGACAGTACATGGCAATTTGCAGGTCTAAATCCGGCATGTGTTCATAGCACCAAGCAAAGACATCGATGTACTCTCTGATAAGCTGTATCTGAGATTCTTTGTCTCCTCCAGTCAAGCTTTTGCTGATGAAGATGGGTTTAGGGGAAGTCTCATCTCACAGCTCGACTTGGATGACCTCATCTTCAATGGAAGGTTCGCGCTGTTCGAAGCGCTATTCCCATTGGGATCCCAGGCATTGAGCCCAAGGTTCATCCTCAAAGAATTCGAGTAATTGGTCTTCATCCTCGACTGGGGATCTGCAGAGACCATATTGACGGACAGTATCTTTTTGAAGGCTTGGCCGATACTGGTATCAGAGTCCTAGGTCAAGGAGTCGGAGGAATATGAATGCATTAGGACCTCCGGCTCTGAGCTCTCTGAAGTTGCTATAGGTGTAACGTAATCCAATCCCCGACGAGTGCGCTGATAGTAATTTTGAGACTTTCCCATTGGAGCATGAAGTCATAAGGGAAGGCGTCGACCTTTGCCATAGTTCAGTCCACTGTCGCTTTTCAAGTCGTAACCTATCTTCTGAATAAGGTGTTTAGCTTGAGCAATGTAACGGTAGAGTTGCATCCTGCCGTTATCGGGTTCTGTTTCTGCCGGAGTCAGCCGCTGAGGGTGCTCCAATCAACCTAAGATGATGGGTTCCTCCTCTTTCTTCCTCGCTGGAAACAAGAAGTAGGCACCTCAGGGAAAGATAACTCGGCTTGCTAGATTAGCGGTTGTCACTTGTGTTTGTAACATATACAGAGCGTTGTGTAAGAAATACTTAGTGTTCCAGTTTGCACACGAGTAATTCAAAGACAACTTTCTATTAATAAAACGCGAAATGTTATCCCGGGGGTGTAACGCCCCAGTCCCAAAAAATTTAGGACCAAGTACGCAAACATGCCAGCTGAACATATACGAAGAATACTCCAATATATAGAATCCTCGTATATGTACATAAGCTGTATAATATAATCACAGGCCAGAATATAATATAATCTAGTCTTATCACAGTTCAACACAGAAGATAACAGAGTCCAAATAATAAATGAGTGTATCAAAAGATAGTCGGGTGAACATACTCCAAACAGCTATAAAAACAGTCTCAAAAGATCGAAGACCAACCTCCGCAAAATAGAAATAAAAGAGATGTAAAATACCCACTAATGTCTCAAATAAGGAATAGACTAGAAATTAGTAGGAACTGCCTCGTCATAAATGTAAGCTGGATCCAGAGCCGAGGTCCTCAGAGGGATGTAGCAAGATACAAGAAAATACCATGCCATATAAAATGTGCTAATACAATAGAAAAGAAAGGGGGTGCATGCAATAGGGTTCCTGACCATTCTACTATGAATATGTAGTTGAGAAACGATCCTTCGACGCATGAGCCCTGGCTGTAGATGGGATCGGCATAGTCCCTATATAGGGCACCAGGGGCCTACGTCCGTAACGTTCGAAGATCGTCAAAGGGCATCATATGCAAGGGGTACGTCCATAACGCTCTGGAAAATGTCAGAGGGCACCTGGAGCCTGCGTCTCCGGAGGAGCGCACAGGTAATCAGGGAAGTACAAAGAAGCTCGTATGTCAAGTATTGTTCTCCTCACCCAATGCCTAGGATCATCATCTCCATAACTGATATGAACCTCTAATAACCACCAAGTCTTCTAATATGCAATTTTATTGGCAGTTACTCCTATCCGTCGCACGCTCCATACGTATTGGTGGCCAGCCGACTACACGGATGCGTGTCCTACATATGACTCACAACACATGGTAAAGCAAGTATCCAGGCCGTATGAGATATACCAATACATCATCGATAATGGGTGGTCACTAGACTAAGTCAATGCAAGAGAAATAAATAAAAGCAAGAAAACGACCAATAGAGTCGCTTGCACCCAAGTGTGACTTGGACGACCAATTTTATAATCAACAAATAAGAAATGCCGAAAATAACAACTGAAAATAAGAATATATAATCACAGAGTAAGGTGGTAAGGTATCTTGTCTGGTGAAGCGAAGGTGGCAAGTCCAAGAATCACTATATCCGCAAAAAAAATGTCACAATCACCAAATGACTCTGGATGCTGAAACAAACATCAAGAACATACTCGGAATAAAAGATATACCTAGGAAATGCCTGTCCAAAAGTCTAATCCTGAACAGGAGAAAAATCGTAATTTTGGGTCAAAACGATGTCCGCCGTTGGACCCGTTTTGTACCGAAACGTGTGCCAAAGTCTATGGTCTCTAAAGTCGTCAAACTACAATTCTACATATTTAGTTTGAGAAGACGAACCCAACCGCATGTCCAAAGTTGGATTCCGGCGGACCGTGCACAAATTCGCCCGTTAGAGCAGGTCGCAGGCCCGCCAAATAGGTGTTCCGGTCGACCTTCTCAGAATCAGACCAAACTTGGCACACAAGACCAGAAAAACGATTCGGTCCTGATGGCCCAAGTTTCGTGTCAATCTGACAAACCTGCATGAAGTTATGGCCAAGTTTGTAAAATGTCGATACGGGGGTATCTCGACGGATACGTATTGATTTTGTCTTGCACACGCAACAAAATCGAGTTCCGTCAGTTCCCACACGTCGGCAACATCCATACGCGCCTTTCGATGCGAATAGTATGCGACCACGTCACCCAGTTTGTCGGGGCGCACGCCGTATCGGGCGGAATTCTAAATTTTTTAATGTTTTTAAAGCAGTTTTTATCACAAGTTCATCAATCCATGACTTTCTGTACATTAAGCTAAATATGATTCTATGAAGTGCGTTGCAATTTCGGTTAGGTTGTATCTGACTGTCTTTAATTGGTTTGTCAAATTCTCCAATATTTGGACCAAAAATTAGCTTCCAAGTTAGGTTTCGAAACTGGTTTGATGCTCTATTTTTGGGGCTATATCGACTCGACTTTGCGTCGATTTCAGCACCGATCTAGGGTACGAGGTCAAAATGCCTTTAAAGGGTTTCGAAGAGGATTATATGGTCTTTCTATAGCAATTCACGAATCGAAATTTTATCAAGTAGAATCAAAGAAAAGTTAGAGAGAAGAGGAGTACCTGACGGTATACTCGAACAGGGGTGACTCGGGTTGCTGTCGGTTCCGTGGGTCTCCCCAGCATCACGTGAGGGCGCTGGCGGTTGCAGACGGTCAGTGGGGGGTCGCCAAAAGGTAGGGAAGATCGAGGATGAAGGGTTTTGGGTTGAGGTCGCAGCACTCGAGCACGAGGTGGCGGCAATTTTGGCGATAGATACCTCGACTATTTGGACTATACTTATATATATGGTTCCAGAGATTTACGAGAGAGAGGAGGATTTTAATCCTAATTAATCTAGTACATCTAAATTAAGAGTAGATTTGAGGAAGGATTAGGTTTAAGGATTGGGGGAAATATGGGTTTGAAAACATTTTCGAATCAAAAAAATGCCCAAATAAATTCTATAAAAAATATAAACAATTTCTCTAAAATTCTAATTTTTAATATAACTATATTTAGTAGCATAAGTTATGAGCATGCACACATATAGATTATATATATGTATATTTACTAAAACTAATGAATTACTATCAAATATATATTCTAAAATTAATTAAAATACTAAGATTAATTGGGATGATACGGGGGTTTACATCCTACCCAACTTAAAGGAATTTCATCCTCAAAATTAGACTAGGGCAGGGGGTCGAATGCAATGCCATGCAATGCAAGAAGCTATAAAGACTATCATGTGCAAGACATACCTTGGTTGTCAAACAAATACGGGTAGTGATTCCTAATGTCGTCTTCACGCTCCCAAGTAGACTCTCCTGGCGAGTGATGCTTCCTTGCCATGCAAACCAACGGTATAGATTGATTCTGCAACACCTTCACTCGGCGATCGAGGATACCTACCGGTTGCTCTTCATACGACAAACTCGGTCCAACTGTGATTTCGGAGTGATCAAGCACATGATTGTTGTCTGCCATGTACCTCCTCAACTGAGACACGTGGAACACGTCATGTACTTCCTCTAGCGATGGTGGCAAGGCCAATCTATAAGCAACTTCCACCACACGCTCCAAGATATCAAAAGGGCCGATGTATCTTGGATTCAACTTGCCACGTCCTCCGAATTGAATAGTGCCTCTAGTGGGGGATATCTTCAAGAAAACATGGTCGCCTTCCTTGAAATTCAAAGGTCGACAATGATTATCTGCCTACTGCTTCTGACGATCCTGCGCTGCTCACAGATGGTCCTGTATTTTCTTAACCTTCTCTACTGTGCTCAACACCAACTCGGGACCCAATATCTGCCGTTCTCCTATGTCGCTCCAACATACAGAAGATCGACACTTCCTACCATACAACGCTTTAAACGGAGCCATCTAAATGCTCGCTTGATAGCTATTATTATAGAAAAACTCTACAAGATGAAGGTGGCCCTCCGATGATCCGCCAAAGTCAAGCATACACGCTCTCAACATATCCTCTAGTGATGGCTCTGTTTGTCTACGGATGGTATGCTGTGCTAAACTTCAAATACGTACCCAAACTGTCCTGCATACTCCTCCAAAAGTGCGAGGTTAATCTCGAGTCAAGATCCGACATGATGCTAACTGGTACACCGTGTAGCTTCACTATTTGCTTCATGTACATGTCCGCCAAAAATTTTGTGGACTGCCCAACTTTAAAAGGTAAAAAGTGGACTGATTTGGTAAGTCTAACAACAATCGCCCACACCGTATCTCATCCACTAGGACTCTGAGGAAATTCTGTGATGAAGTCCATCGTAATGTGCTCCCACTTCCACTCGAGAATAGGTAGCGGCTGCAATAATCTGGCCGTCCTCTGATGCTCGGCCTTCACTTGTTGGCATACCAAACACCTGGCCACGAAATAAGCTATCTTCTGCTTCATTCCGTACCAACAATAATACTGTCGTAAGTCTCGGTACATCTTAGTTCCTCCGGAATGAATAGAGTAAGTCAAATTGTGTGCTTCCGCCATCAATTCCTGTCGTAACTCTCTATTAGAAACATAAATACGATCACCGCATCGCAATGTCCTATCAGGATGAATCCTCAATCCCGTCTGCTCTCCTGTTTCAGTTCTTTCTCTAAGCCGTCGAAATCTAATATCTGTGGGCAATATTGCCTTGATCCTCTCTTCTAATGATGACTGTACTTGGAGATTGGCTAACATGCCAACTGCTCTAGGCAATACTAGCTCAATACCAAGCTTCTGCAAGTCTTCTATCAATTCTTTCTGTATGGTCAAGAAGTGAGCCATGGACTTACAGCTTAATGCATCTGCCACGACATTAGCTTTGCCCGGGTGATAATATAACTCGATCTCGTAATCCTTCATCAACACCAACCAACGTCGCTGTCGCATATTCAACTCTTTCTGTGTGAACACGTACTTGAGGCTCTTATGATCAGTGTAGATATCAACCTTCTCGCCGTACAAGTAGTGTCTCCATAGCTTCAAAGCAAATATAACCGATGCGAGCTCTAAATCATGGATTGGATAATTCTTCTCGTGCACTCTCAACTGTCTCGATGCATATTCTACTACATGACCATGCAGCATCAATATGCATCATAATCCCTTTCGAGATGCATCACTGTATATCATAAATCCTTCCGATCCTGATGGTAGTGTCAGGATAGGTGTCGTGGTCAATCGCTTCTTCAACTCGTCAAAAGTGGCTTGATACCCAGCTGTCCATACAAACTCCTGATCCATGCAAGTGAGTTGAGTCATTGGCCCCGCTATTCGAGAGAAATCTTCTACCAACCTTCGGTAATAACCTGCAAATCAAAGAAAACTTCTCACCTTGGAAGCTGATGTGGGAGCGGGCCATGCCTTGACTGCTGTGATCTTCTCCGGATCTACCGATATGCCATCTCTAGTAATAATATGTCCAAAAAATGATACTTCTTTGAGAAAGAACTCACACTTGCTAAGCTTCGCGTAAAGTCGCTTATTTTTCAATATTTCTCAAACAATCCGTAGATGCTGCTCATGCTCCTCTTGGCTCTTAGAGTAAATCAAAATATCATCTATAAAGACGACTACAAATTTGTCCAAGTACTAGTGAAAGATCTTGTTCATTAAATTCATGAAAACTGCGATAGTGTTGGTTAAACCGAAAGGCATGACCAAGAACTCGTAGTGTCCATCCCTCGATCGAAAGGTCATCTTTGCAATGTCTTTCTTCCGAACCTTCAGTTGGTGATAGCCCGATCGTAAGTCAATCTTGGAGAATACTTTTGCTCCACTCAGTTGATCAAATAGATTGTCTATACGCGGCAAAGGATACTTGTTCTTCACCGTTACTTCATTCAAAGCTCGATAGTCGATGCACATGCGTAATGTTCCATCTTTCTTTGGAACAAAAAGAACGGGCACTCCCCATGGTGACGCGTTGGCGCAAATAAAGCCTTTCTCTAACAAGTTGTCAATCTGTGCCTTTATCTCTACAAACTCCTTGGGTGCTAGTCGATATACTCGGGACGAAATAGGCTCGGCCCCCGGAATAAGCTCAAAAGAAAACTCAATATCTCGGTCAGGTGGTAGTCTCGACACATCCTCGGGAAATACATCCTCGAACTCTGTGATGACAGGATGCTGAAGAGTGGCCTACATCATCATTTGAGTCCCCACTGTGGGTGCATCATAACTCTCTCCGTCTTCCTTGGTGAACTCAAACTCCGTCGCATTTGGTGGTCTAAAGACAATACTACCCCTATGGCAGTCTATAAGAGCAAAATACTGGCTCAACCAGTCCATTCCAAGGACTACATCGAATGTCGGCATAGGAAATACAAGAAGTCGTGCCTTCATCTCTCTACCACATATCACTATAGGACAAAGTCTACAAACACCATTAATCGGTACAACTCCTCCTCCAGTGAGGATTCTAATGTTCTTAGTTAAGGGTATGACGGGAATGTTGTGTCTAATGGCAAAACTAATGGCTATGAATGAATGAGTGGCACCAGTGTCAAATAATATAATGGCAGGAAATGAAGCAACTAAAACCATACCTGCTATGACCTCAGTCTCTGGCTCTATATCCTCAACAAAAAGTCAGAATGCCTGTCCATAATTCTTTCCTGGTCCCTGAGCTCTGGCCTTGTTGTACTGTACGCCTTGAGGAGGCAATGGTGGGTGAGGTGCTCCTGCTGCTGGCCGAGGAGCTGGAAGATCTGGAGCTGTAGGCCTCGGGTTCTGCCATGCATATACTATCGCCTGTTGCTCTGGACTGTCACCCTCATTTCCCATATTTTTCATATTTCGTATTTATACTCTCTGGATTTTTGGCATATATTTTTATTTTTCTCAACTTGTGGAATTTTGGTATTTCTCGTATTTTGGGTTTTTAGCATGGCTCGATTTTATTGGGTTGGTTCGGTTTGGTTGGTTTATAGGTATTGGATCACCTTAGCCTATGCTACCCCTCATCCCCACTACAACTCCCCCTCTTTATATCCCTACCTACCTCTCTCTCTTCATTACCACCACCATTTATTTCCTTCTTTTTCTTCTCCTTCCTCTACACAACTCTCCCAACCCTAGGCAAGTACATCTTGCCACTACATGAGAACCCTCTTTTTCTTGTCCATTTGCTAGATTAGGACATGGTGATCAATATTAGAACTTGGGTTTTTGTGATTTGGAGCCTCTATTGTTATAGATCTAAGTTATTTCTACTTTCGGATTTTTGCATGGTTTGAGCTACTTAAGTTAGATTTTATAGGTTTTTGATGTTTCCATGTGGAAGAGCTTTCAATTTCACCCAAGATGGAACTTTGGAAATCCGGATTTGGAGCTCGGATGGCTAAGTTATGATGCTTTGAAGCCTTGGGTTCATCCATGGTGTTCTTGCTGTTTGGAGCAGACAGTGAGCAGTGTGCAGAGCTGTTTAGCTTACGCACACTGAGCTACGTGCCCTCTTTAGCGCTGTATATGCAGGCTTGAGTACGCTTCCTGTTGGAAGCGTGTCCCTTTGAGTGTGCGTGACTTTTCACGCACACTGCTCCTTTGAGTGTGCGTGACTTTTCACGCACACTGCTCCTTTGAGTGTGCGTGACTTTTCACGTACACTGCTCCCTTGAGTGTGCGTGACTTTTTACGTACACTGCTCCTTTGAGTGTGCGTGACTTTTCACGTACACTGCTCCCTTGAGTGTGCGTGACTTTTCACGTACATTGCTCCCTTGAGTGTGCGTGACTTTTCAAGTACACTGCTCCCTTGAGTGTGCGTGACTTTTCCACGTACACTGCTCCCTTGAGTGTGCGTGACTTTTTACGTACACTGCTCCTTTGAGTGTGCGTGACTTTTCACGTACACTGCTTCCTTGAGTGTGCGTAACTTTTCACGTACATTGCTCCCTTGAGTGTGCGTGACTTTTCACGTACATTGCTCCCTTGAGTGTGCGTGACTTTTCAAGTACACTGCTCCCTTGAGTGTGCGTGACTTTTCACGTACATTGCTTCCTTGAGTGACTTTTCACCTACGCTGCTCTCTCAGCGTGCGTGACTTTTCACTTACGCTGCTCTCTGTAGCGTACGTGACTTTTCACTTACGCTGCTCTCTCAGCATGCGTGACTTTTTACTTACGCTGCCCTCTCAGCGTGCGTGACTTTTCACTTACGCTGCTCGCTGTAGCGTGCGTGACTTTTCACCTACGCTGCTCTCTCAGCGTGTGTGACTTTTCACCTACGCTGCTCTCTCAGCGTGCGTGACTTTTCACCTACGCTGCTCTCTGAAGCGTGCGTGACTTTTGCGTACGCTGCTCCCTTGACCCCTTGCTTAATCCATTGGCTCTTGGAGTTTTGGTTTTATTTCTTTAAGCTTGGCTCTTCTATAGCCCCGTGTTTTGATATTTTATTAGATATTTTATGTCCATTTTATATCCTTACGCCTTTTGTCATGAACTTGATTTTACTTAATATATTTGGAATGACTATTGTACATGGCACTGTATGACAAGGAACTAGCATAACACGACAGTGACCCGTAGTGGTGCACTTCTGACATGACCAACCTGACATGATAGTGGCCCGTCGTGGCGCACTCCCGACAAGTACCCCGACATGATTTATCTTGATAACTTACTTGACCTGCCTTGACACCGTGGGTGGTTCTTTCTTGCTTGCTTGTTAATCCACTTGTCCTGTCTTGCATCATGTCTAGGATGGGACTCCTGAGTACCACGGTCAGGAGTTCCTACTAAAATGGATTAAGGTTAATAACTAGAATAACACAGTAGTCATGAAGAGATTGACACAGCTACAGGCAATCCCGTTACCTGGGCGCTCTTGGGATCTGTAGCCTGCCGTCGAGTAGGGCACATTTCCAGCATACCGTCGCGTGTTGCACCCTCTAACTCATCTAAGGGTACATTTGTCTCCCGGGCGATGTACCCACCTGAATTCAACCCCTAATTTTCGTCCTGGTTAGCCTGGATGGTCTGCAGGGCTTGTGGCTGTGGAACAAATCTCACTGCATCTTGTTAGTAATTAGGCCTGTGATAACCCTAGTTAGTTAAAGTAGTAAGCCGTAGTATCTGCTTAGCCGTGATTGATTGAATGAGGTATAACCAGTCTAGCCAGGTCTTGATCCAGTACTAGATTGCTCTCTGTCTTGATTTCTTGTATTATTATCTTGCCGATAAATGGTGGAAAACCAAGTTCTGTTCAGATGAAGGGTTACAACCCCGGTCCTTGTTTGGTTTACGGGTTGTAACCTGGTTATCGGAATAGTCCCATGGTTATCTCGTCGTATATCATCCTGCCATATTTTCGTAAATTCTAGTTTTAATTTTAAATTTTCTTGTGCTAATTGCTGGCTTTTGTTCTTATTTTGTGGCTCCCTTGTGGCACTTGCTCTTTCTGGGGTTGACCCAGCTGGTTTTGTATGGCCAGATTTCGGAGCAGCTTCCGAGGATCTACAAAGCTTCCAGCCCGATGGTGGCGACTAGAAGGAACTCGGGCTACGAGTGGGTTTTCTATTTTTTTTGCTCACCCTATTGTAAAACTATTCTTTTGAGGCGTTTAGCCGACGAGCACCTGTTAGCTCGATGCACTTTACTTACTGTCTGTCTACGGGCTGTAAACATGATTAACAAATCCTAGGGTTGATCATGTATAACTTAACTCTTGCTAGTCCCAGCATTTTGTACGACTAGCTTCATGATCAGCTGATATGTAATATTTGGGACGCCTTTTATTGTATATTTGGTGGTCAAACATCTTGTAATTATATTACTTGCTTGAGATTGAGACAATAGGCTTGACCATAAGAGACCGTTGGCTTGTCGTAAACCCTCATATTCTAGACAGCCATGACCGTATATCAAGGTGGTTTCCATTTCAATATATGTAGCTGGCTGTGTCTGCCCCCGCTCTCCAGTATTCTGGTTCTGGGGCGTGACACGGTTTAAGTGGTGGCCCATGCAGGTCTTGTCAATCAAGAAATGTGAGGGTTTACCGAATAGATGTCTCAATCAGTATTCGCCCTTGATCTCCGCCCGTATTTTTAAATCCCTGAAATTCTTGCCCTGATTACATGCTTGTATCGTTGATCTGTCCTGGTCCTTCCTTATTGTTTCCTTGTGTCGTCTTCCTCAGCGGCACTGCACCTAACCCTGCCAATCAGCAAGGAGGAGCACCTCCCAGAGGATCGTGGATAGGACCGGAAGTAGGAAGCGGTCCCATAGTCAGATGCACCAGTCATCAGCTCCAGCCCCGGCAGCTAGGGGATTGACCATTGGAACTCCGAGGCAGGCGGCCTCAGTAACGTTGGTTCAGCATTCGACCCCGACGTACCTGCAGCAGCAGAAGCAGAAGCAGACTTCCGCGATGGGATGTTCTCATTGCGGGAAGCCAGGGCATGTGGTGGCAGACTGTAGCAGGGCGCAGGAATTGTGCCTGGCTTGTGGAGCAGCAGATCATAGGATAGGGGCTTGCCCGAATAGGGGTGGTTCATCAGCATCCAACCCTTCTAGCTCTTCGGTGAGAGGACCAGCCCCAGTACCAATTCAGCAGCAGCAGTATCAGTCTTCGAGGCCCTTGCCGCCTCAGTCTCAGGCATTCCAGCAACAGCACCCCCAGCAGTGTGTACAAGCCCAAGCTCAGACCCAGAATAGGCAGAGAGGTTTCCAGCAGAGGGAACCAGCAGCCAGAGGACAAGGTCAGGCCATGATGATGGCTATGGAAGAAGAAATTGCACCAGGTGAGGTAGTGGCAGGTACTATTCTCGTCAACTCCTTTCCAGCTTCGGTATTATTTAATTCTGGTGCATCGCATTCATTTATGTCTGCACGATTCGCGACACGGATAGGATTGGAGCCCGAGTCATTATCAGTGAGGCTCAATATACTTACTGGTAATGGCCTTGTGGGAGTAGATCGAGTGTTTTCCTCGTGTCGGATCGTAGTTAGCGGTAGGGAGTTCCCCGCTAGATTCATAGAGTTTCCTATGACAGACTATGATGTAGTCCTAGGCATGGATTGGTTGAGGAACCAGTATGCTAGGATAGACTGTCATATTGGCAGAGTTGTCTTTAGTATCCCCGGCGAGCCAGAGTTTTTGTTTTCCAGAGGCACAGTGGAGCCATCTTCCCCAATATTGTGGACGGCAGTAGCAGCAGTGCAGTTACCCCGAATAGTTGAAGAGTTTCCAGATGTCTTTCCAGAGGAGCTTCCAGGGATGCCGCCGGAGTGGGAGATTGAGTTCACTATAGACTTGATCCCCGGGACAGCACCAGTATCAGAGCGAGTCTACAGGATGGCGCCTTCAGAGTTGGAGATTTTATATAAGATGATTGAAGAACTGAGGACCAAGGGATTCATCCGTACAAGTGGATCGCCTTGGGGAGCCCCGATGCTTCTTGTAAAAAAGAAGGATGGTACGTCCAGGCTATGTGTTGATTATCATACCTTGAATTCGGTGACAATCAAGAACAGATACCCTCTTCCGAGGATAGATGACTTGTTTGATCAGCTCAGAGGGGCTTCAGTGTTCTCGAAGATCGACTTGCGGTCGGGATACCACCAGATCAGAGTCAGAGAGCATGACATCCCGAAGACAGTATTCAGATCGAGGTATGGACATTGGGAGTTCCTTGTTATGCCCTTTGGAGCGACCAATGCGCCGGCCGTATTTATGGACCTCATGAATCGCATTTTCATGCCTTACTTGGATCAATTTGTGACTGTGTTCCTAGATGACATCCTAGTCTACAGCAAGAGTGAAGCAGAGCATGAGCAGCATCTCAGAGTCGTCCTCCAGACGCTTAGGGAGCATCAGTTGTACGCCAAGTTCAGTAAATACGAGTTTTGGCTCGATCGCATTTCATACTTGGGTCACATTATTACCCGAGGAGGAGTGGAAGTAGATCCCCAGAAGATTATGGCTATCGAGTCATGGCCGGTACCCAGCTCAGTGGCAGAGGTTCGCAGCTTCCTTGGATTGGCCGGCTACTACCGGCGGTTCGTTTCAGATTTCGTAAGGATTTCAGCGCCGATGACCCAGTTGACCCGCAAGGATGTGCTGTTTGTTTGGACAGCAGAGTGTCAAGAATCATTTGAGAAGTTGAAGCGAGGTTTGATAACGGCTCCCATTCTCACCCTTCCAGATGGGACCGGAGGATTCACAGTTTATTGTGATGCTTCAGGCAGAGGATTGGGGTGTGTCTTGATACAGCATAGGAAGGTAATATCTTATGCGTCACGTCAACTACGTGATCATGAGAAGAATTACCCGACCCACGACTTGGAATTGGCGGCAGTAGTGTTTGCTTTGAAGTTGTGGAGGCACTACTTGTACGGAGATAGAGTGGAGATCTTTACTGATCATAAGAGCCTGAAGTATGTTTTCACCCAGAAGGACCTTAATATGCGGCAGAGAAGATGGCTCGAGCTACTGGTGGACTATGATGTGGATTTACAGTATCATCCCGGAAAGGCCAACGTTGTAGCAGATGCATTGAGCAGAAGAGCCGGAGTTTATTTCCTGACGGCACAACCAGAATTATTGGCAGATCTTCAGAAGATGGGAATTAAAGTGGTTCTTCCTACCAGTGTGGCATTGATGGCCAGTCTACAGGTTCAGTCCAGCATAGTTGAGAGGATCCAGATGGCGCAGTCAGCAGATTCCAAGCTTCAGCGACTCAGAGCAGAGTGTGAAGCAGGAAGAAGGCCAGAGTTATGTATCCATGAAGATGGTACCCTTCGGCACGGCACTCGTCTTTGTGTACCCAGTGGAGATATCAGACAGGAAGTCATGGCAGAAGCCCACAGTTCACAGTATTCTATTCATCCGGGTGGTACGAAGATGTACCGTGATATTCGTCAGCATTTCTGGTGGAATGGCATGAAGAGGGAGATAGCCCGGTTTGTCTCTCGGTGTTTGGTTTGCCAACAGGTTAAAGCTGAACATCAGAGGCCCGCTGGACTTCTTCAACCCTTACCGATCCCAGAATAGAAATGGAAACATATAACCATGGATTTTGTGACCGGATTGCCCAAGTCTCCGGCCGGCAGAGATGCTATTTGGGTAATTGTGGACAGGCTTACCAAGGTGGCACACTTTTTTCCATTCAGAGTTGGACAGTCGACGGCGCAGTTAGCAGAGATGTATCTCAGGCAGATCATCAGGCTTCACGGTGTGCCAGTCAGCATCACCTCGGACAGGGATTCAAGATTCACGTCACACTTTTGGTGCAGCTTGCAGAAGAGTTTGGGGACTCGTCTCCAGTTCAGCTCAGCTTATCACCCGCAAACGGATGGTCAATCAGAGCGTACAATCTAGACCCTTGAAGATATGTTGAGATCCTGTACCCTTGACTTCGGTGGTTTATGGGAGGATCATCTGCACCTGGTGGAATTCTCGTACAACAACAGTTATCAGGCCAGTATCCAGATGGCACCCTTCGAGGCTCTTTATGGCAGGAAGTGCAGATCCCCGCTAGCATGGGACGATGTCGGAGAGAGGCAGATGCTCGGACCCGAGGTGATTTCCCAGACGGTTGAAGTGGTCAGGAAGGTCAGAGATCACCTCCGAGTTGCCCAGGATCGCCAGCGCCATTGGGCCGATGCTCATCGACGTCCCTTAGAATTTGTTGTCGGCGACCATGTATTCCTTAGGATCTCGCCTAACCGCGGCGTCATTCGCTTTGGCGTGCGGAGAAAGCTTAGTCCTAGGTATATAGGGTCGTTCGATATTCTAGAGCGACTAGGAGATGTATCCTATCGTCTCGCTCTTCCGCCGACGCTAAGTAAGGTACATGATGTATTCCATGTGTCCCAATTACGACGGTATATTCCGGACCCGAGCCACATCCTAGACCATTCGGAATTGGTTGTTGGTACCAACCTTTCATATGAGGAGAGGCCCGTGTCTATTTTGGACCGGAGGGAAAAGATACTCAAGAACAAGACTATTAAATTAGTCCGTGTTGCTTGGGGTCATCACTCTCTGGGTGAGTCAACGTGGGAGCGTAAGGACGACATCCGATCGCGATATCCCTACCTGTTTGACTCATGAGGTATAATGTCTTTCTTATGCCTTACATTTTCCCTTTCTTGCTTGCATTGTATGATTGTATGATTGGACTGCTTAGTGTAGCTTGCCTGTGCTTAATGTAGCTTGTCGTGACAATCTCTAGCTCCTTGATTAAATTCCAAGGACGAAATTCTTTTAAGGTGGGTAGAGTTGTCACCCTCATTTCCCGTATTTTCTGTATTTCGTATTTATACTCGTATATGGATTTTTGGCATGTATTTTTATTTTTCTCAACTTGTAGAATTTTAGTATTTCTCGTATTTTGGGTTTTTGGCATGGCTCGGTTTTATTGGGTTGGTTCGGTTTGGTTGGTTTATAGGTATTGGATCACCTTAGCCTATACTACCCCTCATCCCCACCACAACTCTCCCTCTTCATATCCCCACCTACCTCTCTCTCTCTTCATTACCACCACCATTTATTTCCTTCTTCTTCTTCTCCTTCCTCTACACAACTCTCCCAACCCTAGACAAGTGCATCTTGCCACTACATGAGAACCCTCTTTTCCTTGTCCATTTGCTAGATTAGGACATGGTGATCAATATTAGAACTTGGATTTTTGTGATTTGGAGCCTCCATTGTTATAGATCTAAGTTATTTCTACTTTCGGATTTTTGCATGGTTTGAGCTACTTAAGTTGGATTTTATGGGTTTTTGATATTTCCATGTGGAAGAGCATTCAATTTCACCTGGAACTTTGGAAATCCAGATTTGGAGCTCAGATGGCCAAGTTATGATGCTTTGAAGCCTTGGGTTCATCCATGGTGTTCTTGCTGTTTGGAGCAGACAGTGAGCAGTGTGCAGAGCTGTTTAGCTTACGCACACTGAGCTACGTGCGCTCTTTAGTGCTGCGTATGCAGGCTTGACTACGCTTCCAGTTGGAAGCGTGTCTCCTTTGAGTGTGCATGACTTTTCACGCACACTGCTCCTTTGAGTGTGCGTGACTTTTCACGCACACTGCTCCCTTGAGTGTGCGTGACTTTTCACGTACACTGCTCCCTTGAGTGTGCGTGACTTTTCACGTACACTGCTCCTTTGAGTGTGCGTGACTTTTCACGTACACTGCTCCCTTGAGTGTGCGTGACTTTTCACATACATTGCTCCCTTGAGTGTGCGTGACTTTTCACGTACACTGCTCCCTTAAGTGTGCGTGACTTTTCACGTACACTGCTCCCTTGAGTGTGCGTGACTTTTCACGTACATTGCTCCCTTGAGTGTGCGTGACTTTTCACCTACGCTGCTCTCTCAGCGTGCGTGACTTTTCACTTACGCTGCTCTCTGTAGCGTGCGTGACTTTTCACTTACGCTGCTCTCTCAGCGTGCGTGACTTTTCACTTATGCTGCTCTCTTAGCGTGCGTGACTTTTCACTTACGCTGCTCTCTGTAGCGTACGTGACTTTTCACCTACGCTGCTCTCTCAGCGTGCGTGACTTTTCACCTACGCTGCTCTCTCAGCGTGCGTGACTTTTCACCTACGCTGCTCTCTGAAGCGTGCGTGACTTTTGCGTACGCTGCTCCCCTGACCCCTTGCTTAATCCATTGGCTCTTGGAGTTTTGGTTTTATTTTTTTAAGCTTGGCTCTTCTATAGCCCCGTGTTTTGATATTTTATTAGATATTTTATGTCCATTTTATATCCTTACGCATTTTGTCATGAACTTGATTTCACTTAATATGTTTGGAATGACTATTGTACATGGCACGGTATGACAAGGAACTAGCATAACACGACAGTGACCCGTAGTGGTGCACTCCTGACATGACCAACCTGACATGATAGTGGCCCGTCGTGGCGCACTCCCGACAAGTACCCCGACATGATTTATCTTGATAACTTAACTTGACCTGCCTTGACACCGTGGGTGGTTCTTTCTTGCTTGCTTGTTAATCCACTTGTCCTGTCTTGCATCATGTCTAGGATGGGACTCCTAAGTACCACGGTCAGTTCCTACTAAAATGGGTTAATAACTAGAATAACACAGTAGTCATGAAGAGATTGACACAGCTACAGGCAATCCCGTTACCTGGGCGCTCTTGGGATCTGTAGCCTGCCATCGAGTAGGGCACATTTCCAGCACACCGTCGCGTGTTGCACCCTTTAAGTCACCTAAGGGTACATTTGTCCCCCGGGCGATGTACCCACCTGAATTCAACCCCTAATTTTCGTCCTGGGTAGCCTGGATGGTCTGCAGGGCTTGTGGCTGTGGAATAAATCTCACTGCATCTTGTTAGTAATTAGGCCTGTGATAACCCTAATTAGTTAAAGTAGTAAGCCGTAGTATCTGCTTGGCCGTGATTGATTGAATGAGGTATAACCAGTCTAGCCAGGTCTTGATCCAGTACTAGATTGCTCCCTGTCTTGATTTCTTGCATTATTATCTTGCCGATAAATGGTGGGAAACCAAGTTCTGTTCAGATGAAGGGTTACAACCCCGGTCCTTGTTTGGTTTACGGGTTGTAACCTGGTTATCGGAATAGTCCCATGGTTATCTCGTCGTATATCATCCTGCCATATTTTCAAAAATTCTAGTTTTAATATTAAATTTTCTTGTGCTAATTGCTGGCTTTTGTTCTTATTTCGTGGCCCCCTTGTGGCACTTGCTCTTTCTGGGGTTGACCCAGCTGGTTTTGTGTGGCCAGATTTCGGAGCAGCTCCCGAGGATCTACCAAGCTTCCAGCCCGATGGTGGCGACTAGAAGGAACCCGGGCTACGAGTGGGTTTTCTATTTTGTTTCGCTCACTCTATTGTAAAACTATTCTTTTGAGGCGTTTAGCCGACGAGCACCTGTTAGCTCGATGCACTTTACTTACTGTCTGCCTACTGACTGTAAACATGATTAACAAATCCTAGGGTTGATCATGTATGACTTAACTCTTGCTAGTCCCAGCATTTTGTACGACAAGCTTCATGATCAGCTGATATATAATATTTGGGACGCCTTTTATTGTATATTTGGTGGTCAAACATCTTGTAATTATATTACTTGCTTGAGATTGAGACAATAAGCTTGACCATAAGAGACCGTTGGCTTGTAGTAAACCTCATATTCTAGACAGCCGTGACCGTATATCGAGGTGGTTTCCATTTCAATATACGTAGCTGGCTGTGTCTGCCCCCGCTCTCCAGTATTCTGGTTCTGGGGAGTGACACGGACAGTCCTTGAGCATGTGCTGGTTGGATCTACATCTCAAGCACAATCCAAGACGAGTCCTGCAGTCAGTCTGGAGATGTCCTTGCTTTCTGCAGTAATGGCAAACGGGCTTCTGATAAGGTGAGGGCCTGATATGGATGGGGAAGAATCTCTCATAGAATAGATCATAGAACTGATTCCAGGTGATCCCAGTGCTTAATCGTCTCTCTTTTGTCTTCCACCAGTGGTGGGCATTATCCTCTAATAGTAGGTCCACTGCTGTCATCCAATCTCGAGCTGGCAACTGGGATGCCTTCAGTAGCTTCTCCGTACTAATGAGCTATTGTGATACCTCTAGTGGCTTCTCCGTTCCTCTGAAGGCCTTGGGGTTCATACCTGTGAAGTTCTTGATAGAGCCTTCATAAAGATGCAGAACCGATGTTGGTGCTAATACCGATGCCGGAGGTGGAGGTGGGGGTCTAGCCAAAGCTGCCATCATAGTTTGTTTTATCAGCTCAGTCTGCTGCCACTGAGCCTGCTTCATAGCGTACATAAACTAAAAAGTAGGGCTCCTATCAGTCGGTGGTAGAGACATCTGAGGTCCTGACTATGGTGGAAACTGCTGAAGGAATGGAGGTGGTAGAGGTAGTGGTATATTCCCTTTCGATGGCACGGTAGTGGTATATCTAGCCTGGCTGACTGGGGGTGCCGTAATCTCTGAATGCACCATCGTCGGCATCGTAGTAGGGTGCGACTGTCTTGGCTGGTATGGTGTCACCGGAGTCATTAGAGGATTCTGTCCCTCCGGGGTAGCCTTATCACCAGATGTAAGGGCCAAGGCAGAAGTGCGTCCGCTTCTTAGATTCATACTGTTGGCACGAGGAAGAATAGGACGATATTAGAAAACGTTAGATATAAGGTAAATCAAATAATCAAGAAAGTTTCGAAAAGGTTGGAAGTCAAAGGAGGTAGTAGTTCTGGATGAGATACTATTCCTATTCCTATATGCAGGCTTGTTGGGCACAGTCATATAACTCAACAATATTTTCTGACCTGCATGGGCCACCATAAAAACATGTAACACTCCAATCCCAAAATACTTAGGACCAAGTACACAAATATGCCAGCTGCACATATACGAAGAATACTCCAATATATGGAATCCTCGTATACGTACATATGCTGTATAATATAATTATCGGCCAGAATATAATATAATCTAATCTCATCACAGCTCAACACAGAAGATAACAGAGTCCAGATAATAAATGAGTGTATCAAAAGATAGTCGGGTGAATATACTCACTCCAAAGAGCTATGAAAATAGTCTCACAAGATCGTAGTCCAACCTCCGCAAAATAGAAAAAAAGATGTAAAATATCCACTAATGTCTCAAATAAGGAATACACTAGAAATCAGTAGGAACTGTCTCGTCATCAATATAAGCTGGATCCAGAGCCGCTTTGTACTCCTGCGGGAAGTCTTCTAATCCTGGAGAGATAACCAGGTCCTCAGAGGGACATAGCAAGATATAAGAAAACACCATGCCATATAAACTATGCTAATATAATAGAAAAGAAAGGGGGATGCATGCAATAGGGTTCCTGACCATTCTACTGTGAATATGTAGTTGAGAAACAATCCTTTGACGCATGAGCCCTGGCTGTAGATGGGATCGGCATAGTCCCCATATAGGGTACCAGGGCTTACGTCCGTAACGTCCGAAGATCATCAAAGGGCATCATGTGCAAGGGGTACGTCCATAACGCTCTAGGAAACGATAGAGGGCTCCTGGAGGCTGCGTCTCCGGAGGAGCACACAGGTAATCAGGGAAGTGCAAAGAAGCCCATACGTCAGGTATTTTTCTCCCAACCCAATGCCTAGTATCATCATCTCTATGACTGATATGAACCTTAACCACCAAGTCTTTAACATGCAATTCTATTGATGGTTACTCCTATCCGTCGCACGCTCGATACGTATCTGTGGCCAGCCGACTATGCGGGTGCATATCCTACATGTGACTCACCACACGTGGTAAAGCAAGTGTCTAGGCCGTATGAGATATACCAATACCTCATCAATAATGAGTGGTCACTAGACTAATTCAATGAAAGAGAAATAAATAAAAGTAAGAAAATGACCGATAGAGTCGCTTGCACCCACGAGTGACTTGGATGCACAATTTTATAATCAACAAATAAAAAATGCTGAAAATAAAAACTGAAAATAAGTATATGTAATCACAGAGTAAGGTGGCAAGGTATCTTGCCTGGTGAAGCGAAGGTGGCAAGTCCAAGAATCACTATATCCGCAAAAAGAAATGTCACAATCACCAAACGACTCCGGATGCTGAAACAAACATCAAGAACGTACTCGGAATAAGAGATATACCTAGGAAACGCCTGTCCAAAAGTCTAATTCTGGAAAAAGGGCAAAATCGTAATTTTAGGTCAAAATGATGTCCGTCTTTGGACCCATTTTGTACCGAAACGTATGCCAAATCTATGGTTTCTAAATTCGTCAAACTATATGTCTACAGATTCAGTTTGAGGAGACGAACCCAACCGTATTTCCAAAGTTGGATTTCGGCAGGCCGTGCACCAATTCGCCCGTTAGAGCGGGTCACGGGCCCGCCAAATAGGCGTTCCGGTCGACCTTCTCAGAATCGGACCAAACTTGGCACACAGGACCAGAAAAATGATTCGGTCCTGATGGCCCAAGTTTCGTGTCGATCCGACAAATGTGCACAAAGTTACGACAAAGTTTGTAAAATGACGATATCGGGGTATGTCGACGGATACGTACTGATTTTGTCGCGCACACACAACAAAATCGGGTTCCGTCAGTTCCCATACATCGGCAACATCCATACGTGCCTTTCGATACGTATAGTGCGCGACCACGTCATCCAGTTTTTCGGGGCGCACGTCGTATCGGACGAAATTCTAAAATTTTTAATGTTTTTAAAGCATTTTTTATCACAAGTTCATCAATCCACAACTTTCTATAGAATGAGCTAAATTTGGTTCTACGAAGTGCGTTATGATCTCGGTTAGGTTGTCTCTGACTGTCTTTAATTGGTTTGTCAAATTCTCCAGTATTTGGACCAAAAATTAGCTTCCAAGTTAGGTTTCGAAACTGGTTTGATGCTCTGTTTTCGGGACTGTATCGACTCGACTTTGCGTTGATTTCAGCGCCGATCTAGGGTACGAGGTCGAAATCCCTTTGAAGGGTTTCGAAGAGGGTTATATGGTCTTCCTATAGCAATTCATAGATCGAAATTTCATCGAGTAGAATCGAAGAAAAGTTAGAGAGAAGAGTACCTGACGGTGTACTCGAACAGGGGTGACTCGGGTTGCTGTCGGTTCCGTGGGTCTTCCCGACATCATGCGGTGGCGCGGGCGGTTGCAGGCGGTCAGGGGGGTCGCCAAAAGGTAGGGGAGCTCGGGGATGAAGGGTTTTGGGTTGAGGTCGCAGCACTCGAGCACGAGGCGGCGACGAGTTTGGCGATGGATACCTCGACTATTTGGCCGATACTTATATATGGTTCGAGGGATTTACGAGAGATAGAAGGATTTTAATCCTAATTAATCTAGGACGTCTATACTAAGAGTAGATTTGAGGAAGGATTAGGTTTAAGGATTAGAGGAAATATTGGTTTGAAAAGATTTTTGAATCAAAAAAATGTCTAAATTAATTCTATAAAAATATATAAACAATTTCTCTAAAATTCTAATTTTTAATATAACTATATTTAGTAGCATAAGGTACGAGCATGCACACATATATATTATATATACGTATTTACTAAAAGTAATGAATTAATACCAAATAAATATTCTAAAATTAAATTAAATACTAAGATTAATTGGGATAATACGGGGGTTTACAGGGGGATTACATCATCTAAGGAGTGCACCTCGATATCGACGCATATGTAGTCTCCCAACTCTTTATATGTGAGCACTATGGCTGCCATAGAAGATGGTGAAAAAGGTTTCCCCTTCAACTTGACTACCAAGAGATCTATAGTCAGAAGTTTCTACAACCTCAGAGTTGGCTTTGGAGCCTTTCGGAGAAGTTTTATTTGCATAAGCACCTGGCTAGCAACTGATATCGTTGAGGGCGACCAAGTTGGAGGCTTTTCTTGAAGCTTGATGACGAGAGGAACTGACGTCTTGGGAGGTTTCCCCTTTAATCGAACCCTCAATGGTTCTTCTACCATAGCCACGCTTTCTGGTACAATATCTACCTCGTCGTCAGCATCATTGGCATCATCGTCCCATGGGACTGACTTGTATAGCTCAGCATCCATACAGTACGCTTTAAGTCCTCGAAATGGGTCGATGTTAGCAAATTCGACCTTGATAGTCCCATCACTGGCCATATACTTCATGTATTGTTGGAGAGTAGAGGGCACGATCATGTATTCATAAATCCATGGTCGACCCAATAGCATATTGTAGTTTATATCGGCATCAATGACGTAACAAGTCACGTCTGTCTGGAGATTTCCTGTTTGGCATTTCAGGCGAATCTTGACCAGGGGCTCATACTTTCCAGCATTAAAGTCGCTGATTGTAGTGTTTGACACAGTCAGCCGATGCATCGGGATCTCCAAAGCTTGGAGTAAACTCTGAGGGATTATGCTAAGAGAAGAGCCATGGTCGATGTGGATGCGATCGACCTTAATGGCACCAACATACCCCATGTAGTACAGGAGCCTATTGTGCCGGTTGTTTTTCAGTAACATATCCTGCTGAGTGAAGGTGATGTTAGGAATCACCTTGACCACACTGTGATAATGTGGGCAAGCGGCTGGATCCTCCTTGGGGGGTTGCACCTAAGCGAGGAAGGAGTTAGCATTCTATAAAGATTTGTTGAGGGCATCTCGAGTCTCTTTGGAGAGACGGAGGAGCTCGAAGGGAGACAGTCGAGCCGGAGTATTGGCAAGCTGCGCCAATATATCAAAGTTGTAGGGCTTGATCGGTCCTACAGTCGAGTCTTTTCTCAGAGGTTTGTCAAAGCGAACCTCCTTCTGCATCTGTTTATCTGCGGCAGGGCTTGAGACGTGCCTGCTTTTGATACGTCGGGGACAGAGGCCGCAACGGGTGGAGATGTTTCCTCCTCTGGAGCTTGGTTATCTTCTTGCTGGTGAACCGAACGAGTGGTAACCAGAGTGTCATCAATCAATGTAGAGACCATGCGACAAGATTTGACTCTCTTTTCCTTGACAGAGTGCGCTGCAGGCATCATCATGTTTGGAACAAGATCAGGGTGGACCCATATAATTTTGCCTTGTGGCATTGTAAATAGGATGAGGCCTCGAGCGTTTTCATGGGCCGGTGAAAGATTGACTACTTTCATCATTGCTTTCGGGATGGGGACGACGCCATCTTGAGCTTCTGTCTTTGGAAAACTTTCAAACTATAGAGTGACCATGTTGGCAGTAACAGTCTTTTTCTTATAGTCAAATGAGATGACTTTAGCATCGATGAGACGCTAGATTTATCTTTTCAATACGTAGCAATCGCGTGTTAAATGGTGGACATACTGGCGATAGTGGCAATATTTCGGGTTGTCCACCGTTTCCACTTCATCAGGGCGCTTTGGAGGTGAGAGTTGAAGCTTGCCACTCCTTGTCAACATATCGAAGAGTTCTAGTGTATCTTCGTCATTGAAGGAGCAGGTCTCTTTTGGCATCTGCTCTTCGGCCGGCTTCGGTTTATTGTTACTGAACCCTTAGAGATGTTGACGGTCATGGACTGCTTCCCTTTACCATCCTTGGGAATGGGGCTATTGCTAGACGAGTGCCTCCCTTTGTCTTCGAGTGATGGGAAACTCAATCCCGAGAGCTGCACATCTCGAGCTTTTTTGTTCTGCCACATCCGCCTCTGTAATGAAAGACGTCCATTCTATGGATGGAGCACTATGCCACAACTTGATTACAGAAAGCGTATTTTGGTGGCATAAGTCCATAAGCATGGGCTCGAGTATCCCAGGAGGTAACCTCAGGGCTGTCTGGCGAAAGAACTCAATGTACACACGTACGGGTTTCTTCTCCTTCTGGACGATGTCTATGAGAGTCGACATTGTCATGTCTATTTCCCCTTCATATAATCGATTGAGGAATAGACGCTTCAAGTATTCGAACGATAAAATACAGTTGTCCGAGAGGCAACAAAAACATTCTTTGGCCACCCCCTGCAGAGCTCCTACGAATATATTGGTAAGAAAAGCATCGTCCTTTGGTAGATACCCCGTTACTGAGGCAAAGTTCAAGTATCGATGGGGAGACTCCTTCGCATCGAATGGTATGAGCGTTTATGGATTATATTTGAGAGGATAGATCACATTATCCTATTCGGCAGTATATGGTTGTCGAATTACCATCTTTTAGAGTGATTCTCGCTTTTTTCTAGCATCATGGAGAGAGTACAACTCTTTGACTGTTGTATTTTACTCGACATTGTAGGCCCCATTGTTGATGGAGTAGATGACGGAGGTAATGCTTGGCTCAGGGTGTGAGGCGCATTGGAACAGCCGTTAGTCCTTGGATCTTGGTTTGCAGGAGTGGAGAAAGAGGGTGTCAATTTCTCCTTGATCTCCAAGGCAACGGAAGCCAAGGTCTTCATAGTATCGTTCAACGTATTTAGGCCCGTCTCAAGGGCCTCTATACGCTTCTACTGACTGAATCCTTTGCTGCTGTCCACATTGTCGCCTTCGGCCATGAACACGGACATTATATGCGGATAGGTAGAAGGGATGGTGAAACTTTTGCTCTCTGGTTCAGACGCCTGAGTCTCGTCGTCTTGAGGATAAACTGATAGGTTGCAATCATCTTCTGACTCATTGTAATTGTTATCCCTAACTTTTTGGTTGTTTGTGCCTGCGAAAACGTCTGTGTCAAGCCTTCATTTGGTTGAAATGAGGGATTGTCATGAATGGTGGAGGGGGTTGGTGACCCCCAGCTAATGTTGTGACTGATGTATCATCTTCTTGCGGCATGGATCTTGATTTGGAGTACGTTCCCTGGAACACACCTGTACTGGGTACTGCCGTCTTGCTACCTCCAGGCCAATTTTTGGGCTTATTTGCCAACACGGGAGGATTCTTGGAAAGCTTCTTGAGAGATAGAGAATCCCGCGTCGCATTGCATGAAGCAACATGGAGTTCATCTTCTTCTTCACTAGACGCCCTCGACCGTAATCTTTGGAAGGCGGATCACCTCTTTGGCAACGATAACAGTTGATGGTGATCTGCGTGCAGTTGTGCCTTGGTTTAGACATGCCCTACGTCGCAGACTCCTTCTTTGCTTTATGCATGTGGGGAGTTATTGAGGTCTCCATTCCAACATTTTTTTTGTGCTGCAGAGAAGCTGCACGCAGGAGTGAGGATATGGAGATAGCTTTCCTCTTCTTAGTTCCTACGCGTGAGATACGCTTAGGCCCTGATCAGAGAGTTGCTAGTAAGGTAGACTCCTTCCATGCTTACAGGAACACTATTCGCACGAGTCTATCTCCATAGTAGGTACCCCCTGACTTGAATCACGCGCATGAGCGCTCAAGTGACAGTGTGTTTTTATCGGTAGAGGCTTCGAAGCACTCGGACCAGTTTTGTATAGATTTTCGTTGGTTGTGCGCATGACTGTTAACGCGGGCCTTCGGTCAGCTATTGTCATAGCACATTAATCCCGCAAGGTGCGTGCCACCTTGGACTTCTTCCTACTACCCCTAAAAGGTAAGTATTATACAGAATCCAACATAGTGGTTGGCATAGCACTTTAGCCGTGTAAGGCATGTGCTGTTTTGGATCTCTTCACGTTACCCCTAGAAGGTGCGTAACGTTCAGAATCCAACATAGCCTTACCCGATGGGTAGGCAATTCTGTCAAAGACAGAAGTTCTCTCCTGCGCAGCTTCCTCCGTCAGCGGGTAAGTCATTGCGTGCTTCTTCCGACGTTGTGCCCTTGTCAAGCCCGCCATAGGGGAGTCGCACTCCTCGTTGCACTTTCTCGAAGTGGGAACTGAGAGAGGCGGCATAGCAGCAGCAGTCGAAATCTTCTTCGGGGCTTCTTCGTTCAAGGGGTTCTGGAGCGCAGTCCTCTCCGTCGTGCTGTTCGTCGCAGCAGCCTTCGGCACCCAAGTACGTCGAGTCTTCTTCGGTTTTATGAACCGCTTTGAAGGACTCGTTTCAGAAAGGAGATCTTCAAAGTCTTGTTGGTTAAAATATACGACCAATGTCTTTTGAGAAGATTCCAGTAAGTTGTCGTCAGATTGTATCACCACCTTCTCGTTGGAGGAAAAAAAATTTCCCAGCAGAGTTGCCATCTGGTTTGCCATGATAAAAGGTTATACAAACTTTTTGTATATTAATCGTGTAAAGAGTACAATCGATTCATAAACAGGAGATCTATGTACAAAAGTCCTAGAGAAGTGTGACGATGGAGATCGGGCACTACATCAGCTCCTTTACTCCGTTGACGATTTGACGACGAGTTGACCTTGCTCTGGCTTTCTGGTACTTATGACTGAAACTCTAGGTTTCCAATCATGAGGACGTCAAAGTTATGAAGATTTCAAAGCCTCTTTATCGAAGAAAAAATCATTCTATTTATAGGCGAGCACATATACGATATGCATAATAATTGTGCAGGAACGTTGTATGTGGAGATATGAGAGAATCTTGAGGCTGCACGGTGAGGGATGCTACGGAGCTGACACACGGCGGACGCTGGGATTCTTTTTTATCAAGATCTTGGGGCGTTATCAACATAACTGAATATGTGTTTAGTTTTGATTGGATGAACCTGAGTAGATTCTGTTCTTATCCCCGAAGTTGAATTTTGTCCTTATCTTATGGGGCCATTAGTTTAAACAAACCGACTGGATATGGCCCACGTCCATAGGAACAAACTCCATCCTTATCTGTGGCTTAAACAAACCATAAGATATTGCTCTTATCAACAGAATCAAACTTTGTCTCATCTTAAGAGCGATGGTTTAAGCAAACCGAATGGGTGATATCTGACAAGACATAAGTACCCATTTGTGGCCACGTGGGACAATGTTACCTCACAGGACTGTGTATCTATGTGAGCTACGTTCTGGTGAGGCTTCGATGTCAATATACTTTTAGGCGACAAGTAGACCGTATTTACAAAAACGATGGGATCACTGCCCTTCTGGGCGATGAGGAGACTGTGCTTCAGGCGATGGAGTCACTATGCTTTGGAGCGACGAGTAGACTATATTTTGAAGACGATAGAGTCACTGCACTTTTGGACGACGAGGAGACTGTGTTTCGAAGACGACGGAGTCACTGTGCTTTGAAGCGACGAGTAGACTGTGTTTCGAAGACGACGGAATCATTGCGCTTTGGAGCTGTCACTCCCACTTTTCATAAATAGGGGTAAAATAGTCATTTTGCTTTTTTGGATATTTTGGAATTATTTATTTATTAATAATGTTATTTGGGGATTATTTAAGTCGGGTTCGAATTTCACCTCATTTCGACTTGTATCGGGGACTCGGGTAGCTTAGACTCTAGTTGGGACCCACATATTAGTTAGACATGGCCCACCAACCACACTAATTAAGTTAGAGAGATTAGGCTAATCCCACTTGATTAGGTCAGTCTAATTAGAGACTCAAACTTGACTCTTTTAATCCCAAACCCAAATGTGACTTAAGTTAACTCAATGGAGACCAAGGGGGGGTATATTGGACTTTTCAAAGAGGAAAAAGGGAGCATGTGGCCGGCCACATTAGGGATTCATTCTCATTCCCTTCATTCATTATAAGCCTCCATTTTTTTTCCATGTGTTCTTCCCCAAATTAGATAGCACCTCTCTTTGATTTGATCTCTAAATACTTCCATTTCTCCACCAAATCTTCCACCAATCTTCATCATTCATCCAAGGAAGGGTTCTAGACAAGTTTGGAAAAAAGTTGCCAAGGGAAGTGTCCATTTGAGAATATCATTGGGATCCAACTTCCAATAGGTAAAACCATCTCTTTATTTTGATTTTCCTTCCATTTTAATTAGTTTTGCATTCATTAGGACCACCCCTATGCATAAACAATCATTAGTATGGATTTAGAGGCTCTCATGAGTCCTCTCTAGAAAGTTGGGGTAGTTTTGGTGTCCCCATGGAGAGTTTCCAAGAGGAGGCACTCCATGTGTTTGATAGAATGTCTAATAGGATTATTTATGTTTTAATTTCAGTTTTAGACATGTTAGAGGGTGTATCGATGCTAGTTAGGATGGTTAGTATGTGTTTCATTTGGATATCCATGGTTGAATCATTTTGGTTTAGCCTACATGTCTCATTTTGCCCTCTGCATATCATTTTTATGCCTATTTAAATAAGTGGACTATTTTATATACTAGAGATTATGTATGTGTTCTTGTGGTTGTGTGTGTGTGTGTGATTTGTCTAGGTGGCTAGTGAAGTGTTTGTGTTAGAGAGGAGGAATGATATGGAATTTATGTGTATGTGTGTGTTGTGTTTAGAGAGGAGGAGGAATGATATGGATTTGTATATGTGTGTGTGTGTGTATGTTTGTATATAATGTTGAGTGTGTGTGTGATTGTTGGTTGTGGCTTGAGAGAGAGATAGAAGAATAGATGTGAGAAGAGGAGGAGAGGGGATGTGAGTGTGTGTGTGTGTAGTAGTAGTAGGAGAAGAGGGGGGAGGGTTGTGCTGCCCAAGGCAGCAGCAGTAGCAGTCCCCACAGGGGACTGCCTCACAGCAACTGCAGCATAATGGCTGTTGCATTATGCAGTAGCAGCAGCAGCAGTGGGGGTTGCAGGGCAGCCCCCCATGACCCCCTTTCACCCTCTTTTTAGCCCCCATTAGCCCCCTATATATGTACCTATATATATATATATGTGTGTGTGTGTGTGTGTGTGTGTGTGTGTGTGTGTGTGTATGTGTGTGTGTGTGTGTGTGACTCTAAAAGGGATTATATTAGGGGTTAAATGAGTGGTTAGAATGTTAGTGGTTTGAGTGGTAAATGTTAAGATAAGTTAGTCTATGTTAGTGAAGTATTGATGTTAGTATCCTACATGTTAAGATATTGGTGTCATGAGAGTTAGATGTTTAGTAAGATATAGGTATGTTAGCTTGTGTTAGATACTAGCTAGGATATTGTGGTTGTTAGATATGTTAGTGTATGAGAGTAGTTAGTAGATAGATATAGGTAAGTATCTTGGTATCTCATGATACCAAGATAATACCTTAAGGTAATATACATATGTTAAGATATGTAATAAGATGCATTAGATAAGTTAGTGTGAGATAGTGGTTGGTAATGGTTAGATATGTTAGTATCTTGATATCTTAGAATACCAAGAGTGGTATCTCAAGGTAAAAGTGGTTTACCTTGGTTTGGGCAAGGTAATGGAAATTACCTTAGAAAGGGTAAGGTTAAGGTATTGGGCTCTATCTAAGATATTGGTATCGGGATACCATTTTGACTTAGACATGAGATGTCTTGGTAGGTAAATGTTAGGAATGGTATGTTTAGTCTAGTTTTGACCCAGTTGACCCAAAGTTGATTTTTTTTACCAAAAGTCAACTACGAGTCAACGCTCTGCCTAGAATTGTCTAAAACTTGACCAGAGTTGACCAGTTGACCGAAAGTCAACTGTTAGTCAACATTAGTCTAGTTTGACCTAGAGTTGACCAGTTGACCAAAAGTCGATTGTAAGTCAACCTTTGACATAGTTTGACTTTGTTTGACCTAGAGTTGACCAGAGTTGACCAGTTATCCAAAAGCCTACTGTAAGTCAACCTTTGACCTAGTTTAACTTTGTTTGACCTATTTTGACTTAGTTTGACTTAGCTCGACTAAGATTGACCTAGATTGCACAACATAACTAGAATATCATGCCATTCACTATCAAACCCTAATTAACTCATGATATCTCATCTTTAGGTCTGTGACATCATACTGAGCATCTGTTCTCACTGTCAGCTCAGGACCGCAGGCGAGTACATTCACTGATAGTTTTTATTGTCTTGATATCTGCTATATCCAATTCAGTTGTAGTGTCTTACTTGATTCTCGATACGATGGTTCACAGACTAGTATACGTCGGATCCTGTCATGAGATGTTATTCTTAGACTTTCCTAGTATATTAGTACATTGTTCGATCTTATTTTTCTTGTACTTGTATAGACACCGATTTGGGAGTGGGCTGGCCCCCTGCTGTTGAATCCCATGTCATGACATTACATGTTCGGATCCATTATACTACTCGGGGATAGAAAGTTATTAGAGGTTATGTGATCAATACCCTCATGTCACTATTCTTGTGCTCGCGTCACCCTTACTGCACGTAGGGTGTAGCGAGATCTTATATTTCTTGTGCTCGCTTTCCATGTTGGCCGGCTTGACCCATCTTGAGATTTTTCTGTGATAGCCGGGCCAAATGGAATAGCCTGATCATGTGTCCCAAGCCAATCACATAATGATCTAACATCTCATGGCACCAGTTTATGTTTACGTTTATACATCATATATCCCTATTCTATTCTACATTCCTGTATTTTATACCATGACATGATATCCAGTTTACATATCCTGTTTATATTTTCTGTCATGATATTTCATCTTATTTTTTATTATAATCGTCTTTTATAGAATTTATCAATTCATATAGAACAGTTGTTAGTGTTTGTACTTGCTCATATCCTGACAGGATAACCCTGTTGATGTTTACAGATGATTTAGAGGCCGATTGCTCGACCTTCTATGGCTACGGCATAGATGGCGAGTATGACTTGGACATTCCCGTGGAGCCGATGCATATAGAGGATGCACCGTCTGCTTAGACTAGTTAGATAGGCTTGCCTGGACTGTGATCCAGCTAGTAGTTCAGACTTGTAGTATACATATTATTTGGAATTTTTGTTATGTTTTTAACTGTAAACTTGTGTGGGATCTTGCATCTATTCCTATTATTTTCCTTCTATCATATTTTTCCATTCGTGCTATCTTCCTTAGATGTCTTGTGATTGAGTTGTGACATTATATACCTCCGTGCGGAGATGATAGGTACATTTATATTGTGTCTAGATATTGTATGTTATAGACGACCTATATAGCATTCTACCGCCAATTCTGTGACGTAGGCTGGACGTACCTACGTGCTCGTACCCCTACTTAGGGTACGGGTTGTGACACATTTTTGTGGTGGCCCATGCAGGTCCAATGTCGCAACTAGTACGATCTCGTAATGGTACTCAACTTAGAGTACTAATTACGAGCCTGTAGTTAGGATATAGGTTCTAGGATATGATAGGAGTTACTCAATCACATTTTAGGAAAATTTTTGATCTTTCGATTATCATGACAACTCTTCTTGCAATTCGATTTTAATTATCCTTCTTTGATAATATCTTATCTTGTGCCATATTGATCATTTGCTCGAATCTGTCTTCAGGATGACGATTACCCGAGCTCAGGCGGCTGGATCTAGTACTGCCCCGACGAGGTCCGATCCGTCGAGGCCTATTGTTCCGGAGGAGGGAGAGGTCCATATGGATGTCCCTGCTGCCCCTATTGTTCCTGATATCTAGGTGGGAGTAGCAGTAGCAGTTCCCGAGGGTCTTCCACCTCTTGTTCGGAGGCCTTCCATCGTCATACCGGAGACTCTTCCGTCGCCACCTCTGGTACCGACCGACGTTTTGCAGATGTTCGTACTTCTTCAGCAGATGATGGAAGCACAGCGAGCACAGGCAGAGGCATCTCAGTGGCAGTCAGAGGTTCTGAGACAGAGTATAGAGAACGCTCATCAGCTAGCACTGGCAACGGTCGAGAAGGTAGCTGCAGCTCTGGTTCAGGGCGCTCCAGTCCAGGAGCCCCACCAGCAGCAGCCGAGGCCTGGGTCAGTGCTGGATTTCAAGAAGATGGTCCCCTGGGAGTTCAAGGGGACTGAGGGCATCCTTTATGCCGATGATTGGTTAGAGGACATTGAGGGGAGCTTAGAGCTAGCAGAGTTTCTGAGGAGGTTATGGGTGTCAGCTGCGATGAGTCAGTTCTTTGATATCGCCTTGACATGGTACCGCACGGATCCTCGTACGTCAGTCAGAGGGTTGACCTGGAAGAACTTCCGAAGGCTATTCAAGGAGAAGTTCTATCCTGATGTAGCTTTCAGCACGTTGGAGGGCCAGTTTGTAAGACTAATACAGGGGAACTCGTCTGTGGACGAGTATGCGGCGGAGTTCTTTCGTCTGAGCCAATTCGCTCCAGGGATGGTTCAGGATGAGCGGAAGAAGGCCCACAAGTTCAGGAGGGACCTGATTTACGCAGTTCGCTCTCGCACTTCTGGGCATCACGATGCGACATTTGAGCAGATTCTGATGGATGCTCAGATTTCAGAGAAGGACTACGGTCTGAGGCCCAAGAGGAGAAGTGATGCTTTAGGGGCTTGTTCTACTGCGGGGCCGGCCAAGAGCCCTCACACTCAGCAGAGACAGTTTCAGCAGCAGCCTCAGTTCCAACAACATCAGGCACCAGCACGTGTGCATCACCAGGGGCAGAGACAGGCCACTCAGTACGGCTTCTACGGGAAGTCGGGGCACAGTCGAGAGGTCTGTCGGAAGAGGTTGGGCGCTTGTCTGTATTATGGAGCGATCGATCACCAGCTGAAGGATTGTCCTCATCGTACAGGCCGAGGAGTTCAGGATCGAGCACCACATGCTAGGGCTCCAGCTGGACCTGTAGTTCAGTAGAGGGGTCCGCCACTTCAGACGCAGCAGCAGCGTTTTGTCCAGCATCAGAGGGGAGCACCCCAGGGCAGAGCGTTCGCACTGGCAGCTGAGGAGTCTGAGCCATTAGGCGATGTAGTAGCGGGTTCTGTTATACTCAATTCTTTTCCTGCTTTAGCTTTGTTTGACTCTGGTGCTACACACAGTTTTGTGTCTGTTTTTTTTGCTCTTAGACACAACATTATTACTGAATCTTTTGTTAGGACTTGCAAGATTATGACTGGCGGAAGCATTATCCTAGTCAATAATATTTGCAAGGGACGGAGAGTTACACTGGGAGGCTAGGATTTGAGTGTGTGTCTGCTCATAATGCCACTTCCAAGCTACGATATGGTACTCGGCATGGATTGGTTGAGCAGACACCATGCTAGTATAGACTGTAGAGGAGGCAGAGTTTTGTTTAGACCGCCGGGTAAGCCAGAGTTTAAGTTTGCCAGAGGAGCATCCGAGCGGGTAGATGGGTTCTGCGGAGCTTTATTGGCGGGGCAGGAATTGCCCATCCATTGATAGCAGAGTTTTTGGATGTCTTTTCCGAGGAGTTGCCTGGGATGCCGTCAGACAGAGATGTTGAGTTCTCTATAAACTTGGTGCCGGGTGCTGAGCCTATCTCAAAGCACGTCTATAGGGTCAACAACAGCGAGTTGGAAGAGCTAAAGAAGCAGGTCGATGAGCTGCAAGATAAGGATTTCATCAGATCCAGTTCTTCACCCTGGGGCACACCTGTTCTGTTTGTATCGAAGAAGGATGGTACGGTATGTACATGTATCGATTACAGAGCGCTCAACAACCTCACTATCAAGAACAATTACTCGTTGCCGAGGATTGACGACTTGTTCGATCAGTTGAGCAGCGCAAAGGGGTTTTCGAAGATAGATTTGAGGTCCGGCTACCATCACCTAAAGGTAAAACAGGAAGACATTTCGAAGACAGCTTTTCGGACTCGGTACGGCCAGTACGAGTTCACTGTTATGCCATTTGGGTTGACCAACGTCCCAGCAGTGTTCATGAACTTGATGAACAAGGTATTCCATTAATACCTTGACAAGTTCGTGGTGGTCTTCATAGATGACATCTTGGTCTACTCGAAGACGCCGGAGGAACAAGAGGAGCATCTACCAATTGTGCTCGAGACTCTGAGGAAGGAGCAGTTATACGAAAAGCTTTCGAAGTGTGAGTTCTTTCTAGGACAGGTGGAGTTCATAGGTCATGTTGTGACCGAGCACGGGATCTCAATAGACCCGAGGAAGATTGCAGCAGTGGAGTCTTGGTCTACACCCAGTTCAGTTGCCGAGATTCGAAGCTTTCTGGGTCTAGCAGGCTACTATTGAAAGTTCGTCTAGGACTTCTCTCAGATTGCAGAGCCGATGACTAGACTCACCAGGAAGGACGTCAAGTTCATCTGGACAGAGGTATGTCAGGCTGCTTTCGATGAGCTGAAGAAGAGGTTGACCTCAGCTCCGATCTTGACATTACCATCTGGGATTGGTGGTTTTACGATCTACAGACGCTTCTAGAAAGGGTTTGGGTTGTGTTCTTCAGCAGCATGGGATGGTGATTGCCTATGCATCTAGGCAGTTACGTCCTCATGAGAAGAACTATCCCACCCACGATCTGGAGTTGGCCGCTGTTATCTTTGCTTTGAAGTTGTAGAAGCATTACTTGTACGGAGAGCGAGTTGAGATCTTTACGGATCACAAGAGCTTGAAGTACGTATTCACACAGAAGGAGCTGAACATGCGGCAGAGACGGTAGCTTGAGCTGATAAAGGACTTCGATATCTCGTTGCAGTACCATCCAGACAAGGCCAACGTAGTTGCAGATGCCTTGAGCAGGTATCCAATCGCTATGTATTTGATGGCAGATCGTCATGTTTTGGCCGATCTGGATAGTTTGGGTATCGAGGTGATTGTTCCGAGCATAGAGGTTCAGATGTGGGGCTTACAGATTCAGTCTGAGTTGATGGATAGAGTCAGATCAGCACAGTATGATGATGTTGCCTGCGGAGCACTAGGAAGCAGGTGTGGGTAGGTTTGCTCGACAATTTCTCTACAGCTGAAGATGGGTCGTTGAGGCACGGTGCTAGACTATTCATTCCGAGTGGAGAGCTTCGGAAGGAGGTTCTTCAGGAAGCGCTTTGCTCTCAGTAATCTATGCATCCTGGAGCCAACAAGATGTACAGAGGTTTGAGAGAGCACGTATGGTGGTACGGCATGAAGCGAGAGGTAGCTCAGTTTGTATCTCGCTGCCTTGTGTGTCAGCAGATGAAGGCCGAGAGTCAGAGGCCTGGTGGGTTGCTACAGCCACTACCCATTCCTGAGTGGAAGTGGGAGCACATCACCACGGGCTTTGTGTCCGGACTTCCACAATCTCCTGGAGGAAAAGACACGATTTGGGTCATAGTTGATCGATTGACCAAATCAGTCCACTTCTTGCCTTTCAAAGTGGGTCTGTCTACGGAGAAGCTGGCAGAGCTGTACGTGTGTCAGATAGTCAGATTGCACGGAGTTCCGGTGAGCATCGTCTCAGATCGGGATAGTCGTTTCACTTTCCACTTCTGAAGCAGTTTGCATGTTAGCTTGGACACCCAGCTCAAGTCAAGTACCACTTACCACCCCAGACAGACGGGCAGTCAGAGAGGACCATCCAGAATCTTGAGGATATGCTTCGTACATGTGTGTTAAACCTCAGAAGTTCTTGGGAGGATCATCTTCACCTGGTAGGGTTTGCTTACAACAACATCTACCAGGCCAGTATTGAGATGTCACCATTTCAGGCTCTATACGGACGGAGATGTCGCACTCCTTTGTCATGGGACGATGTCAGTGAGAGGATGTTGCTTGGGCCAGAGATGGTAGCGGATGCGGCCGAAAAGGTTAGACTGATTAGAGTCAGACTTCGGGTGGCTCAGGATAGGCAGCGGCATTGGGCTGATAGCCACCGAAGACCGTTAGAGTTCGAGGTTAGTTTCAGTTTCTTGTTATGCTTGTTTGTGTTTGTTTATTTAGTTTTGTGTGCTGAGATCTGTTTTATGTCTAGGCGGGTGATATGGTGTTCCTGAAGATTTTCCTGACACGTAGCACGATTCGCTTTGGCCGGGGTGGGAAGCTTAGTCTGCACTACATTGGGCCTTTCACTATCTTTGAAAGGGTCAGTACAGTAGCTTATCGACTAGACTTGCCACCTACGCTCGAGAGAGTACACAACGTGTTCCATGTGTCACAGCTGAGATGGTACGTGGTAGATCCCAGCCTTGTATTGGATCATTCAGCGATAGAGGCGGGATCTACTCTCAACTATCCAGAACAGCCAGTCGAGATTCTGGATCGTAGGGAGAAGGTGCTCCGAAACCAGGTTATACCCTTGGTTCGCATGGCATGGAGGCACCACTCTCCAGGTGAGTCAACCTGGGAGAGAGAGGATGACATGCAGGAGCGTTTCCCTGACGTATATGTTGTTTTGTTTCTGCATGTGTTTCCTGTGATTTGTTTGTTTTAATTTCGAGGACAAATTTTTTTAAGGTGGGTAGATTTGTCACTCCCACTTTTCATAAATAGGGGTAAAAAGGTCATTTTGCATTTTTGGATTTTTGGACTTATTTATTTATTAAAATTGTTATTTGGGGATTATTTAAGTCGGGTTCGAATTTTATCTCATTCTGACTTGTATCGGGGACCCGGGTAGCTTAGACTCTAGTTGGGACCCACATATTAGTTAGACATGGCCCACCAACCACACTAATTAAGTTAAAGAGATTAGGCTAATTCCACTTGATTAGGTTAGTCTAATTAGAGACTCAAACTTGACTCTTTTAACCCCAAACCCAAATGTGACTTAAGTTGACTCAATGGAGACCAAGGGGGGTATATTATACTTTTCAAAAGGAGGGAAAGGGAGCATGTGGCCGGCCACATTAGGGATTCATTCCCATTCCTTTCATTCATTATAAGCCTCCATTTTCTTCTTTATGTGTTCTTCCCCAAATTAAAGAGCACCTCTCTTTGATTTGATCTCCAAATACTTTATTTTCTCCACCAAATCTTCTACCAATCTTCATCATTCATCCAAGGAAGGGATCTAGCCAAGTTTGGGAGAAAGTTGCCAAGGGAAGTGTCCATTTGAGAATATCATTGGGATCCAACTTCCAATAGGTAAAACCATCTCACTATTTTGATCTTCCTTCCATTTTAATTAGTTTTGCATTCATTAGGACCACCCTCATGCATAAACCACCATTAATATGGATTTAGAGGCTCTCATGAGTCCTCTCTAGAAAGTTGGGATAGTTTTGGTGTCCCCATGGAGAGTTTCCAAGAGGAGGCATTCCATGTGTTTGATAGAATGTCTAATAGGATTATTTATGTTTTAATTTCAGTTTTAGACATGTTAGAGGGTATATTGATGTTAGTTAGGATGGTTAGTATGAGTTTCATTTGGATACCCATGGTTGAATCATTTTGGTTTAGCCAACATGTCTCATTTTGGCCTATGCATATCATTTTTATGCCTATTTAAATAAGTGGACTATTTTATATACTAGAGATTATGTATGTGTTGTTGTGGCTATGTGTATGTGTGTGTCACTTGTCTAGGTGGCTAGTGAAATGTTTGTGTTAGAGAGGAGGAGGAATGATATGGAATTTATGTGTATGTGTTGTGTTTAGAGAGAATGAGGAATGATATAGATTTGTATATGTGTGTGCGTTTGTATATAATGTTGAGAGTGTGTGTGATTGTTGGTTGTGGCTTGAGAGAGAGAGAGAAAAATAGATGTGAGAAGAGGAGGAGAGGGGATGTGAGTGTGTGTGTGTGTGTAGTAGGAGAATAGGGGGGAGGGCTGTGCTGCCCAAGGCAGCAGCAGTAGCAGACCCCACAGGGGACTGCCTCACAGCAGCAGCAGTGGGGGCTGCAGGGCAGCCCCCCATGACCCCCTTTCACCCTCTTTTAAGCCCCCCTTAGCCCCCTATATATGTACCTATATATATATGTTTGTGTGTGTGTGTGTGTGTGACTCTAAAAGGGATTAGATTAGGGGTTAAATGAGTGGTTAGAATGTTAGTGGTTTGAGTGGTAAATGTTAAGATAAGTTAGTCTATGTTAGTGAAGTATTGATGTTAGTATCCTACATGTTAAGATATTGGTGTCATGAGAGTTAGATGTTTAGTAAGATATAGGTATGTTAGCTTGTGTTAGATACTAGCTAGGATATTATGGTTGTTAGATATGTTAGTGTATGAGAGTAGTTAGTAGATAGATATAGGTAAGTATCTTGGTATCTCATGATACCAAGATAATACCTTAAGGTAATATACATATGTTAAGATATGTAATAAGATGCATTAGATGAGTTAGTTAGTGTGAGATAGTGGTTGGTAATGGTTAGATATGTTAGTATCTTGATATCTTAGGATACCAAGAGTGGTATCTCATGGTAAAAGTGGTTTACCTTGGTATGGGCAAGGTAATGGAAATTACCTTGGAAAGGGTAAGGTTAAGGTATTGGGCTCTAACTAAGATATTGGTATCGGGATACCAGTTTTACTTAGATATGAGATGTCTTAGTAGGTAAATGTTAGGAATGGTATGTTTAGTCTAGTTTTGACCCCGTTGATCCAAAGTTAATTTTTTCACCAAAAGTCAACTACGAGTCAACGCTTTACCTAGAATTGTCTAAAACTTGACCAGAGTTGACCAGTTGACCGAAAGTCAACTGTTATTCAACTTTAGTCTAGTTTGACCTAGAGTTGACCAGTTGACCAAAAGTCGATTATAAGTCAACCTTTGACCTAGTTTGACTTTATTTAACCTAGAGTTGACCTAGAGTTGACCAGTTGACCAAAAGTCAACTATAAGTCAACCTTTGACCTAGTTTGACTTTGTTTGACCTAGTTTAACTTAGTTTGACTTAGTCTGACTTAGCTCGACTAAGATTGTCCTAGCTTGCACATCATAACTAGAATATCATGTCATTTACTGTCAAACCCTAATTAACTCATGATATCTCATCTTTAGGTCTGTGACATCACCCTGAGCATCTGTTCTCACTGTCAGCTCAGGACTGCAGGCGAGTACATTCACCGATAGTTTTCATTGTCTTGATATCTGCTATATTCGATTCAGTTGTAGTGTCTTACTTGATTCCCGACACGATGGTTCACGGACTAGTATACGTCGGATCCTGTCATGAGTTGTTATTCCTGGACTTTTTCTGGTATATTGGTACATTGTTCGATCTTTTTTCTTGTACTTGTATAGACACCGATTTGGGAGTGGGCTGGCCCCCTACTTTTGAATCCTGTGTCATGACGTGACATGTCCGAATCCATTATACTACTCAGAGATGGGAAGTTATTAGAGGTTATGTGATCAATACCCTCATGTCACTATTCTTGTTCTCGCGTCACCCTCACTGCACGTAGGGTATAGCGAGATCCTATATTTCTTGTGCTCACTTTCCATGTTGGCCGGCTTGACCCTTGAGATTTTCCTGTGATAGCCGGGCCAAATAGAATAACATCATGTATCCCAAGCCGATCATATAATGCTCTAATATCTTATGGCACCAGTTTATGTTTACGTTTATACATCATATATCCCTGTTCTATTCTATATTCCTGTATTTTATACCATAACATGATATCCAGTTTACATATCCTGTTTATATTTTCTGTCTTGATATTTCATCTTGTTTTTCATTATAATTATCTCTTATAAAAAATTCCAATTCATATGGAACTACTTTTAGTGTTTGTACTTGCTCATATCCTGACAGGATAACTCCATTGATGTTTACAGATGATTTATAGGCCGATTGCTCGACCTTCTATCGCTACGGCATTGATGGCGAGCATGACTTGGACATTTCCGTGGAGTCGGTGCTTATAGAGGACGTACCGTCTACTTAGACTAGTTAGATAGGCTTGCCTGGACTGTGATCCAGCTAGTACTTCAGACTTGTAGTATACATATTATTTGGGATTTCTGTTATGCTTTTAACTCTAAACTTGTGTAGGATCTTGTATATATTCCTGTTATTTTCCTTCTTCATATGTTTCCATATTTCGTGCTATCTTCCTTAGATGTCTTGTGATTGAGTTGTGACATTATATACCTCCGTACGGGGATAACAAGTACCTTTATATTGTGTTTAGATGTTATATGTTATAGACGACCTATACAGTGTTCTACCGCCAATTCTGCGGCATAGGCTAGACGTACCTACGTGCTCGTACCCCTACTTAGGGTGCGGGTCATGACAGGAGCGACGAGTAGACTGTATTTTATAGACGACGGAGTCACTGCACTTTTGGGCGACGAATAGACTGTGTTTCGAAGATGACGGAGTCACTGCACTTTGGAGAGACGAGTAGAATGTGTTTCGCAGATGACAGAGTTACTATGTTTTTGGGCGACAAGGAGACTTATGCTCGAGGCAATAAAGTGTCAGCTGAAGGAACCATTGTACGGGCTGCGCTTCTGGGTGGGATTGAAGGAGCTGCACTTCTTGGTTGAAGTGAGGAAGCTGTGCTTCTGAGTCGAACGAAAGTGAATGCGATTCTGAGTCGAACTGAAGTGGTTGTGCTTCCGAGTCGAACCAGGTGGCTGCGCTTCTGAGTCGAAGGAGCTAATTTTTTTTCGAATTCATAAGAGCAATTTAATGACTGCCCTTTTAATGGATGAGTCAGTCATTCTCTTCTTTAATTGCCACCATCATTTGGAGAATTCAAGAAGTTTGTGGCCTAGGATTCAGTCAAATGAACCTATTAAATGGGATTTATTATGCTGAGTCCTAGGCTCATCCCATTAATTTGGTGGTATTTGACCGGTTAACACGTGGCGTTTGGGGTTGGACCACACTGAGCCTATATAAAGGAGAGCTTTTCTGAAGAATCTATAATAGATCTTTGTAGACATGATTGTAGGAATGAATCGTAAAGCACAATACTCTAGCGGGGGGGTGAATAGAGTAGGCAACGAAAAATAGCTAATTAAAAAGTTAGCAAAAAGATCACAGAGAATGTATATACTATAAGTAAATAAATGTAAAGGCAGAGATCAGAAAGCAAACGCAAAGACGACGATATATACTGGTTTTCCTCTTGTGTGGACTATTCCTGTCGGAAGAACTCTAGTTTCCAGTTGAATCCACTATTGGAAAATACCGCAAGTTTTTATACGAAGTCCTTGCAACTTCTACAAATGCGAGCATTGATACGAAGTACTAGACCAACTTTAATTGTGAAGTATCTTTCTTCAATCAAGCCTCTGATTATAATCACTCTGAAGCTTCTAGACCTTACCGCACTGGCAAATCGACTAGAGGATTGTAACTGGCTTGGGATTTGAAATTGAAAGCTTTAGAACACTTTGGAAGACGTTTATGCTTAGAGAGAAGAGATGAGAAAGTAAATGAGTGTGTTGAAATGATTGAAATCCTTCTCTATTGATAGGTTTTCCAAAGTCAGAATTTTGACAGAATTCGGACAGAATTCGGACAGAGTTCTATGAGAAAATCTCGGTAAGTAGTCGTTGCATCCGTAACTGCAGGAAGACAAAGTTCAAAATCCAATAGGAAGTAGGCGAATTCTAGACGAATTCTTCTAGGGTGGTTTTGATTTTCTGGCCATTTTAAAAGCATATTTTTGGGTTTTGGCTTTTAGAAAAAGTTTAAGCAGTTAGGAGCTTTTGTAAAATGGGCTGTTTTTCAAAACATAGGATATTTAAAAACGTTTTTTGGGTAGCCTATTTGCCAGTACGACTCGGTGTACAATGTATTCCTTGACTCAATAAATGTGAAAATTATATTGCTTTTAGAAATACAGACTCATACGACAAAATTAGCTTCGGTCTTGAACAGATAGGTAACAGTTCTTTGGTAGTTGTCCAAGAGTCCAAATAGCCCATATATCGAGACAGCGTTTGATCAATTATTAAAATCAAGTTCGACCATGACCAATGGGCCAACAATCTCTCCTATTTTGATAATTGACAAACCTTGACCGATATAACATCTTGATCTTTTAGATTTGAAAACAATCAAAATATTATACTGTACTGTGTCCTGAAAAAAATTCTTGTATCCTACAAAAGATGTTAGATCCTATTTCTCCCCCGTTGTCATTTAGTAAAATAATTGCAAAGAGAGAAGCTCCCCGCAATTAACGCATAAGGAACAAGCGTTGAAGAAATACAAAAAAAATATGGATAAACAAATATTTTACAGGCAATTTATATGTTGAAGCATAAAAAGATAGTGCTAGAACAAAAAATTAGAAATAATGCTAAACTGAAATAAAATATGCTAAACGAAGCATAAAACAGATGCATCATCTCAGTCAACACAGTCTCAGTAAAAATAAAAAGATAAAAGTACCAAATGATATCTTGGAATGTCGGAGCATTTCCAAGTAAACATAAACATAATAAAGTCTCACTAAATGACATCTAGACAAAATACATCACGTATTGATCACATATCCTCAGAGTCATCATCATTAACAGTGCTAGCAGTACCATCATGTCCGGATGGACCAGCTCCAGAAGTGCCAGCTCCAGAAGGGTGTGGAGTAGCACTAGAACCATGGTACTACTCATATGCGTTACCGGACTGAAAGAAAGAATGCACCGCCTCATCCTCATAACGGTATCCCAAAACAGCTAGATCTCTCGGAAGAGAACTGACAGAATGTCCAGTCTGAGCAAAATGAAGGTCGACAAAAGAGTTTGCAAGAGCCTAAAATCGACTTACATCATGAAACTCGTATTCCCTGGATGTGTCAGCGATAAACGTTTGCAAATCTGAGAGATGCTGATGGATACCCTCAAATAACATAGGGTAAGCAGGAGCAATAGGAGGAGCCGAAGGAGCGGCTGTGCTGCGACGTGACAGCTGAAGATACTTGGGCTCGGACTCAAGAGCACAAATGGATAAGTCAATATCAAAATGCTGGAAGATGAGGGGGATAATCATCGCATAAGAGAGGTTTCGATCCCTTCCGCAACAACGATCCATCATCTGAATAATAGTCTTCGGAACAAAAAATTGAATACCCTTAAGAATATGATAAAGGGCAAATAGGTCAAGTGTGGTTACATCAGCTTTTGAAGTGGATTGGGGTAAAATAGTAGAGTAGATGATGCAAGGTAACTTATAGTTGAATAAGTTCAAGTTTACAGCCTTGAACTTACTAGAATATGAACGTGGGCAGGAGAAGAGAGTTTGTTCTTGAAAATGATTAGAGTCGTGCCTTCGGAGAAATCAAATTCAGTGATATCATCAAGGGAGGCACCTTCGTTAGGAATACCAAGGATTTTTGCTAAAAGGACATCATTGAACTCGATATTGATTCCACCAACACGAGTTTTAACAACAAAAGTGTCCAATATGAAGTTATAATAGAACAGTCTAATGGTATTAATGGCGATAGGAAATTTCTGGGTGACAAGTTTGTGTAACCCTAATGCCTCAAACATTGGATGGTGTTCAGAAAATACAGTCCATTTAATCGGGGCTCCGGTGCATATGTTACGCATCACAAAATCGATGTACCATAACAATGATTGATCATGAGTTTCAAAGTAGAACTCATTAAATGCATCATCGGCCGATTGGACCGGGGAAAAGAGTGAATCTACGTGAGGATTTGAAGACGAAGCTTCTGCACTGGCTTGGGTCTTCTTCCTCTTAGAGGGATTGAAACGCATAGGTATTTTCTCCTAAAAAGTAATAAAATACTAATAAATTGAAAGATAGGGAAGGAGGAGTTTATACCTTCCAAGATTGAAGCATGTGGTAGAAGACGAGAATCTTCGCACGAATCCAAAGTTTGGATGAAAATCTCCAAGTAGATTGGGAGCAATGGCTTGGAGAAGAACTCGGGTTTGGGCGTTCTCTCAAGCAACTGCTGCTGTGATGGAGGAGTTTGGAGGAGATGAGAAGAAGGGGGCCTCGGGTTGCTGACGTAAAACAAAACATCACCAACAGAACTCTGGCCGAACTCGGGCCGAAATCTGGCCGAGTTCGCCTAGGGTTATGCGGATGTGATTTTTTAAAAAAAATTATAGGCCACTTTCTTTTCATCAACTCTTTCAATTATTTAATTCCAATTTTAGTTATTTTAGATTTTAATTAATATAATTAATATTATTTTATAAATTAAATTTTGTTACACAACGACTATTTCAGATTAGCTGTAAGGGTACTGTCCCAGCTAACGGGAGTTCACCAGAAAAAAATTAAATACCGCTTCACTTCGACCATAGTCGTGGTGACAGACTGACCCTTTGTAGGCTTGTCTCAAAACAGTTTTTGAGTATTGAAAAATAATCTATAAGACAAGATTAATTAATATTATTGATATCTAAAATTCCTAATTCTCGACGTAAATAATTGAAACGATCTTCCGTTACTGGTTTTATAAAGATATCAGCTAGTTGATTTTCAGTGTCTACATATACAAGGCTTATATCTCCATTTTATCGATGATCTCTAAGAAAATGATGTCGAATCTCAACATGCTTAGTACAAGAGTGACATACAGGATTCTTAGTCAAATTAATAAAACTAGTGTTGTCACAGAAAATGGTTATATGTGTGTATAGTAAACCAAAGTCTTCTAAGGTTTGCTTCAACCACAAAATTTGTGCACAACAACGTCCTGCGGCGATATATTCAGCCTCAGTCATTGATAATACTACATAATTTTGTTTTTTGCTAAACCAAGAGACTAGAGCTTTGCCTAGGAAATGATATGTGCCGCTGGTACTTTTTTATCCACTTTGCATCCAGCAAAATCAGCATCATAGTAACCGGTTAGGTCAAACGACGTAGTTTTGGTATAAGCCGACATAAAAAGTGCCTTTAAGGTATCAGAATATACGCTTAACCGCGCACAAATGTGATTCCTTAGGGTTAGCTTGAAAACGTGCACACAAGCAAACGCTAAATATTATATCTGGATGACTAATAGTTAAATAAAGTAAACTACCAATCTTACCTCGACACTTACGTATGTCGACCGGTTTGCCTTGTTCATCAATATCAAGCTTAGTTGAAGTTTCCTTCAGAGTGGTAAGTGGTTTGACTGCTTCCAGATCAAACTTTTTTAATATATCTTTTATGTACTTGGCTTGATTAATGAATGTCCCATTGTTGGTTTGTTTGATTTGCAGTCCGAAGAAGAATTTCAGTTGTCCCATCATGCTCATCTCAAACTCATTCTACATACACTTTGAAAATTCTTGTCAAAGAGATTCATCAGTAGATCCAAAAATGATATCATCTACATAAATTTGAACTAAAAGAAGATTTCCATTAAAAGACTTTATAAAAAGTGTAGTATCAACCTTGCCTCTTGTAAAACCATTGTCAAGTAGAAAAAGCTTAGACGATCATACCAAGCACGAGGGGCTTGTTTCAATCCGTATAAGACTTTCTTCAACTTGAAAACATAATCAGGATTTTTGAAATCAGCAAAACTTGGAGGTTGAGCTACATAAACTTTTTTTTGTAAAATTGTTCAAAAATGCACTCTTGACATCCATTTGAAATAATTTAAAGTTATGAAAATATGCAAATGCACATAGCATGTGAATGGATTCTAATCTCGTAACTAGGGCATAGGTTTCATCGTAGTCAATACCTTCTTCTTGATTATATCCTTGAGCTATGAGTCGAGCCTTATTACGAGTCACTAAACCATTCTCATTCAGTTTATTCTGGAATACCCAACGGGTGCCAATGACCGGATGATCAATAGGCTTGGGAACAAGTTCCCATACTTGATTCCGTTTAAATTGGTTCAATTCCTCTTGTATAGCATCTAACCAAAAATTATCACTACATGCTTCTTCAATATTTTTGGGTTTAAGCTGTGAAATAAATGCAACGCGGGAAGCTATATCTTTACTGGAGGAACGAGTACTTACACCCTTGGTAATCTCACCTATTACCAAGTCCTTGGGATGGTCTGCCCAAATCTCATTTCTTTTGGCACATCCTCAGGATTGCTGGTTCCGGCTTCTGGTTCTGTACGTGATCTGCCTGGAGGATCAGCTGGTGCTTTGCATGAAGGTTCTGTAGGTGCTATACTTGGTGTACTTATGTCATCATCATCATTAACAACTGAATGTCGATTTAATTTGTCAAATGTAACATTTATCGATTCTTCGATGATCATGGTTCTCTTGTTAAAGACTCTGTACCCTTTGCTCTTTGCCGCATATTTTAAAGGGATACATTCATCGGCCTTTTCATCAAACTTTCCCATATTGTCTTTAGTATTAAGAATAAAATATTTACAACCAAATATTTTAAAATATAAAATAGTGGGTGTTCTATCAAACTATAGCTCATAGGGAGACTTCTTCGATATAGGTAGAATTAGAACCCTATTGAGAACATAGCAAGCTGTATTTACAGCTTCAGCCCAAAAGTATTTTGGTAGATTAACTGGTTTAACATTACTCTAGCCATTTCGGATAAAGACCTGTTCTTAGGTTCCACAACTCTATTTTATTGTGGAGTCCTAGGGCAAGAGAACTCATGTAGATAACCGTGTGTGTCACAAAATTGCTTGAACTCTGCATTCTTAAATTCGCCGCCATGATCGCTTCGAATACGAGTGATCATAAAACCTTTCTCATTTTGAACTTTCTTGCAAAAGATGACGAATTCTGACAATGCATCATTCATGCATGCAAGAAAATATACCCACGTGTATCTAGAGAAATCATCTACTATTACAAAAGCATATAACTGGCCACCTAGGCTAGCAATTCTACTAGGTCCAAATAAATTCATATGTAGTAATTGTAGAGGTCTAGTGGTACTTACAGTGTTTCTGGACTTAAATGCGGATCGGGTAGCTTTTTTCTTTTTACATTTACTACATATCATATCCTTCTTGAAAGAAATGCCTGTTAAGCCTCGTACCAGCTTCTCTGCGGATAACCTTGAAATTGTGTCCATATTTGCATGACCGAGTCTCATATGCCATAGTTGACTCTCATCACTCTTGGCCATTAAGCATCTACATGCTTTGTTAGTATCTTCTAACAAATAGAAAACATATATAATGTCTTCCCTAATACCTTCAAAGATAGTACTACCAGTTGAGCTATCAACTGTAGTATACTTGTCTTTGACGAAGTTAATACCATAACCATGGTTAGTTAAATGGCTTATGCTGAGTAGATTATGTTTTAACTCGGTAACTAGACAGACATCTTAATCACAGGATATAAGACTTACCAATATTATCGATACCAATTATCTACCCTTTAAGATTATTACCGAAGGAAATGTATTCTTCTTTCTTCTTCGACAGTGTTGCGAATAATGAAGCGTCACCGATACTGTGCCGTGAGCAACCGCTGTCGAGGATCCATTTGCTTCTAGCATGTGAATGGTGTTTTACCTACAAAAGAAATTGCAGATAAAAACTTTGGTACCCATTTCTTGTAGGGTCCTAGAATGTTAGTTTTTGGTATCCATGCACAAATATTTAAATCAACAAGATTTCTAACTCTACATGCAGAAGAGATATGACCAATAGTGCCATAATCGTGACATCTAGCATGTTGTGTTGAATGCAGTGTGTTGTGTATGATCGGTAGGTCTTGGTTTTCTAGTATAAAAGAATGCATGCCTATTAGTCTTCTTGGGCAATGGTTTGGTTTGGTTGGGTTTGACAGTGTTCTGATGTTTCGGTAAGTGACACGTGTTAGGATAGGAAGTAGCAACTTCAGGCTATTTTCCTAACCTAATTTCCAACTTTTTTGAAGTGTCATATAATATAGTATAATCAACAGTAAGTGTATCATTCCTGATAAGTGCTTGCTGAAGACTCTTCTTCTCTTTGAGTAGATCTTCTTCTAATTGGGTGATAGTCTTGTCTTTCTCTTCGGATAGTCTTGTGGTATCGTGTAGTAACAAGTTAACAGAGAAAAAACTCACCTACCTCACTAGAATTATCACTAATTCTAACTTCAGCTAGTAAGTCGGTAAGTCTTCCTATTTCACCTTTGTACTCTTTGAGTACCTTCTTAGAGTTTTGGAATTTACTACGCAGTCTTCTATAATACCCTAAGAGGTTAGTAAAGGCTTCACCTAATTGCTCAAAGGTAAAATCATCATAAGTATCAAACAGGGGGTTAGTGGTTACCTGATCGTAAGCCATCAAGCACACATTTGCAGCGTCATCTGATTGTTCATCTTCTGAGGCGCTGGCTTCACTTTTATGCCATATGCTTGTATTAGCATACCTTCTGGATGTAGATTTTTTTAGGTAGCCCTTGTCATATTTGTTGCTTTTATTGGTTGATAATGATGTTATTGGACAGTCTTTCTTCATATGTCCTTTCTTCTTACTGCCACAGCAAATAGGATATTCTTCATTGATGTTGTTGTTATTGCTGTTGTAGTCCTTTGTTCTTCTATTGAATCTCATGAACTTCTTAAACTTTCTTACCATGAGAGCTTGATCTTCAGAGTCAGAGTCATTGTCGTCGAAATTATCTTCGACAGTTCTTCTGTGTTGAGCCTTGAAAGTGATCAACTTCTCTGACTTATCCTTTGGTGCAACATCTTCAAAGTCTTGAAGTTCCAGCCCGTAAGTGAGTAGCTTACCCATGAGTGTTTTAAGAGACATTGTTGAGAGATTATTCCCTTCAATGATTGTTGTAGCCTTTGGAATCCAATTATTCGTGAGAGCTCATAGAAATTAGCAAATATTCTCATAGTTACTGTACTCTTTGCCTAATGATGACAGAGGATGTACAATATCCAGGAATCTCGTAAACATCTGAGTGACAGATTCGTTTGGCTTCATCTTGAATACTTCATACTCCTGAGTAAGTCTGCTGATCTTTGACTCCTTGACTTGCGTCGTTCCTTCGTAGGTTACTTCGAGAAGTTTCTACACTTTATTTGATGTTGTGCACGTAGACACCCTGTTAAATTCAGTCATATCTAAAGCACAAAATAAAGCATTATTAGCACGTGCATCAAGACTGGCCTTTTTGTTTTCATCCTTATTATACTTATCATAGGGTTTTTCAACCAAAACATCTTCAATAAAAATACGAGGAGGCTTTTTATAGCCATCAATAACAATAGACCATAAGTCAAAATCTAGAAATTTTAAGAAGAAACTCATCCGTGTTTTTCAATATGTGTAATTTGTACCGTTAAACAGTAGAGGCCTGTTTGTGGCTTGGTCTTACTTGTGAACTTTACAGTTGCCATATGTTATACTGTGATCTATGTAACAACTAAAATAATAAGAATATAATTGTAATGTTATCTCGTTTTACCTGTATAACCCGCTCTGATATCAATTGTAGGAACGAATCGTAAAGCGCAATACTCTAGAGGGGGTAAAAAGAGTAGGCAGCGAAAAATAGCTAATTAAAAAGTTAGCAACAAGATCACAGAGAATGTATATATCACAAGTAAATAAATATAAAGACAGATATCAGAAAGCAAACACAAAACTGGCGATGTATACTGGTTTTCCACTTGTAAGGACTATTCCAGTCGGAAGAACTCTAGCTTCCAATTGAATCCACTATTGGAAAATCCCGTAAATTTTCATATGAAGTCCTTGTAACTACTACAAACGCGAGCTTTGATACGAAGTACTCGACCAACTTCATTTGTGATGTATCTTTGTTCAATCAAGCCTCTGATTACAATCACTCTGAAGCTTCTAGACCATATCGCACTAGCAAATTGACTAGAGGATTGTAACTGGCTTGAGATTTAAAATTGAAAGCTTTAGAACACTTTGGAAGACGTTTAAGCTTAGAGAGAAGAGATGAGAAAGTGAATGAGTGTGTTGAAATGATTGAAATCCTTCTCTATTGATAGGTTTTCCAAAGTCAGAATTCTGACAGAATTCGGACAGAGTTCTATGAGAAAATCTCGGTAAGTAGTCGTTGCATCCGTAACTGCAGGAAGACAAAGTTCAAAATCCAACTGGAAGTAGGCGAATTCTGGCCGAATTCTCCTAGAGTGGTTTTGATTTTCTGGCCATTTTAAAAGCAGATTTTTGGGTTTTGGCTTTTAGAAAAAGTTTAAGAAGTTAGGAGCTTTTGTAAAATGGGCTGTTTTTCAAAACATAGGATATTTGAAAACGATTTTGGGATAGCCTATTTGCCAGTACGACTCGGTGTACAATGTATTCCTTGACTCAATAAATGTGAAAATTATATTACATTTAGAAATACAGACTCATACGACAAAATTAGCTTCGGTCTTGAACAGATAGGTAGCAGTTCTTTGGTAGTTGTCCAAGAGTCCAAATAGCCCATATATCGAGATAGAGTTTGATCAATTATTAAAATCAGGTTCGACCATGGCCAATGGGCCAACAATAATTTTAATAAAGAACCTTTTATGCACCATCTTTGTCTGTTGTGACTTTTTATTATTGTTTGCGCTTTTGGATACCTGCACTTTTGTAAACTTTGTATGTAGCAACTTCTTATCACCTGCGCTTTTGTCAAGGCTGCACTTTTTCATGCTTCTACATACTCTTAGCATGAGAGGGTTGGCCCACCTATAAAATAAGTAGATGTGATCTTTGGTACCCATTTCTGCAAGGATCCGGAAGTGTTAGTCTTAGGTATCTAGGTATATATTTCATGTCAACTAGCTTTCCAACTCTTAAAAACTTAGAAATGTGTCCATCTGAATCATAATTTGTACAAAAAATATGGAGGCTAGTGATTGGTGTCATGTTATTAATATGATGCTTGTGTGTCATCCTTGGATACTTGGAAATAAAGGCATGATTATATGAAACATTATGCTTACGTGCTTTCTTTGATTGTGTCATGTTTCATGTATGTTATGGCATATGACAGATCTTTAGCTGAGTAGCAGGTATCACCTGTTTTTTCAACTTTATCTCTAACTTTTAGAGAAAGCCTCATCATATTTACTAGATATAGCATCAATCTTCTGTGCAGCGATGCTATACTTCTTCTTCTTCTTTAACTCATATAACTCGTTCAGCTTGGCATAGGCATAATCTCTTTTCTTAATAGTTTCATGAGCATTATGCAAGCTAAGCTTCAGAATTGATATTTCTTTATTCGTGTTACTAGTGGAAGGTGTTTCCCGTATTTCCTCCAATAGGGATGATAAACTTTCAATTTCAGTGGTGTAAGCTTTGATCTCTTTTCGAGACTGCTTATATTTATCCAAGACTTTTTTGTGTTCATCTAATAAATCACTAAAAGCATCAAAAGGTTTATCAAATGTAAAGTCATCATACATCGGGTTAGTTGTTACCTGAACAAATGCTATCAAGCAAACATTTACAGAGCTGTTTGGTCTTTCTTCTTCCTCGGATTTACTTGTCTTACTTTCGTGCCCGATGCTGGTATTTGCATATTTTCTACCATTTGTTGACTTCCTTCTTGATCCTTCGTATCGACTGCTATTGGGCACCTTGGCTATTTTAGCATGTGCCTTGAAGGTGATAGAATTTTCTTTTGGTGTGGCTTCTTCAAAGTCTTATAAGTCTAGATCATGAGTCATTAGCTTTCCCATGAGTGTCTCCAGTGATATTGTGGTGAGATTGTTTCCTTCTATAATCGTAGTAGCCTTGGGATTCCAGTTCTTTGTTAGTCTCCTAAGTACTTTGCGAATCTTTCAGATTTGTGTAATCCTTCCCAAAAGATGATAAAGGATTAGTAATATCAAGAGAACGTGTAAATATTTGAGTGATTGATTCATTTGGCTTCATATTGAAAATCTCATACTCTTGTGTTAATCTACTTATCTTGGATTCCTTTACTTGTGAGGTACCTTCATGAATTATCTCAAAAAGTTTTCAAATGTCGTGTGATATGACACATATAAATACTCTGTTAAACTCAGTCTTGTCAATGGCACATAATAGTGCATTGATAGCTCTTGCGTTAAGACTGACTTGTGTCTTTTCTAAATCTATATATCTATCATGTAGCTTATCTATAAGATTATCATAAATCACTACTCTAGGTGTCTTTTTCTAGCCATATATGACTATAGACCAGATATCAAAGTTAAAAGATTTCATGAAGAAACTCATTCGTGTTTTTTAGTAAGTATAGTTTGTTCCATCAAATAGTGGGAGTTTATTTATGGATTGCCCTTCACTTGTGAATATAGATTTTATGGCTGCTTGCTATATATATATATATATATATATATATATATATATATATATATATATATATATATATATATATATAGTTTGGATATCAAAAAATATATATATATATATATATAGTTCGGATATCAATTATAGGATAGTTGAGCACCTATAGAGGAGGGGTGAAAAGCGTGCATATGTGCAACGAAAAAATAGTCACCAATTATAGGATCTTTGAGCACCTTTTAGTTACGTCGATATATTTCGGATTCAAGCCATATCCTAGATCATTCCAAGCTGTTCGTTGGTACCGACCTATCGTATGAGGAGAGGCCCGTATCCATTTTGGACCGGAGGGAGAAGATTCTCAAGAACCGGACTATCCGATTAGTTCGTATTTTTTGGGATCATCACTCACCAGACGAGTCGACTTGGGAGCGCGAGGATGATATCCAAGCTCGTTACCCGTACCTGTTTGACTCGTGAGGTATACTTATTCATATTTCTATACCCTGCCTTTTGTTTGAGTGTGATTGTAGGAATGTATGATGTTGTAGCTGTATGCTTATTGCTTTTACATTCATGATACATTATTCTAGTTGGATTTTATGATATATGAGTTTCCTTTCTTGACTGTGGTAGCATGTTATCTTGTATTTCTTGCCTACATTTACTTGCCTTTAGAAAATTCCGAGGAAGTAATTTTTTTAAGGATGTGAGAGTTGTGAGACTCGTCTCACAGTATTTATATTTGTATACAGATACGTATTTTATACTGTATCCTGCATTTTCTTGGATTCTGTAGAACCGAAAGAAAACTTGATTTTTGAGACTTTTCTGTGAAATCGACATACCACCGGCATACCGTTCTGAACCTACGATATACCGTCTAGGCATATATTCCACTTTATAGCTATTTTCGATTCAAGATATTTTCATTAGATATTTTGATGAATAGTATTTAGGTATTTTCATGAATAGTATTTAGATATTTTGATGAATAGTGATGATACTTTCTATTATCCATTTGTTTCTTGGTTTTCTTCTGAACGGTCGAGATTAATCCTAATCGAGTCGCGGATCGCGATCGGACGATCACAACTAATTCACCTTCTCAATATATACGATTACGTATTTTTTATTTTTCTTTTACTTTCTCTCTCCACTCTTCATTTCTTTGCGTTTCCACTCTGTATTCTTCGGGAGCTTGGAGCTTGCTTTCGAGACCTCTGAGTGTGGTTTCTGAACCCCTCTTGGTGGTGGATTTGAAGAGTTAGGCTTAGAGCTTTATTAGGCAAGTACATCATGCTGAACTACTGGACATTTTATTGCTTTATTGTGGTTTTCGTTTTCTTATTGCCTTGATAGTCTAGTATTTCCTACTACTTGCTTTACTAAATATGTTTCCCTCATGATTATGGTCATTTTGCCTGTTTCAAAATTTTGGTCTGAGCTAGGCTTTCGTTATCTTGATATGCCTAATTATTTTCTAGTAGGAAACTCCGTATCGAAAATGATACAGGGGTGAATTGCCATGAGACTTAGTATACACGCTATGTTCGACCTTTCCCTAGTATTATTTTCATGGTTACACTGATTTTAGCAACTTTGGGGATGAGATTTAGTTTTCAGGGCTTGTTTCAATCCTTTAGTATTGTTTCTCGGTCAGAATTGGCATACCGACGGTGTACCGGTGTGTACGAACGGAATACGAATTTTATGAGCCCTTCTTTGCTTGAAAAGTTGTTATGACACTTTTTGGCATACCGACAGTGTACCGGTCCATTTCGGCAGAATACCGGTGCAGCACTTAGATTTTGACAGAAAGTTTTTGCCTATAGAATTCGGCATACCGACGGTGTACCGGTGTGTACCGTCGGAATACCAATCCAGTACCCAAGTTGTATACTTTCTTATTTCAATTTAATTTCCTAATTTTTTTCTTGCTTATTGTCTTAGGATACACGTTATCCCCAGTTTACTGTCTTGTCCTGTCATGCTTGGTTGAACCCGGTACATGTTCATGTCTAGCTTCTTGATATTAGCCTGTCATGGCGCACTCCTGATTTCATGTACATGTCTAACTTCTTGATAGTGTTCTATTATGGTGCACTTCTGATCCAGTACATGTCTAACTTGATATAGTGGCTCATCGTAGCGCACTCATGTCTCGATACTTGTCTTGTCTTGTCTTGTCTTGTCATGTTGTGGCTTGTTATAGTGCACATTACTGCTTGTCTTGTCCAGTTTCACATGTCTCATGTTTAGAATGGATTTTGCGGAATGCCATACCCGGAATCCTGATTGAAAACTTTTAGGGGTTAACAACTAGCTAGATTATCTAGATCATTGGAAGGGGAGATTCCCAGTTACCTGCAAGCCCTTTGTTTCGACCACAACCTAGACGGACTTGTAGCTATTTGTCACGATGAGCACATTTCCAGCGTACCGTCGAGTGTTGCACCTCTTTCATGTCTATAGGATACATTTGTCCCTAGGGCGATGTATCTACCATTACTTTCTTTTGGCCTGGATAAGTCCGATAGTCTGCAGGGTAGGTAACTGAATTATAATTCTCATACTTGCATATGTTAGTAAGTAGGATTATAATAACCCTATTTAGCTGTCATATCCCTATTTTAGAAATAGGTATATGACTGTATTACGACTGTATTTCGTATTTTGGAGGATTTTAATTTTGGGGTATATTTGAAATTTTTATTATTTTATTGGGAGTGATTTGCCCTCATAATTATTTGTTATTAATTAAATTCCTTGATTCCTATACCTACCCCAAAAGAAAACCCTAACCCAAACCTAACCCTCTCTCACTCCACTCTCTCTCAGCCGCCCCCCCCTCACATCACTCTCTCGCTCCCCCTCGCTGGAGAGCTCCCTCTCTCTCCTCCCTCACTCACCCCCCGGCCCTCTCTCTCCTCCCTCAACTCTCCTCTCTCCCGCTTACTCGGCCTCTCATCCCTCTCTCGCTCGCTGTCTCCCTCTCTTCTCCCGGCCTCCGCCGACCTCCGGTCGCCCCGAGCTCTCACCACCATCGTCGCCACCATCTCCTCCACTGCAGCCGCCGCCACCACCGCCATGGCGACCGCCTCCATCGTCGCCGTCGCTTCCCTCGCCGTGGTCGCCCCCGTCTTCAGCCACCCGCGCTACCACCATCATCGTCGCCATCTCCTCCGCGGCCTCCGGCCCCCTCCGCCGACGCCGTCGTCTCCATCCTCCTCCCGCCGGTGAGTCTCTCCTCCGGCCACCCCTCTCTTCCTATTTCCTCCGCCTGGCCGAGCTCCATGGCCGCCGTCCACCTCGGCAGCACCCTCGCCTCCATGCGTCTCCTCTCCCTCTCCGTTGTTCCCCGGCGCAGCCATCCTCCGCCGGATCCCGACCCCGCCTGGCCGAACCCCCGACAGCTCCTCCGCTTCTCCCCTTCTTTCTTCTCGGCGACCGTCGCCTCGGGAGCGGTGCCACCTTGGGCAGCGGGACGCCCTTGGGCCCCGCGCTGCTCGGGCAGTGTGTTCCTCGGGCCACGTGCCTTGGGTCACGTGTACTCGGTTCGCACGTTCCCTTGTTTCTCGTGTTTCTCGGGACGTGCACCTTGATTTGTGTGTCGTCCCGTTTTCCGTGCACCTCGATCCACGTGCTGCCTTGGGCAGCGGGACGCCTCGAGTCCCGTGCTGTCTCGGGCACCGTGCTATCTCGATTTGCACGTTATCTCGATTCCCGTGTCTCGGCCTTTGTGCCATCTCGGTTTTAGTATCGCTTCGATTTGTGCGCGTGCGCTGATTTACGTACTGCCTTGATTTGCGTGCTCGCTCCGATTTACGTACCGCATTGGTCTTTGTGCCGTCTCGATTCGCGTGCACGTCTCGATTTGCGTGTTGCGTGATTCGTGCACCATCTTGATATTCGTGATTCCTCGATCCTACATGCACGTCTCGATTTACGTACACGTTGTCTCCTGTTCGTCTCGATATTCGAGCTATCTCGATTCTCGTGTGCGTCTCGATATGCGTACGCGTCTCGGTTTGCGTGCCCGTATCGGTCCACGTGCCTCTGTTTCTGTGCCAGATCCCTGCGCTGCTTGCGGGACCCGCACGGTATAGCCTTCTGCCATCTCTTGTGATTATTCTATTATTTTATTATTTAATTCTAATGATTGTTTATTATGTGTTCTGAGGACCTCGATGGACGTGCTAGCTTGGATCCAGATCGCCGAAGACTTGCTTACCTAGCCGAGCCCTCTAGGCAAGTATCCCTTGTTCATCGACGGCTCTTGCCCTCTCTCCTGGATTTTATTGCATTTAATTAATTTGTACTTGTAAATTGTATAATCATGATTAGTGTAGCCTAGTAGTAGAACTGCCATGATGATAACTTAGGATAGCTTGGTTCGATACCGGTTTACGACCGTATCGGACAACTCGGACGGGCCATCCACACCTCCGAGGACACGAGCACGACTCACACGTATGGATTGTCCCCACATGCCCCGTGTCCGACTCGCGGTCGGGTACGGCTTGGCGAACTACTCTTGTGGCGGTGTTTGTGCTTGGGTTAGGAATTTATGGACATGTGTTGTGGTGCGCCCTGCGAGGCAGTTATCTTATTAGTATGCATGTTGGCTTGGCGCCCAGTACGCATTGTAGTGCTACTGGAGGCCGAGACTTAGTGTTCTCGGCTATCGATCTGTTTCTAGTACGCATCGTAGTGCTGCTGGTAGCTGAGACTTAGTGTTCTCAGCCGCGATTCTGCGATTCTGCGATTCTGCGGTGGGTTATGCCGAGTGGTTTTAGCCCCTATTCGTAGGGTGCTCCCGTCCAGAATACAAAGGAGACTCTGCCGGATTTTTCCAGAATTCCCAATTGGGAATTTGGTTCGAAGGATTAGGCAGAACCATTCCTTGGGTTTGCTGGACTGAACTCATGCTTGTTCTTCTTGGTATGGCATCCCTGACCCTATTGCCTGCTAGGTAGACTCCCGACTAGATTAGTCGCCTAGCGTCTTGATCTGTCCCGTCCGCCGGATTGTGTAAGGAGAGCGGTTCTACTCGGGTGAGGGTCTGCAATCCTGGTCCTTGTTTGGTTTAAGGGTTGTAGATCTGATCCAGAGTGGTTCACACAATCCTTGCCATCATCCGACGGCGTTGATTAAGTGCTGACCCGTGTGTTGGGATTATGATCTGATTCGAGGATTGACTATGAGGAGATATGATATTGAGATAATGATTATGGTAGACTAAGTGGATTCTTAGATAGTGTTGCTAGTTCTTTGGTGATGTTCTAATTTGATCAGATATGTCTTCGAGGACTTTTGGATTTTGGATACTGGTGCGAGTGTCTCGCGGAACGAGGAGGATATCGAGGGTATTATTATATGATTTTTACTCGACTTCCCAAACGCCCAATCCGGTACCTTTGTGTATTCCGGTAGTTAGAGAACCTGGTTGATTGCTGTGTCTTGGTAGTTGAGGGACTTGTTTTCTAGTGGCTTGCGATCATTGTCTAGGAGGATTCCTGTGAGTCTGAGGGCCTAGCATTGTTAGGAGAAATAAGATTGGTATTTGGTGGTTGTCTTTATTGACGTGATATTCACTCCCTCATGGATGGAAGACACTTGATAGATTGATTTGGTGGATAGACCGACTTGATGATTGGAGCTGTAGGCTCCCATATATGCTTGAGATGTTATTATAGTAGAGGTTCTGGTCTTGTACTTGACCTGATATCCATGCCACGATGTGGACAGATGACTTCTTGTGACTGACAGAGTTGTCCTTGTCCCAGACCTGACTACCTGTATCCGTGCTATAAGTCCAGCTTACCCCGTGAGGTACTGGCCCTGACCTTGCACTGCGGTGCCCTTTGTCTATTGGCACTTTGAGGTGCTACTTCCATGATTTTATGGCATTGCGATGCCATTTTGATATTCTGGCTATATTATATGATTACCTGCACGGGTATCTGGTAGTTGGCCTATAGTTTTAGCGTGGTTAGGATTGCTTGCTTGCTTGTTGCATAACACTAAGGATGGATCACAACTGGGACTATAGGTGTCAAGGCTGATTCTTAGTTAGCGTTCTCGTACTGAGGTACGACATCTAGGAGAAGAGCATGTGACCACGGCATATGATTCCGGATAAATGTAGGGTTAATCTAGGCAACTAAAAATGGTAGAAGCATTGGGAGGGAACGGAATCCCGAGATCGTGCATTACCGGCCGCCACAGGCTCGTCCTGGCGCGTCGGGGTTGGCCGCCACGGATATGGCAGTATCCGACTACTATATGTACTCCTACTTAGCACGGTGGCCTTCCGAGGGACCGTGCATACCTACCTGCTATGTGTTATTTGGCCTCGCTAGCCCTTGCGGGATATGGCACGATCTGAGGATTCCTATATTGTATTGTTGGGGTAACCCAACCTCCACATAGACAGTCGTAGGCATTTGAGTGGCCGCTTATTCACCTAAAATTGTATGGCTTGCTATTTGCTAAGCTGGCTAGTGCGTAACGCTGTCTCGGCTCAGTATTTCATTCTCTTGTTCTTGTTTGATGTAGGGGTGGATTACTGTCCCGATGACAGACTACGATCTCCAGTTAGCGATGCAGGCATTAGTGTATGTTAGGATGATTGTGATGATTGTTGAGTTACTTTTGGGAATAACTGAGGAACATGGACTATCGTGGTGCATGATCCAACCCATGTTCTTGTTTGATTGTTGGGTTGGTTATTGTGCTACGATAGGCTATCGACCGAGGTTACGACCAGAATACTTTTAGTTGTTGGATTGTTATCGTGCGTTGGTACCGCACGATCCCTTACCTTATTTACTGTTTTTAGATGCTATTTCTGTTATATTATATCCTGCTGGTTTTCTTCGCCCGTCCTTGAGCCTTCCTTTCTGGTACTTGCTACGGTTAGCCTGACCAACCCTGGATTGTTCCCAGATTGCATGTGACCGACCATGTGGATCTTCCAGACTTGACTTGGAGGACGTGCTTCAGTTCCTGACCTTGAGGGAACTGTGTGGAAAGGTATTCTTGTCTACATTATTTTTTATTGTAGACTCTCTGATTATCATATGAGTATTTCCTATTTTTCATATGATTATCTCTCTTATCGTTATTTCATTGATTATTGCCTGTGGATATGAGATCAGATTTAGGCCATAGACTGCTTGCATGCTAGGATACCTAGCAAGATTGACAGCCACGATCGCCGTATGACGTTTTATACCTCATACGGAGTAGCTGGCCTAGTCCGTCCCAGTATTTCGGTACTGGGGCGTGACATTAGCTAATGTATCAAGCCGTACTCATTGCTTGACCGTGACTGATGGATGGAGTCTATTCCTATCTTGCTTGGTTTCGTCTTGTTCCAGTTTATCTTATTTTAGTATTTAGATTCCTGCTACACCTGTATATACTATTATTCCTGCTACATGTTTGGCTTCACTACTTACCCCACATGCTCGATTTTATTACATGCTGCATACCCAGTATACTCACATGTTAACAGTCTATTTCCTTACATGTTTTTAATTTTCTTACATATATAATATGGTACCAATTTATCATTCATATATCGTTTACTGTTTTACTTAGTATTGTTATAAATTGCATGTTGGTTTAAGTTCATAGTTTGGCTTCCTTTATGGTACTTGCTATTGGGGGTCTGACTCCACTAGTTTTGTCTGACCAGATCGAGGAGCTCGAGGATCTTTTGGACCTTCCATTCGATGATGACAACTCGGAGCACCAGGGTGCTTGAGTAGGTGTTCTTTCTCTTCCCCACTCTTCTCTGTACTTATTCTTTTGAGGCGTTTATCAACCGAGCACGTGTTTAGCTTGTGCTTTGGACTTGACATTTGGCCTACAGGCTTAGGCATGGTCTGTATATTTTCTAGACTGCAGCTAGAGCTGATCATGTCTTACTTATCTTGCTAGTTCTTCATTTTGTATTACTAGCTTCATGATCATCTGTATATTATAGTTTGGGAAGCTTTACTGTTTTATATGCCTGATGATCATACTCTTGTACTTTATTTTCTTACCTATGATTGAGATATCTAGGATTATGTTACCTTGGATCGATTATTGGTTTGTAGTAGTAACCCCTATCTATATAGATTATACGTTATTTCGGAGTACTTGAGTACTTTGGTATACGTAGCTGGCCTGGTCTGTCCCTACTTGCCAGTATTCTAGTTCTGGGGCGTGACTTAAGTTGCAGTGGTGGCCCATGCCGGTCTGATTTATTAGATATGTAGGGGTTGCTAGTAGTTATCCCAATCACAAATCTTCTCCTTTGATATCCTTCATATTACTCCTTACCTCTGATCGTTAAACTGATATCTGATTTGATCGTTGATGTTCCTGTTCCCTCAACCTGATCCTTGTATCCTTAAACTTTAAGGGGTACTAATCCTGGTCCTTTTGATTAGCTTATTCGCTTTCCATCAATGGCAGGTCAGCTTCTATTTGTTCTACCAGTTTGGGAGGCTCAGCCTCAGCATTCAGGGGCAGTATCTAGAGTCAACCGAAGGGCTGAGTCGCTAGTTCTGCCGATTCAACCAGTAGTACCAGATCAACTAGAGCAGCCAGAGGGTATTGTTTGACCACTAGTGGATGTTTTGAGGGGTTTTATGGCAATGCAGCAGCGTTAGAGCGACGTTCTCACCTATTATTTACAAACGACTTTGGAGAGGGGGTGGTGCTCAGGTCTATAATTCTGCGAGCAGCTTCAGGCATCTCCATCCCCCGTACTTCTATGGTACAGAGGATGCGATTACGTCTGATGCATGGTTTAAGAAAATTGAGGCCATTCTGGAGGCGGCAGGGATTTCGTCCAGGGAGTGTGTGGCATTTGCCAGGTTGCAGCTCTTGGATTTGGCCCACGGCTGGTGGGCTTATGAGGTGTCCCATGTGGCACCGATAGCTTGGGCAGATTTTAGGGAGAGGTTTCAGACTCGCTATTTTGATGCGATGTCGGGTAATAATATGTGGCAGAGGTTCATTGGCCTCTGAGTTGGACCGGGTAAGGAGGTTCCTGCATAGACTTCATCTGGAGATCATAATGGCAATTGAGCAGCATAAGTTCCAGTCTTTTGATGCAGTAGGAGAGGTGGTCGCAGGTACCATTCTTGTTCACTCTTATTCAGCTTCAGCTTTATTTGGTTCTGGTACATCGTATTCGTTTATATCTGCACAATTTGCGACATGAGTTGGTTTAGAGACAGAAGCCTTAAATGTAAGGTTGAATATACTTGAAGGTAATGGTCTAGTAGGAGTAGACCGAGTCTATGCCTCGTGTAGAGTCATAGTATCCGGAAGGGAGTTTCCCGCTAGGCTGATAGAGTTTCCTATGGGCAATTATGATGTCGTCCTAGGTATGGATTGGTTGAATGCTCGACACACTACGATAGATTGCCATACTAGAAAGGTTATCTTTCGTATTTCGGATGAGGACGAGTTCTCATTCTCTAGAGGCAAGGTGGAGTCTTCTTTAGAGGTTGTACGGATGGCAGTAGCCGAGGAGGTTCAGTTGCCCCGAGTAGTTTGTGAGTTTTTCGATATATTTCCCGAGGAGCTTTTGGGTATGCCTCCAGTTTGGAAGATTGAGTATTATATTGATTTGGTTTCGGGAGCAGAGCCAGTGTCAAGAAGAGTCTACAGGATGTCTCCTCCAGAGTTGTTGGTGTTGTATCAGTCTATTGAGGAGCTTAGGACCAAGGGATTCATTCGTCTTAGTAGATCGTCTTGGGGAGCTCCAGCCCTTCTCTTGAAGAAGAAAGATGGTTCATCGCGTATGGTCATTGATTATCGTCAACTTAACACAGTGACCGTAAAGAACAATTATCCTTTGCCTAGGATAGATGACTTGTTCGACCAGCTTAGTAGAGCATCTATATTTTCAAAGATCGATTTGCGGTCTGGGTACCATCAGATTAGAGTCAGAGAGCAGGATATACCCAAGATGACGTTTAGATCTTGATATGGCCATTGGGAGTTATTTGTTATGCCTTTCAGAGTGACCAATGCGCTAGTGATCTTTATGGATATCGTGAATCACATCTTTATGTCCCACTTAGACCAGTTTGTGATAGTATTTATTGATAATATCTTGGTCTTTAGTCGGACTGAGGCAGAGGACGAACAGTATCTTCGTGTGGATCTTCAGATTCTTCGAGACCATCAGCTCTACGCAAAGTTCAGCAAGTACGATTTCTGGCTCGATTGAGTCTCTTATTGGATCATATTATTACCGGAGGTGGTGTTGAGGTGGACCCGAAGAAGGTAGAGGCTATCGAGTATTAGCCAGTACCTCGTACAGCTTTGGATGTACACAGCTTTCTAGTATTAGTCGGTTACTATAGGCATTTTATGGCAGACTTTGGTAGGATCTCCGTACCCTTGATATGGCTGATGTGTAAGGATGTGTGCTTTGAGTGGTCAGATGCTTGTCAAGTTTCTTTTGAGAAACTCAAACAGAGTTTGATTTCAGCTCTTATCCTGAGATTACCCATCGGAGTAGATGGGTTCACGGTGTATTGTGATGTGTTAGGTCGGAGACTTGGTTGTGTCCTTATGTAGCATGGTCGAGTGATAGCTTATGTGTCTCGACAGCTTCGGGACATGAGAAGATCTATTCGATGTACGTTCTTGAGTTGGCTGCGGTTGTGTTTGCCCTCAAGCTCGAGGCATTATTTGTATGGAGATCGAGTGAAGAATTTTACTGATCATAACAGCTTGAGGTATGTGTTCACCCAGAGGGATCTGAACATTCGGTAGAGGGGGTGGCTTGAGTTACTGAAGGATTACGTTGTTGATCTTCAGTATCACCCTGGAAAGGCAAACGTTATTGCAGACACTTTGAGAATGAGACAAGGAGTCTATTTCTTGACGGAGCAATATCACCTGGTGAGGCGGCTATGATGGCAGGCTTGCAGGTTCAGTCCACCATTGTGTAGAGGATCAGAGAATCTAAGTCAGGGGATGCCACGCTTCAGCGGCTCAGAGCATAGTGTGTTGGAGGGCGCAGAACAGAGTTGTGCATCCATGAGGATGGGATACTCCGGTTTGGGAGTCATCTTTGTGTGTCGAGTGGAGATATCCGGCATGAGATTATGTCAGAGGCCCACAGTTCTCAGTATTCTGTTCATCTAGGAGGAACGAAGATGTATCGTGGTATTTGTCAGCATTTCTGGTAGAATGGTATGAAGAAAGAGATACCTCGATTTGACTTTCGGTGCTAGTTTGCCAGCAGGTCAAGGCTGAGCATCAAATGCCGGCCGGACTTCTTCAGCCTTTACCAATTTTGGAGTAGAAGTTGGATCATATTACTATAGGCTTCGTGACTGGTCTTCCTAGAACCCCGACTGGTAGACTCACGAAGGCTACCCACTTCCTACCTTTTATAGTTGGTCAGTCTACAGAGCAGTTGGTCGAGCTGTACATGAGGCAGGTTGTCAGATTGCATGGGGTACCAGTCAGCATAGTCTTAGATTGGGATTCCAGACTTACTTCTATTTTTTTGGCAGAGTTTTCAACAAAACCTGGGTACCCATTTGAGTTTCAGTTCAGCATACCATCCTCAGATAGATGGTCAGTCGAAACGTACGATTCAGACTTTGGAGGATATGCTCCGATCTTGCACCCTCGACTTCAGTGGTTCTTGGGAGGATTGCTTGCATTTAGTGGAGTTCTCTTACAACAACAGCTTCCATGCGAGCATTCATATGGCACCTTTCGAGGCGTTGTATGGTAGGAGATGTATGTCAAACCTAGTTTGGGATGACATTGGTGAAAGGTAGATGCTTGGTCCAGAGTTGATTACTAAATCGGTTAGAGTAGTCAGGCAGATCATAGAGCATCTCAGAGTGGCTCAGGATTGGCAATGTCATTGAGCAGACCAGCACTGATGTCATCTTGAGTTCTCTGTTGGCGATTATATATTTTTTTCAAATTTTGCCTATCCGTGGTGTCATCAGATTTGGCGTACGGGAAAAGCTTAGTCCTAGATTTATTGGGTCATTCTATGTTATTGAACGAGTAAAACATGTATCATATCGTCTTGCTCTTCCATCGTTGCTACGCAAGGTACATGACGTATTTCACGTATCTCAGTTATGTCGGTATGTTATGGGTTCGAGCCATATCCTAGATCATTTCGAGCTGGTCGTTGGCACCGACCTATCGTATGAGGAGAGGCCCGTATCCATTTTGGATCGGAGGGAGAAGATTCTCAAGAACCGAACTATCCGATTAGTTCGTGTTTCCTGGGATCATCACTCACATGGCGAGTCGACTTGGGAGCGCGAGGATAATATCCGAGCTCGTTACCCGTACCTGTTTGACTCGTGAGGTATACTTATTCGTATATCTATATTCTACCTTTTGTTTGAGTGTGACTGTAGGAATGTATGATGTTGTAGTTGTATGCTTATTGCTTTTACATTCCTGATACATTATTCTAGTTGGATTTTATAATATATGAGTTTCCTTTCTTGACCTTGATAGCATGTTTTCCTATATTTCTTGCCTACTTTTACTTGCCTTTAGGAAATTTCGAGAAGAGATTTTTTCTAAGGATGGGAGAGTTGTGAGACTCGTCTCACAGTATTTGTATACAAATACATATTTTATATTGTATCCTATATTTTCTTGGATTACGGAGAACCTGAAGAAAACTTAATTTTTGAGACTTTTCTATGAAACCGTCATACCGCCGACATACCATTTTGTACCGATGGTATACCGTCCAGGCAGATATTCCACTTTATGGATATTTTTGATCGAGATATTTTCGTTAGATGTTTTGATAAATAGTATTTAGATATTTTTATGAATAATATATAGATATTTTGATGAATAGTAATGATACATTCTATTATCCATTGGTTTCTTGGTTATCTTCTAAACGATCGAGATTAATCCTGATCGAGTCACGGGTCGTGATCGGACGGTCACGATTAATTCACCTTCTTTATGTATACGATTACGTTTTTTTTTCGATTTCTCTTTTACTTTCTCTCTCTACTCTTCATTTCTTCTCGTTTCTACTCAGTATTCCTCAGAAGCTTGGAGCTTGGTCTCGAGACCTCAGAGTGTGGTTTCTGAACCCCTCTTGGTGGTGGATTTGAAGAGTTAGGCTTAGCACTTTATTAGGCAAGTACATCTTGCCGAACTACTAGATATTTTATTTCCCTATTGTGATTTTTGTTTTTCATTGCCTTGATAGTTCAGTATTTCCTACTACTTGCTTTACTAAATATATTTCCTTCATGATTATGGTCATTTTGTCCGTTTTGAAAATTTGGCCTGAGCTAGGCTTTTGTTATCTTGCTATGCCTAATTATTTTCTAGTAGAAAACTCTGTATCGAAAATGATACCGGGGTGAATTGCCATGAGCCTTAGTATACATGCTATGTACGACCTTCTTCTAGTATTGTTTTCATGGTTATACTAATTTTAGCAACTTTCGGGATAAGATTTAGTTTTCGGGACTTATTTCAAGCCTTTAGTATTGTTATTCGGTCAAAATCGGCATACCAACGGTGTACCGGTGTGTACCGATGGAATACCGATTTTGTGAGTCCTTCTTTGGTTGAAAAGCTGCTGTGACACTTTTCGGCATACTGACGGTGTACCAGTCCATTCCGACGGAATACCAGTGCGGCACTTAGATTTTGACAAAAAGTTTTTGTTTATAGAATTCAGCATACCGACGGTGTACCAGTGTCTACCGTTGAAATACCGATCCAGCACCCAAGTTGTATACTTTCTGATTTCGATTTGATTTTCTGATTTCTTCTTGCTTATTGCCTTACGATACACGTTATGACTAGTTTACTGTCTTATCCTATCATGCTTGGTTGGACCGGTACATGTTCATGTCTAGCTTCTTGATAGTGGCTTGTCATGGCGCACTCCTAATTTCCTGTACATATCTAGCTTCTTGATAGTGGCATGTTATGGTGCACTCCTGATCCAGTACATGTCTAACTTGATATAGTGGCTCGTCGTAGCGCATTCCTATCTCAATACTTGTCTTGTCTTGTTGTGGCTTGTTGTAGTGCACATTTCTGCTTCTCTTGTCCAGTTTTGCATGTCTCATGTCTAGGATGGATTTTGCGGAATCCCACACCCGGATTCCTGAATGAAAATTTGTAGGGGTTAACAACTAGCTTTATTATCTAGATCATTGGGAGGAGAGATTCCCAGTTACCTACAAGCCTTTTATTCTGGCCCCAACCTGGATGGACTTGTAGCTATCTGTCATGATGAGCATATTTCCAGCACGCCATCAAGTATTGTACCTCTTTCATGTCTATATGGTACATTTGTCTCTCGGGCGATGTATCGACCATCATTTTCTTTTAGCCTGGATAAGTCGGGTAGTCTACAGGGTAGGTAACTGAATTAAAATTCTCAAACTTGCATGTGTTAGTAAATAGGATTGTGATAACCCTAGTTAGCTAATTTATCAAGTTGTACTCATTGCTTGGGCATGATTGATGCATGGAGTGCATTCCTTTCTTGTTTGGTTTCATCTTGTTCCAGTTTATCTTATTTTAGTATTTACAATCCTGCTACTCCTGTACATACTATTATTCCTGCTATATGCTTGACTTCTACTTACCCCACATGCTTGATTTTATTACATGCTATATACCCAGTATACTCACATGTTCATAGACTATTTTCTTACATGTTTCCAATTTTCTTTCATATACACTGTGGTACCAATTTATCATTCATGTCTCGTTTACTATTTTACTTAGTGTTGTTATGAATTGCATGTTGATTTTATTTTATAGTTTGGATTCCTTTGTGGTACTTGCTATTGGGGGTCTGACCCCACTAGTTTTGTCGGACCAGATCTACTTGAGGAGCCTGAGGATATTTCGGACCTTCTACTCGATGGTGACCACCCGGAGCACCAGGGTGCTTGAGTGGGTGTTCTTTCTCCTCCCCACTACTCTTCACTGTACTAATTCTTTTGAGGCGTTTAGCCACCGAGCACGTTTTTAGCTCGTGTTTTGGACTTGACATTTGGCCTATGGGCTTAGGCATAATCTGTATATTTTTTAGATTGCAGCAAGAGCTGATCATGAATGACTTAGTCTTGCTAGTTCTTCATTATGTATTACTTATAGTTTGGGACGCTTTAATGTCTTATATGCCTGATGATCATACTCTTGTACTTTATTTTCTTACCTATGATTGAGATCTAGGGTTATGTAACCTAGGATCGACTGTTGGTTTTTAGTAGCCCCCATCTATACAGCTTATACGTTATTTCGTAGTACTGTAGTACTTTGGTATACGTAGCTGGCCTGGTCTGTCCCTATTTAACAGTAATCTGGTTATGGGGCGTGACAAGATTTTCGGAAAGACCAAAAATGATCAGAAACTAACTTGGACGAACTCACATGTAGAGTTCCCAGATCAGTTATTGGTATTTCAAATAAAGATTGCATTTTGGTATTGGGTTTTTTGTTTATTGGATTTGGGTATAGGCTGATAAGGAATGTGGAGTAGATATGTAGGCTATTTGGAAAGTGGAGTTCAGTAGAATAGCCAGTTGCCAGTCTGATCGACCTTACATTTTTTCTAGACTCAATAAAATAAAAAATACATAATAAAATATAAAGAACATGTCTTGATCCACATCTGAAGTCTTTGTATGATGAAGACGATGAGTTGTAGCAGTGTGGAAGTAGACGTTCTATTTTTACACCTGTAACTACATATTATTTGTGTATCGACTAAAGTTTACTTTTATTATCAAAATCAGGTGTGATGATGACCAATGGGCCAACACACTTTACACTATCGGGCGCGGGATGGGGCTTGTGCACATTGTTGTGCTCGTTTTATGCACGAGTTGCATGTGTGGTTATGCACTGTGTGTGTGCGCACATGTGTTATTGTGCTGCTACGCATATGCGCGTATGAGATGCTGAGTTACAGCGCATATACACGCATGAGTTGCTGAGCTATTATGTGCATGCTCATGCTATGTTGATCGTGCCATATACGCAGATTGTAGGATTTGGATTATCAATTCCAATTTTTTAGGATTTGGTATTCAGTCCCACATCAACAAAAAGTATAGATGGGGTTTCCACCCTTCCTATAAATAGACTCCTTCTATTTCCTTTTATATAGAGACAAAAAGGAAAAGAGATATAGTAAGTCCATTCATGTCATACACAGAGGTGACTGCGAGTGTTCCAGGAGTTCTCTTGTGAAATTGTTGGTTCCTGGAAGAATATCGTTGATAGAGGGCGGATCTTGCTTTGAGCAAAGGTGGTCTGTGGTCTTTATTATCACAGCAAGTGTAATTTTTATTCTATCTTTTGTCCTTCTTCCTCGATCCTGTAACGTTTTATCTCAATTGCAACCGCATTTGCAAGGAAGAATGAATTTTGATTATTGGAATCTGTAACTTTGAAATTTGATACATTATAAAGGAATTTTGTTGGAGTTGAGTTTCTTCATAGAGCAAACTTAGTTTCTGTGAATCTCAACAACAATATCAGAATCAAACAGAGAGCATATCGTAAAATCTTGTGTGAATCTCTATTCCTGGCCTCTGTGATCCATCTTTGATCTACCTCAGGACTAACACTACAAAGTGAAGTTGGGGTTGGCAGAGAACTCACGCGCAAATCTTTTTCTTGTGAATTAATCACTCGAAAATGTTGTTAATTAGCGAATGAGAAGTTAATATTTGATAACCTCTTTTGAATGGAACATAGTTTGAAGATACTGATACTTTATAATATTCGTATCATGAACTCTATATAAGAAAATACTGATACTTGGTTTTGATAAAATGACACTTTACAACAAAAATGTTGTCACGAGTCGATCCCAAATTGTTGGGTCGAATCGGATCATGCCCAGCCTGCACCGTTGTGAGACGACGGCAGTAAGCTGTTTCTAGTTGCAAGGATCTTCAACAACAACTATACATTTGTCACAACACGAATATACGAAAATTTTAAAACTTTTAATATTCAAAAAAGAGAAGTACAACTGGAAATGAAAGTACCGAAATAAAATACTGAATTCAAAATCTACAAACTCCAACACAATAAAACTAGGTAGCTGGAAAAAAGACTAGCTAAACGGTCGGTTCATCGGTCTCTGGTTCTGCGTCCTCCAAGGGGACTCTGGCAACACCACAGGATATAACACCGGGTTATAGAAGCTATTGTACAATAGCTCAGCATCATCAACATCACCTATTGGGGGTGATACAGTCAGGAAAGGAGCAAGTATGAGTACATATCCGACATTCTAAATAATAATGGAAAGATGCAATTTTAAATAGTTGAAATACTTTGAACAATATTTTCCAGCAATTTTCAGCAATTCAGTATTTGAAACAATGTGATTTGAATAGGTAACGTCTATGACCGGCTTGGGTTTTACAATAGCATCCTAGCAATGCGATACGGCTTAACCCCGTGTGTAAGAGGGGTATGCTCGCGCAATAATGCAATATGAGGGTATTGGTCATAAACGCTACACTACTCCTCCAATATCCCCATAATCAATAATCGAACTCAAGGAGAGAGTTCCGTGTAGCAATGTGGTTTAAGCATGCAACATGACAATTACTAATTAAAATGCAAGAAAACATAACCGTAACTTGCCTCTATTTGTATGACTGGATCGGGATGTCGGTACCGGAAATGAAGTCAAGTACGTCATCAAAATCCTACAGTTTGAGAATCCTGACTTAGAACCATAATGGGCCATATCTAGTTGTGCTAGTTGCAGTTTCTAGAAACAGACCCTAGTCAGGTTTTAAATTATTAAATTAATCTACCGAAATTCGTCTAACGTCGTAAACTACATTTGTTATCAATTAACAGGATAAACCGATTACTGATTTATTGGAAAAAATAGCAATTACCGGTTAATTGGCAAAACTTGGTATTTTAATAATATATCTAAAACTAAATTTTCTTTAAATGATAAAAATATGAACTTGTTAATTACTAGTAATTTATTCATTTTAATTAAATGTGAGAAATCCTTATTAATTTTATACAAAATAATTAATACCCAATTATAATTATGCGCCTAGCTACGCTAACAGCAAACCCAGAAAAGAAAATAGAAAATCTATACTACAGAATTACGGGACCACAGAAAATAAAGGAAAACTGGGCTTATGCCCTTACAACAAAATAAATTAAATTAAATAGCTGAGGCGAGCTCTAAGTGCCATGAAGCGGTCCAAACAGAAGGCCGAGGCCCTGCACCCAAAATACTAAAGGCCAGTAACCAGTTCTATAATAAAATATAATTAAATATAATTTATAGAAAATAGGGCGTCTCAGACTTGGTCATGCAATCTCATGTTGCTGGCTAACGCCTCAACGTACAGGAGTGTCCCATAGCGTTTGTGTTTCGTCGAGGCTCATCCGACCGATACGGTCGTCGCCTAAGGGGATATGGAAACCAATAAAACCAACACTTAAAACCAATCAGGAAACCAATTTAATAAACCGTTTGTAAAGACCAGGATTTTAGAAATAGGTTTCGATATACAAAAATTACTGAACATTATAAAGTACTATTTTGAAATACTTTTATGAAAAATTTAGGCAGCACCTCCTCTGTAACTAGGACGATCTAGCCACATAGGCGGTACAAAAAGTCCCGTATTGATATACATATAGTTTCCAGCCTTCCAAATTCCATCCAAACTAAAATGCATAACCACCGCACCAAAATAAATACAAACGTCAAGGAAAATAGTCTACAGAACCAACTAATACCAAACCAAGTAACTGATCCACATAACCACATAATACCAAAGCTAAGTAATAGTAAGCCACAAAACACAACTAATCAAAACCAAAGCCAAAGAAATAGTCTACAGAACTAAAATCTGAGCCGATACAGTGCGTATCCCTTACGCAACGATAAAGCCGATCCCCATGACGGGGTCGGAACCGCGTCATTATCGACTCTACGACGGGAGGGACACGGGGTCACAAAATTATACCTCGGGTGCTCGACTAGAGCTCTCAGATGTAAAAATAGAGGAAAGAATCCGTACAGACAGCGGGATTGGCTCGGAACAGCACGTACAGGAACGTGGACAGTGAACGGACAGCGCACAGGAGCCGCGAAACAGCAGATCGGGGCCCGGGGTGGACCCATCAGCGGTACGAAAGACCGCGGGGAACGAGGTCGCGGGCGGAACAGCGACACAGGGCCGCGGAACCCCCGGGAGGCGGGTGGTCAGCCTGGGTGGCCGCAGGATGCGTGCAGGGGGTCGGCGGCATCGAGAGGCGGACGCACCGAAGGGGCCGAGCGGGGCGGACGCGCGGAAGGCACACGGGGCGGCCGAAACAGGGCGGTCGGCAGCCGGGTCGGGGCGCCGGATGGAGCGGTCGGCCGCGGGAATGATGAGTTTCTGGAGAAGGAGAGAATGAAGGGAGTGAAGAAGAAGAAGAAGAAGAGTTTAAGAAGGAGAAGAGATGGAGGAGTGGTGGTTCTGTGAGGGTGAGAGAGAGATTTGTGAGGGATGAAGAATGGGGAATTTCCTTTATGGGAAGATGAGAATAGAGTGCGGGAAAGGGAGGTGATTCAGGAGAGTGAGGGGAGGAACTTGAGTCGTGGGAGGAAAATAGGGAAGTGGGACTTGGTCAAGTGGGAAGGGGTCTGGGAATGGGTAGCTTAGGAAAAAAAATTTAAACCCTCATTCTATTTTATTATTTTATTTATATATAAATATTTCTAAAGCCAGAAGATTTTTAAGGGATGGATTCGGGACAGGAAAACGAAGTCAGGCTCGGCTAAACAATCAAAATCCAATTTATTTTTGAAATAATAATTTTTCTAATCCGACTAATAATATAATAGTAATAATAATAATAATAATAATAATAATAATAATAATAATAATAATCCTAACTAGCTAACTAAAATACTCTGCTGCAATCCAAATCCAATTGACAACCAAAAATGCAATTAATTTTCGAGAATCCAATAATTCAATAAATTTTGAAATTGCAGGTTTCACAACCTTCCCTCCTTAGGAAATTTTGTCCTCGAAATTAAAACAGCAGGGTTGGGGGTTACCTCTAGTTTCAAATAGATACGGATACTGCTCCAGCATCTCATCTTCTCGCTCCCAGGTAGACTCGCCTGGGGAGTTGTGCCACCACATTACTCTGACTATTAGTGTCACAGAGTTCCTGGTTCTCTTCTCTCCTCTGTCTAATATCGCCACTGGCTTTTCTGGCACTGTGAGACTGGGTCCAATCTCCAGCTTCGAATGATCCAAGATGTGGCTTGGGTCCGGGATGCAGCGTCTCAGTTGCGAAACATGGAAGACGTTGTGGACGCCTTCTAGACTTGGAGGTAAAGTTACCCGATAAGCTACTTCTCCAATCCTGTTCAGTACTTCAAAAGGACCGATATAACTGGGGCTTAGCTTTCCTGCTGTGCCAAAACTGATAGTTCCTCTGGTAGGGGAGATCTTCACGAAGACACTGTCACCTACTTCAAACTCCAACAGTCGTCGGCTGCTATCGGCCCAATGCTTCTATCTGTCCTGGGCATTCCTGAGCTTGTCTCTAATCATCTTTACCTTCTCTGCTGCATCGGTCACCATCTCAGGTCCAAGCAATACCCTTTCTCCTACGTCGTCCCAAGCAAGTGGAGTGCGACAACGACGTCCATAAAGTGCCTCAAACGGAGTCATACCGATACTAGCTTGGTAGCTGTTGTTGTAGGAGAACCCTACCAAGTGCAAATGGTCTTCCCAAGACCCTTCAAATTCTAAGACGCAAGATCTCGGCATGTCTTCTAGCGTCTGGATTGTTCTCTCCGATTGTCCGTCAGTCTGGGGATGGTAGGCGGTGCTGAACTTCAGTTGCGTTCCCAAACTGTCGTGCAAGCTCTTCAAGAAGTGAGAGGTGAATCTGGTATCCCTGTCAGATACGATACTTACCGAAACTCCATGAATTCGGTAGATGTGCCGCATATACAGTGTCGCCAACTTCTCGATGGATAGGCCCACCTTAAAGGGAATAAAGTGGGCTGACTTCGTCAGTCGGCCACGATAACCCAAATGACATCCTTCCCTCCTTGGAATCGAGCAGTCCTGACACAAAGTCCATCGTCAGGTGTTCCCATTTCTACTCTGGGATGTCTAGCGACTACAATAGTCCTGCTGGTCTCTGTCTGCTAGCTTTTACTTGTTGACAAATTAAGCATCTAGCTACGTACTTAGATACGTCCTTCTTTATTCCGTACCACCACACTATAGTATGCATATCCCGATACATTTTGTTAGCTCCTGGATGCATAGAATACTGCGACTGGTGTGCTTCTTGCATCAGCTCGTTCCTCAGTTCGCCAGTTGGTACGCAAAGCCTCGTACCGTGCTTCAGTGCTCTGTCGCTGGCGATTGAGAATCCTTCAAGTGTTCCTGCCAGCACTTGATCTCTGAGTTTGCAAAGCATCTCGTCTTGGAATTGTGTCTCCTTGACTCTGTCCATTAGACTTGAACGCACTTGCAACTGCATCATTAATAAATCAGCTCCTGGTACAATGGCTTCTCTTTCCAGTTTCTTCATTTCTTCTTCGGACAGTACAATCTCCAGTCCAAGCTTTTCTATGTCTTCCAGCAAGTGTCGTTCCTTGGTCAAGAACATCGCCATCGGGTATCGACTAAGTGCATCTGCAACAACATTAGCCTTATCCGGATGATACTGCAGGTTGATGTCGAAATCTTTCATCAGCTCAAGCTATCATCTTTGTCGCATGTTCAGCTCCTTCTGAGTGAAAACATATTTAAGACTTTTATGGTCTGTAAATATTTTTACTCTCTCTCCATAGAGATAGTGCTTCCACAACTTCAATACGAATATAACTGCTGTAAGCTCCAAATCATGCGTGGGATAGTTCTTCTCATGAGTCCGTAATTGCCTAGATGCGTAAGCAATTACTTTTCCATGTTGTTGAAGAACACAGCCCAATCCTTTACCGAAAGCATCACTGTAAATTAAGAAACCGCCGATACCTGAGGATAGCACAAGTATCGGTGTCGTAGTAAGTCCCTTCTTCAGTTCCTCAAATGCTGACTGGCAAGCTTCAGATCAAACAAATTCTTCGTTCTTCCTGGTGAGCTTCGTCATCGGCTCAGCAATCCTGGAGAAATCTTTTATAAATTTTTGTAGTAGCCAGCTAAGCCCAAGAAGCTTCTGATTTCTGCAACTGAACTTGGTGCAGTCCACTTCTCAATAGCTGCTATCTTCATTGGATCCACCGAAATTCCTTCTTCTGTGACAACATAGCCTAGAAAATCCACCTTGTCTAAGAAGAAATCGTATTTAGATAGCTTACCATAGAGCTTCTCCTTCCTTAAAGTTCCCAGAACTTTCCTCAGGTGCTCTTCATGCTCTTCTTCGGTCTTCAAGTAGATCATAATGTCATCGATGAAGACAACAACAAACTGATCCAGGTATTCATGGAAGACCTTGTTCATAAGGTTCATGAATACCGCAAGGGCATTCGTCAGTCCAAACGGCATGACCAAAAATTCATATTGTCCATATTTAGTGTTGAACGCCGTCTTTGGAATATCCTCCTTCCTGACCTTGATTTGATGGTAGCCAGACCTGAGATCTATCTTCGAGAATACCTTAGCTCCACTCAGTTGATCAAACAGGTCATCGATCCGGGGCAGAGGGTACTTGTTCTTGATGGTGATGTTGTTCAGCGCCCGGTAATCAATGCACATCCGCACGGTTCCATCCTTCTTGGGCACGAATAAAACTGGCGCTCCCCAGGGTAAAGCTCTATCCCTGATAAATCCCTGGGCCTTCAGTTCGTCAATCTGGTCCTTCATCTCCTTTGCCTCCTTGGGGTTGACTCTGTAGCATCCTCGAGAAATAGGGGAAGAGCCGGAAACTAGGTCGATGGTGAACTCTACACCTCGATCCGAGGACAATCCCGGAAGGCTATCAGGAAAGACGTCCATAAATTCCGCTATGATAGGGTGAGGAGGCCCGGGTTCTTCGGTGATAGAGGAGTAGGTAACACTCTTCATGTCTTCTGGAGCTCGAGAGATTTCAAACTCCGATTCACCTGGTGGGCTGATGATTACACATCCTCTGTGACAATCTATCAGCGCATGCTGCTCACTTAACCAATCCATCCCTAGGACTACATCATACTTGGGTAAGGGCATCACAAGTAAGGGTGCTAAGAATTTGTGGCCTGAGATAGTTATGGGGCAGTGTTACATGTCTCGGTGATGGGTATGGGTCCACCATCGGTCATAACTCTACATATCATCTTGCTAAATCCCGTAACTAGGTGGTGTGCAGAAATGAACTTTGATGATATAAATCTGTGTGATGCACCAGAATCAAATAATGCTAGAGTAGGATGTGAAAACACATAAATGGAACCTGTGATGACATCAGCGGTGGGTTCCTACTCTAGTTCTTGCTCGTCTGCTGCTAGGGCAAAAGCTCGCCCGGTCTTCTGCTGATGTTGCCCGAACCGTTGTTGCTGAGTGGGTAGAGGAGCTCTTTGCTGAGTTGCTCCGGTCCGGGTGAATGCTGTAGGGCAGTCCCTCACTTGGTGGGTGGCAGACCCACAAACTAGGCAGTGTCCCAGTTTCTTCCTGCAGATGTTCGCCTGATGTCCTGGCCTCTTACAGAAGTCGCTGACAGGGATCTGCTTCTGAGGCGTTCTGTCACTGGTCCTTGCTTGATGGTGCTGGTGGTGGTGGTAAGGAGGCCTGTTATTGTTATTGTGGTTGTTGACGTTGGGCATCTTCTGGTTACCCTGGAAGTTGCTAGTAGGATACTCCCTTTTTGAATGAGGAGACTGGCTCTTCTCCATATCCTGAGCTCGTATCAGGATCTTCTCGTACGTTTTGGCACCGCCTACGATCGTAGGGGTGCAAATATCTTTCCTTAGTCTATACCTGAATCTCTCAGCACGATCCGCGGGGTCAGCAACCAAGTTCTTGGCAAAGCGGCTAAGTCGGCCGAACTCTGCCGCAACTCTCCAACCGTCATGTTCCCTTGCTTCAGATCCTGGAACTGTCTTTCCATCTCCCGCAACTCTGATATTGGGAAGAATTTCCTGCGGAACAACCTCTTGAAGGTGTCCCAGTCAAGCTGCTTGTCCTGGAGTCGGGGTTCATTCCGATACCAGGTGCTTGCTACATCTCGCAGCCGGAGTCCTACTGCTTCGACCTGGAGGTCGTCTGGTAGTCGAACGACACTGAGGAGATGCTCCATGCTGTCGAGCCATTCGTCGGCATAGATGATTCCCTCGGTTCCTTTGAAGGGTCGAGGGTCCTGCTTCTTAAAGTTTTTGATATTGCCGACCTTCACATAATAATATGTCTCCTATCAAATTGAATGGCCTTAATGATACATAAATTAACTCTTAGATTTATGTTTACCTTAGCAGGCCTTGGTTTCGATTGAGTTGCTCCTCTCTCGAGGGTAGCCATAGCCACGTTGTGGGCATTCTCCATGCCTTCTCTCATGATCGCGATCTGATCGCGATGAGCATCAGCTTGGGCTCTCTGGGCCTCAAGCATTCCTCGTAGCAGGCCTATGAGCTCGGTAGGGTCCACGGGCACTGGTGGGGCAGCTGGTGCGGGTACTACCGTAGGGGACTGCGGCTCAGTTCGGGAAGGTACAGGTTCTGCCGTTTGAGCTGTAGTAGCGTAAACGGTGCGGGGTGCTGGTGCAGTATGGGGATGGTTAGTCAGCTGCAAAGGAGGAGGGTCCGGGCATGCTTGAGGAGGTGGGGTGTGATCAGTAGATGACACCTCATCGTCAGCAGGGCCGGAGTGGGTGGTCTTTCCTTTAGCCATACTCTGGAAGGTTTTGGATGCAATGCATATGCAAGGTAGCCTACCAGTCTATAACAAACAAAAATACTTACTTATAGTATATTCCGGTCCTATGGTGTGACAAATTAATGTTCTAGTGTTCTAATTGTTTCTAGATATGTTTACCTAAGTTGTTGACCAGAAGACCTGCATGGGCCACCACTAAAAATATGTCACGACCCGATCCCAAATTATTGGGTCGAATCGGATCATACCCATCCTATACTATTGTGAGACGGCGGCAGTAAGCTGTTTCTAGTTGTTAGGATCTTCAACAACAACTATACATTTGTCACAACACGAATATACAAAAATTTTAAAACTTTTAATATTCAACAAAGAAAAGTACAACTGGAAATAAAAGTACAGAAATAAAATAATAAATTCAAAATCTACAAACTGGCAACACCACAGGATATAACACCAGGTTATAGTAGCTATTGTACAATAGCTCAGCATCATCAACATCACCTATTGGGGGGATCCAGTCAGGAAAGGAGCAAGTACGAGTACATATTCGACATTCTAAATAATAATAGAAAGATACAATTTTAAACAGTTGAAATACTTTGAACAATATTTTTCAGCAATTTTTAGCAATTCAGTATTTGAAACACTGTGATTTGAATAGGTAACGTCTATGACCGGCTTGGGTTGTACAATAGCATCCTAGCGATGCGATACGGCTTAACCCCGTGTGTAAGAGGGGTATGCTCGTGCAATAATACAATATGAGGGTATTGGTCATAAATGCTACACTACTCCTCCAATATCCTCACAATCAATAATCGAACTCAAGGAGAGAGTTCCGTGTAGCAATGCGGTTTAAGCATGCAACATGACAATTACTAATTAAAATGCAAGAAAACATAACCGTAACTTGCCTCTGTTTGTATGACTGGATCGGGATGTCGGTACTAGGAAGGAAGTCAAATACGTCCTCGAAATCCTACAGTTTGAGAATCCTGACTTAGAACCATAATGATCCATATCTAGTTGTGCTAGTTGCAATTTCTAGAAACAGACCTTAGTCAGATTTTAAGTTATTAAATTAATCTACCAAATTCCGTCTAACGTCATAAACTACATTTGTTATCAATTAACAGGATAAACCGATTACTGATTTATTGAAAAAAATAGCAATTACCGGTTAATTGGCAAAACTTGGTATTTTAATAATATATCTAAAACTAAGTTTTCTTTAAATGATAAAAACATGAACTTGTTAATTACTAGTAATTTATTCATTTTAATTAAATGTGAGAAATCTTTATTAATTTTATACAAAATAATTAATATCTAATTATAACGCCTAGCTATACCAACAACAAACCCAGAAAAGAAAATAGAAAATTTACACTACACAATTACGGGGCCACAGAAAATAAAGGAAAACTGGGCTTATGCCCTTACAACAAAATAAATTAAATTAAATAGCTGAGGCGAGCTCTAAGTGCCATGAAGCGGTCCAAACAGAAGGCCGAGGCCCTGCACCCAAAATACTAAAGGCCAGTAACCAGTTCTAAAATAAAATATAATAAAATATAATTTATAAAAAATGGGGCATCTCAGACTTGGTCATGCAATCTCATATTACTGGCTAACGCCTCAACGAACAGGAGTATCCCGTAGCGTTTGCGTTTCGCTGAGGCTCATCCGACCGATACGGTCGTCGCCTAAGGGGATATGGAAACCAATAAAACCAACACTTAAAACCAATCAGGAAACCAATTTAATAAACCGTTTGCAAAGACCGGGATTTTAGAAATAGGTTTCGATCTACAAAAATTATTGAACATTATAAAGTACTATATTGAAATACTTTTACAAAAAATTTGGACAACACCTCCTCTGTAACTAGGACGATCTAGCCACATATGCGGTAAAAAAGTCCCGTATGGATATACATATAGTTTCCAGCCTTCCGAATTCCATCCAAACCAAAACACATAACCACCGCACCAAAATAAATACAAATGCCAAGGAAAATAGTCTACAGAACCAACTAATACCAAACCAAGTAACTGATCCACAGAACCACATAATACCAAAGCTAAGTAATAGTAAGCCACAAAACACAACTAAAAACCAAAGCCAAAGAAATAGTCTACAGAACTAAAATCCGAGCCGATACAGCGCGTATCCCATACGCAACGATAAAGCCGATCCCCATGACGGGGTCGGGACCGCGTCATCATCGACTCTACGACGGGAGGGACACGGGGTCACGAAATTATACCTCGGGTGCTCGGCTAGAGCTCTCAGATATAAAAATAGAGGAAAGAATCCGCGCGGACAGCGGGATTGGCTCGGGACAGTACGTACAGGAATACGAACAGTGCACGGACAGCGCACAGGAGCCGCAAAACAGCAGATCGGGGCCCGTGGTGGACCGATTAGTGGTACGGAAGACCGCGGGGCACGAGGTTGCGGGCGGAACAGCGGCACAGGGCCGCGGGATAGCCGGGAGGCGGGCGGTCGGCCTGGGCGGCCGCGGGACGCACGCAGGGGGTCGGCGGCATCGAAAGGCGGACGCGCCGAAGGGGCCGAGCGGGGTGGACGCGCGGGGGCGGCCGGAGCGGGGCGGTCGACCGCGGGGTCGGGGCGCCGGATGGGGCGGTCGGCCGCGGGGATGATGAATTTCTGGAGAGGGAGAGAATGAAGGAAGTGAAGAAGAAGAAGAAGAGTTGAAGAAGGAGAAGAGATGGTGGAGTGGTGGTTCTGTGAGGGTGAGAGAGAGATTTGTGAGGGATGAAGAATGGAGGATTTCCTTTATGGGAAAATTAGAATAGAGTGGGGGAAGGGGAGGTGATTCAGGAGAGTGAGGGGAGGAACTTGAGTCGTGGGAGGAAAATAGGGAAGTGGGACTTGGTCATGTGGGAAGGGGTCTGGGAATGGGTAGCTTAGAAAAATTTTATTTCTTTTTTTTAAACCCTCATTCTATTTTATTATTATATATATATATATATATATATATATATATATATATATATATATAAATATTTCTAAAGCCAAAAGATTTTTAAGGGATGGATTCGGGACAGGAAAACGAAGTCAGGCTCGGCTAAACAATCAAAATCCAATTTATTTTTGAAATAATAATTTTTCTAATCCGACTAATAATATAAAGTAGTAGTAATAATAATAATAATAATAATAATAATAATAACTAGCTAACTAAAATATTCTGCTGCAATCCAAATCCAATTGACAACCAAAAATGCAATTAATTTTCGAGAATCCAATAATTCAATAAATTTCAAAATTGCGGGTTTCACAAATGTAAAGATACTGATACTTTACACAGGCAAGTTTAAGGAATTATATATTGACAGTGAGAGTTCATTCGACAAGTAAAGAACATAGGCAGGTTTGATGATACTGAGATTCAGTGTTGTGCTCCTCTTCTGGAGAATTCAAATATTAAGTAGATACCTAGTGTTGTTCCCGAAACAGAACAAGATGGAAGAATAAAGTCCAGTGACGGAAGTTCAAGTAATAATTTCGGAATGCCTTTTGTTTAACCCTGAAGTTGTAGTCGAGATCAGAGGTCCGCACAAAAGTTTCTCTCTGACTGTTCTCGATTCCAAAGAAGAACTATAACCAATATTTTTCGATTACAACTTATAAAAATCACAAACCAACAAACTGAATATTCTTCCTTTCAAACGTAGTTACAACTGGACATAACAAACTTCTCGTTTTTTCTTGCAAACGTAGTTACAAAAAGACATAACGGATTATAACTTGCAGAAAACTAGAAGAGGAGGAAGAAGAAGAAAACTCTTGCAAGGGTGATGAAGATCACCTTTGCTCAAAGCAAGATTCGGCTCCACAAGATCTGCTTCCAGGAACCAGCAAGTTCAGATATATAAACTTCTGGAATGCTCGTTGTCACCTCCTTTGTGGACTTGCACGAACTCCTCTGGACTCCAATGGCGACAGTGGAAAAACTCCCTTCATCTTTCAATTTTGAAGTAAGTCCTCAAAGAAGGCACCAAGAGAGTATTTATAAAGTAGAGAGGAAACCCTAGCCCTAATCCTGGCCGCCAACCAATTACTGAAAGATAGGAACGAATTGAATTCAAATCCCACAAAAAATCGGATCTGAATATTTGACCCAATCTTTCCATAATCGTTCAAATCCCGCAATTAGCGAAAACATGCGCCAACGACGCTATCTGCGCATGTGCGCCCCACCACCACAGCCGTAGCTGCTCCTGCACACATAAGTCAGCAACGCAACAGCCCATGCGCGCAGCCGTGCAGCGATGCATGCGCGTATACGCGTAATCACACATAGGCCCTAGCCCGCTTATGCGACTCTCGCATGAAATGAGCGCAACAAATGCGCGCAAGCGCCATGCGACAATGCTAACGTCTGCTCATGCGCATATAAGCCAACAGCACAGCAGCCCATGCGCGCAGCCGTGCAGCACTGTATACGTGTAAACACGCATAGTGGCGCCTAGCCCGCTCATGTAACTCGTGCATAAACGAGCACAACAAATGCGCCCAAGCGACGATGCTGATGTGTTAAGTGCAAAATTTGCCACTTTGCATCTAAGTCCGAGATTGGGGCTTAGCTCCAAGGAAATCTCCCATGAGTGTGACAAAAAGCATAAATACTTTCTTTGAAGAGATAATCATTTTTCTTCGAAGGAAAACAACCCCACATGACACTCACATGTGCCCAACCACACTCCATGTGCACACCTCAACATAAATCAAAGCATTACATTGAGATACTCACCAATTGATGTAGCCAATGTGTTGACTATCTTTTCTAGTCTAAAGGCAAAAATATCAATACAAAGTTACCGATCATTGTTTGATTATTCCTAGATTTGATAGTGTTAATTGATTGGTGTCCAAGAATCAAGCATTTGTGTATTTTACATAAATTAGTACTGACCTAAACCTTCTCTAGAGTCATCTATGGCTACAATCTGTTTCGCTCAAAAAGTTTTTCCGTAACTTGTTGGAATTTTCAAATTTATCAACTTAGTCCTGCATTTTCTCATATTTTTAGCTCAGTGTCTCTACTATTTAGCATCATTGTGACTTGATACTAAAGTTAGAGACAAGTCATTGTATTGGCAAAACGCTAGATGGCTACATAAATGTTTTTGATCTCGAAGCATGGAGAGAAACAAACGTCACACGATCTTATCATCATCTGCTTAAACTGCATCTGCTTAAACTGTTATTCTCTTTCTTTTTATTCATGTTCTTTTTTCTTTAAGATGCCCTCCGGTGCTGTGTATTATTTTGTGGGTACATTTCTTACTTTGAGTTTTCCTGGCCTTGCAGAACCGGAAATCTGGGTTTGCTCTTTGGTATTTATTAGGGCGATCCTAAGCCTTATTTGCATGGAAATTGTAGGACACTTTGTTGACATATTATTTGCATTTATGATTTTGGTGCACATAGATTTGGCTATTGGCAGTTGTTGAGATGTATGCTATAAAAGAATGAGATTTAACTGCAGATATTTTACTTGCTACTTACTGGTTCCGATAGACACCCTAGCATGGACGAAACCAGAAATTTAACTTAAAATGTAAGTATGAATTGACTTATAGAAGAAAAAAAAAAAAATATATATATATATATATATATATATATATATATATATATATATATATATATATATATATATATATATATGTGGAAAAAAATTGGGGTAGGCTAGAGTAAGGTGCACCCTTGCCTAGTGCTTTGTCATTTGTTCATCTTTGTTGTTGTTGCATGGGTTGACATATTTGATTCAAATAATTTTTGCAACATCAGGTTTTCTAATTGTAAGGTATTGCACGTACTATTCCGAAAATGTTTCATTTGCTTCATATGAACACAGCCTTAATGACCAAAACATTCCTGTGCATTGACCGGACCGTTCCAGTCCAAATTTGATCAAGCCGATCCAGGACAGATTTCTGGCTGTCGGGCCCAATAAACAACTTGACTAAGCCACACACCTGCGAACAATTTCTGGAAAAAAAAAAAAAAAAAACAGTACTCATATGCTAAAAAAGCATTACTAGAACATATTTAATGTGACATTATTAACCTCCAGCCACATATTTATTTCTCAAACAATGTCTTTAAAACAAGTTTCAAAGGCGAAGAAGCATCAAGGATTCATTCATCAGGATCACAAGTCCTCAACTAGTTTTTTGCGGTTCATGCAGGAGGATCCCCCTTCTTCTACGGCCTTCCGGCTTGCCAAGCTCATCTCTCTTACTCTTGCCCTCACTCTCTTCCCTTCCTCGCCTAACCCACCCATGAGGCACCTCACTCCCCTCTCCAACTCCTCTGCCGTCACGAAGTTGGCATTCTTCCTGTCCACCTTCAGCCCCACCGCTACCCCCAAGTCTCTAACCATCTCGACCTGGTTCAAGTGTTGCTCCGCGTACAGAGGCCAAGGGAGCATTGGCACTCCAAACCACAGGCTCTCTAGGCACGAGTTCCACCCGCAGTGGGTCACGAATCCCCCCACCGCTCGGTGGGAGAGTATCTCTATCTGCGGAGCCCAACTAGGCCACACCATTCCTCTGTCATTTGTTCTCTCCAAGAAGCCTTCGGGCAGGATCTCGTCGAGATTTGCATCAACGATTTTGCGGGTGTTGCCGTCGAGTACCAAGCTGCGGACGCACCACAAGAACCTGTATCCGCTCTTCTCTAGCCCTGCTGCTGTCTCCCTCACCTGTACGTGTACATCCGTGAACCACAGTTCAATACTATAACCAGTGGCGGAGCCATTGGTTAGCTCGCAGTTTTTTTTAATAGTTTGTTAGAGCATCTCCAACCCTATTGTGAGGTTAGAAAAAATGGTTGCCACATTGGAATGACAAACTTTCATTTCAAAAAATTTTATCCAATGCAAATGTAGAATAAAACATGAAGTTGACATGGCAAAGACAATATGAGTTGATTGTCTAGATCTAGATAATGCACTTCACAATGACTTTGTCTCCACATCATCAATTATGAATAGAAATACTTATAAAAAAGTTGAAGAAGTGGAGGAGTTGCCTTGGAAGTTGGAAAAAATACTTTTAATTGTTTTCTCAATACTTTTGCATTGGAGAGAGTTTTTCTATCTCATTGTCTTTTGAGATATAGTTTTGCCACATAAACAAGACATTGTCTTGTGGCTCATGCCACATAGGAGTCACCTAAGACTCACAACACTTAACAAGACAATAGGGTTGGAGATGCTCTTAGCTACATGTATATTAGTACAACATGTGTACAAAGCTCCAGCCCACCGCAGTTGGTAGTTGGTTACTCCTTAATGCATACTCTTATGTGACTTTTACTTAGAATTATAAAGCTATAAATTATACATGTGAGTATAATTGATGTGGCACCACAACACAAACATTTTTGAACGTTTTAGAGCATCTCCAACCCTATTGTATTGTTGAGTGTTGTGAGTCTTAGGTGGCTCCTATATGGCATGAGCCACAAGACAATGTCTTGTTTATGTGGCAAAATTATATCTCAAAAGACAATGAGATAGAAAAACTCTCTCCAATGCAAAAGTATTGAGGAGACAATAAAAATTATTTTTTCCAACTTCCAAGACAACTTTTAAGACAACTACTCATGTTCTTTCTTTTTTCTAATATTTTTTATTCATAATTGATGACATGGAAGAGAAGACATTGTCAAGTGCATTGTCTAGAACAAGACAATCAACTTCACAATGTCTTCTTTAATTTTTGCCACATAAGCTTCACAATTAACTTGACAATTGCATTGGAGAAGAACTTTTGAATAAAATTTTGTCATTCCTATGTGGCAACAACTTTTTTCCAAAGTCACAATAGGGTTGGAGATGCTCTTAGTGTATTTTAGAGCATCTTTATTGTGTTCGGCAAAATGCATGTGCCCGTTAGGGTTGAGTAATATGTGGTCAAAATTTGCAAATAAATTCGTATAAAGTTTTAAATACAAAGCAATATAACAGACTGATACACTATTGTAAGCTTTGATACACCAATGTAACTTTGCATGTTTGATATCTAGAAGGCAATTCTTCAGGGCCATAATGCTATGTTTACATGCTTTGATACATTATCTTAATAAAATTGACACTTAATGTAGTGTCCCGCTCCTAGCGGTTCACTATATAAGGCTTGTGGCTTGGCTAACTCGGTCGGAACCGAGTATTAGGAAAACTTACCGTCGGCATCGAATCGATCACGGACAAGTGCATAAGAACCTTTCCAACTAATGGATCGGTTTCTCTTGAAATGCGTCCAAGAATTTTCTCTGGATGTTTTGCTACTGGTTTTGTTGTTTGGTTTTGATGGATGCTTTTCTGAATGATTTTCGATGATTTGATTCTTGTCCGTTTTCATCGATTTGCATAGCATTCATTCTTGAGAATTCTGAGAGAAGAGAACACTACGAGATGGATTATTAACCAAACTTTTGGTGCCAATGCAGACTGACGCGTGACGGAAGGGTAAGCGTGCAAGTGTTCCTCTCTCTCTCGACGATTCTCTAATTTGGTGAGTGTGGATCTCTGTGGTGGTATTGTCCCTCTCGCTATTCCTTCATGCCAACTAAATAATTATCTTGCAACATCCGTTGATCGATATCAAGATGCTAATGCCACAAGTCAATACCACTAAGATGCTAGAGATCGAACATTGAAATGAATTGATATTACTGCAATGAACTGAAATGAATTGATGCCTAGAATGATGGTTATAAGATGCTAAGAATGATCATGTTGCCTATTACTTCAAATATTCTATGCACATTGTGTATATCGAGTCGGACACACATTCGCCTGACCATGGACAACTTGTATACAAGGATTGAGCAATAATTTTCTCGAACGGTACAGGGGCACCGGTACCGATTCGGCCTAGGAGGAAATAATGAAGTGCTTTGGGGAACATGAGTAATGCGAGACATCATAGAGGCTAGCTCCCTACTGTGCTGTCATCTCATTATCTTTAAGTCCCAAATGTAAATGAATGAATGAAAAAGAGTCCATATGGTTTAACAACACCAGTGGTCACATCGTGGGAATGTATGCTAATCAATGTCTTATACAGGGGCGGTAAGTATATTATTATTATCCAGTATCTTATGCAGGAAAGCTGGATTCGGCCAATGGTAAAGTAAACATGGTTTTATGAACTACCATGTCATTTGAATTGTGATTTACTCTAAATGTTGCCTGTCCCTAATAAGTTCATATCTTTAAAATGCTTGTTATTAATAAAATGTTGGTTTAGCTGAGTGGGCCAACAGGGCTCACCAGCGCATTGTTATAATATGCTGACCCCTCCTCCACAGGTACTGGAGAAGGCTCGGGCGCACATCGCAATTAAAGCTTTCTGAACTGCTGTTTCCTTTCAAGTTGTCTTCTCTAAAAGACGCACAAAGTATTGCGGAGTTTTCAAAGATAGCTGCTTCTATTTCAAGTACTAAAGGGGCATGATGCAAGGTTCAAAATATCGGTATCGGTATCGGTATCGGACATTTTGTACGAGGATCAGTATCGGAAGTATCGGCGGTATCGGCGGTATCGGATCGGAGTATCGGATTTTTGGTATCGGGAGTATCGGCAAAATTAAATAATTAGAAAAAAAAATTAGGAATTTTTTAAACATATTTAAGCATTATTTAAATATTTTTAACTTTTTTAATTATTATAATTGATTATTCGTACTAATTACTATGTCATTAATTGATTAAATAATTATTAAAAAAATCAGAATTTTTTTAAACATATATCGGATTTTTGGTATTCGGTAGTATCGGCAGTTTTTTTAAGTTTTTTTTAAACATAGTCATCATTTGTGATTGGTTTAACTGCGATATACAAGATTACAACTTTTCTTCATTTCCGTATTTTTAGTTTCAATTTTACTATGTCATTAATTGTTTATTCGTACTAATTGAATCTTGTATTGTTTTATTACCACAGGTTCAAATTTTGACGAATTAAGAAGCATAAAGGGAGGCACAAGAGATTAGAAGCAATGCAAATGGCTGGACGAGACAAAGTCACAAGACCCATTGTTATATAATTAATAATTATATTTGTTCAGACATTTTTAAAATTTATGTAAATAAAAAATTATTTATAATTTTATATCTAGAATTTTAGTTTTATGCATTGTTACAAATGGTTACAATATAATCCATGATCCAATTATTTTGTTTCAAAATATACGGAAATAAAATTAGCTAAATGATTTATTTTGAATTTAAAATTTCAACAAAAAATACTTGGCCAGAAAAATTCATTGGGACTCTGGCCTATCCCTTTCTTTTTATTTCATGAATAAAAATCTTTTACAATATGTATGAAGTACATGTCATAAAGTGTACAAATAAAAGAATGAATACAAAAAATAAATATAAAAAATGAATACAAATGAATACAAATATATCACTAAAATGGTTCGTAATTATCGTAATTGTCCCGATATGGTTGTTGGTTATAAGGATAGTAGAGATTGATATCTGTATTATTGAAAAAACTTGTCATGTTGAGGCCATCAAATGTAGAAGGTTGTTCTGCGGCTTGTGCCTCTGGAGTATTGTATGGATAATAACTTGTAAATGAACTATCATATGTGGTGTTGTAATTGTCCGAAGGAGTAGGCACATCACGATAGCTAGATCCTCCAGCATATACATCATCCATACGGTGCTCTCTAGGTTGATGATCACTTGACCAGTCTCCAGAGTATTCATGTGACTGGTCTCCAGGATTTTCATAGTCATGTGACTGGTAAACACCAGTCGGAAGTGTAGCTCCATCTCCTCCACTATCAGTACTGTCGTCTTTATCGCTGTCGACCTGTCGAGATGGTACATTTGGTGTTTTCTTTCTTTTTTCAGGCCTTCGAGCATTTGCGGCAGTATCTTGTGGATCGATATCCAAGTTATCATCTAACCATTCATTATCTCTACCATCCAAGACTGGTGCTTCTTTTTCTCTAGTCCAAGCTGCGAGTGGATCTTGATCGTGAAATATCTCATCCAAATCTATAACATTTTGATCATCTCCTGATCTTTGTACATTTCGAACCCTCAATCTCATATTATAATGGACGAAAACCAGTTTTTCTAGTCTCGCCATTGTAAGTCTATTGCGGGGACGAGTATGGATGAGAGAAAATGTTGTCCAGTTCCTTTCACAATTGGAGGAGGACACTGTTTGACTCAGGATGCGCACAGCTAATCGAGTCAAATTTGGAGCATCCTCCCTAGCATATATGGACCACCACTCAGCTACAAAAGTAATAAAATATGTTAGTTTCTGTAAATATTTAACTTTATCTAATAAATATTTTGAAGTATTAAGTTATTAACTACTACTACCAGGGAGACATCGAGTTACAGTACTTTGAATTTGATGTGAACCGAATGCACCAGTTTTCAATCAGAACCTTTCCGCCTACAAAGTGATATTACACAAGTTATGACATTAAATATTAAATGTTTTAAAGATAAAAAATTCAATATCAAACAATAGTTACCTCTCTGTTTATATTGAGGCGTGTTTCATTATCATTCACCATTCTGTTAACGACGCGGTGGAAGCCGTTTAGCACCTCATCGTCGTTTACAACATCGTTAGCATATTGGTACTTGGGATTCAAGAAATAGCCTGCAAAATAAAGAAATATTTAAAATTCCTATAAGCATTATAAAATATATTTTAAGGGTATTCAATTTATAGAGTACTTACCGGCTGCATGAATATCTTGATGTAGTTGATTATTCCATCTTTTATCAATCATTTGCCACCACTTCTTGTACCCTTTACCAACATTCTTTTTTATCATGATTTTGGCTCTGTCCATAGCCTCATAAAGATGACCCATCTCAGCTTTATCATCACTATCAACCATCCTTAAAACTTTTACAAGAGGTCCAAAAATTGCAGTGACCCCTGCAATATCCCTCCAGTAAGTTTGACTGTCGATTAAGCCGACAACTACATTTGCCTTGTCTCTATCTTTGCGATTGAGTTTCATGTAGTTCTCCGCCCAACCCCTTGTATTTGTCATCCTTTTTAAATCATCTTTATGTGCAAGGATGGAATCTAAAGCAAGAAAATTGGTAGCGAACCTAGTGATGGCTGGTCTAACCAATTCTCCATTCTGGGTTTCGGTTCTCATGAGGCTAAGAGCCCAACCATGATTGTATATGAAACAAGTCATTTTTTGAGACTTCTGTATTAGTGGTTTAATACTTGGATCATTAGCTATATCTTTCAACATTAGATCTATACAATGTGCTGCACAAGGAGTCCAGTATAAGTTTTTTCTCACCTGCACACAAACATACAAATAATAAATATAATGCAACTTGGATCATTAAAGTAATAAAAATGCAGTATAAGTGTGTTCTCACCCCCATTAACTTTATTCCCGCCGCCTTGTAGTTGGAGCCATTGTCAGTAACTACTTGGACGACCCTTTTTTCTCCAATTTGATCTACAACTTCATTCATCAGTCCAAATATGTAATTAGTATCTTTGTATTTGTCAGATGCATCTACAGATTTAAGAAATATGGTTCCTTGTGGAGAATATACAAGAAAGTTAATGATGCATTTTCTGTTCTGAGTACTCCATCCATCGCACATAATTGTGCATCCATATTCATCCCAATATTTATGAAAGGATTTCAAGTACTCTTCTATGTCATTTATTTCCATATCTAAGTATGTATTAGATATCTCATAAGGAGTTGGACCTTTCACTCCACTCCCACAAGCTGCTATGCTGTCTATCATCGGTTGGTAATGTGGACTTTTGGCAGCATTGAATGGTATATTATTGTATATAAAAAATTTTGCTATAAATCTTCCTATATGCTCTTTAGCATTCTTTATTCCCTTAAGGGCACCCTTTATTTTGGGTTGTTTTGCCCCTTGTTTTCTTAGGACATATGGGTCCATACTCCTTCCCCCTACCTCTGGAATATTTCTCACCTCCTCCTCACGATAGACGACCGACTTTGATCGGGCACCTAACGTCGGACCCCTGCTAGACCCTCCTCCTCTCTCCCCTACACTCCAACGACTACTCCATTGCCCAGCTGCATGTTCTCTCCTACTTTCTCTCATGTCCCTTCTAAGGTCCGCGTATTCGTCAGCATCATCTTCTTCTTCTGAGGAATCTCCTTGACGAGCTGTTCTTGTCAACTCCTCATCTACTAGTTGCTTTCTTCGGTCGGCTATTAATTTATCTTTTTGTTTACCCTCGACGAGCAACAGCATTTCTCTTCTTGTCTCAAGTGGTACTTCAGGACACGATGCTACGTTTCCTTTAATACCAGCTAAGTGTTGTTTGAGACGCGTAACTCCTCCGTCCATCTTTTTCCCACAATAGTTGCATTGCACCTTCCTCCTATTTCCTTCAACACACTTGCCATGGTTCCAACCAACATCCATTTCCTCCACCGTGCGACTTTTCGGCGCCATTATATAATCCTAAAAATAAAACAAAAAAAACGTTACATACAATAATAAAAAAACGTTACATGCAATAATAAAAAACGTTACATGCTATATATATATATATTTAGTTAGTAAAAAAAAAGTTAGTTGAGTATATATATATATATATATATATATATATATATATATATATATAGTAAAAAAAAACAAAAGTTAGTTGAGTATATATATATATATATATATATATATATATATATATATATATATATATATATATATATAGTAAGTTAGTTAGTTTGATACAATTAGGTAGTAAAAGAAAAAAACAAAAGTTAGTTGAATATATATGTTAGTTAGATACAATTAGTTAGTAAAAAAAAAGAACAAAATTATATATATATATATATATATATATATATATATATATATATATATATATATATATATATATATATATATATATATATATATATATATATGTAAAAGAAAAGAAAAATTACCATATATATATATATATATATATATATATATATATATATATATATATATATATATATATATATAAAAGAAAAGAAAAATTACCATATATATATATATATATATATATATATATATATATATATATATATATATATATATATATAAAAGAAAAGAAAAATACCCCACACACACACACACGCACACACACACATATATATATATATAAAAAAAAGAACAAAATAATATATATATAAGAAAAGAAAAATTACCCCATATATATATATATATATATATATATATATATATATATATATATATATATATATATATATATATATATATATGTAAAAGAAAAGAAAATTTACCATATATATATATATATATATATATATATATATATATATATATATATATATATATAAGAAAAGAAAAATACCACACACACACACACACACACACACACACACACACATATATATATAAAAGAAAACAAAAATTACCATATATATATATATATATATATATATATATATATATATATATATATATATATATATATATATATATATATATATATATATATATATATATAGACCATATATATATATTACAATATATTATTGTTAGTAAAACTGTAAAAGAGTTAGTATAATACTATATATGTAGAATAATTAATAAGTTAGTAAAAAAAAAGCATATATATGTAAGTTAGTGTTATATATATATATAATGCTATTCTGAACATAAGGCTTAAGTTGGCCTGCTGGTCAGTGTTGTTCATGTGTTCCAGAGTCTTCTGTTGCGTCTGGGTTCGAGTTCGAGCGCTCACGCGCTTGTTTTTTTTTTTTTTAATAAAAAAAAAACCCTAACTTTACTTTAAAAGACGCTGGAGAGAGAGAGAGAAAACATTTCTCTCACGAAATGTTTTCTCTCCGCCGCTCTGCCGCCTCCACCATCTTCCCTCCGCCGCTCCGCCGCTCTGCCGCCTCCACGTTTTTCTCTTCCTCTCCACCACCTCCACACCGTCCGGAGGAGCAACGGCGAAGGCGGTGGAGGCGGCAACCGGTGTTGACGAAGGCGGCGACAGCGACGGCCAAAGCGGCGACACCGACGGCCAAGGCGGCGACGGCGATGGCCAAGACAACGACGACGGAGAAATTACCTTCTGAAAACGAGGTAACTTCTAGATCTTCCCAATTTTTTGTGTAATTGATTTTTTTTTCTTTGTTGCTGTGGTGCTTTCATGTGCTCCGTTGATCTATTTATAGTATTTTTCTGTGAACTGTGACAAATTTTCCATTATTGAGTTCTCTGTTGGATGTGATCGTGCTTTTTTCTGGTCGGGGAATCTTTCCGGTTTTCTTCATTTAGGGTTTCGGCTCGTATCGGGCTCGTATCGGCCGTATCGGCTCGTATCGGCCGTGTATCGGCCGATACGGTCCGATTCACACCATTCTGTAGCGTTCTCGGCCGATACCGATATTTTGGGGAAGTATCGGATCGGCGAGAGTCAAAACCGATCCGATACGGCCGATACGTATCGGTATCGGCCGATACTTTAAACCTTGGCATGATGTATGGAACGGGAAATTATTTCATGGCAGCCTATCAGTTGTACTTCTTTTCATGAATCAATGTAGCCGAAAAGGCATTTCAAATATTATCGAGAAAAGTTGTATTCTGACTACAATCATCAATAAAATGAATATTTTCTTCCTATTCCGCTTATTCAATGTTTCCGCAACTGTGGCTTATTTTTCAAATGTGATGAAATGATATAAATGTGCATGTTCTAGCCTTGTACAAATGCAACTCCAGACTTGTACGACATCACGCCTTAGCAAGGACGATCGATTCGGCGTGAATCGAAGCAAAGCGAGCGATTCTCCGAATCGGGGCGTGACAAGTTGGTATCAGAGCACGGTTTCACTTCCTCGGATTTTAAAAATATTTTCAAAAAGGAAGTCTTGATGCAAATTTTCTTGATTGATGGTGTCGATAGCGCTGGCATGAAATAATGTTCCATACAATAAGCCCATAAATATTTTATGAGTGCTAATGGAATTATTTCTTTGTTGTAGAATGACCAAGGGTGATAGCGCAAAGACAAATTCATCGTCTGACCCAATTGAGAAACTGATTAAACAAATGGAGGCTCAGAGGAAGCAGAGCGAAGCTCAACATCGCGCGCTTCAAGAGCAACCAAGGACTCAATAATCAGAAACGACCTTGGTCTGCTAGCAGGAACGACGCACCTAAGCGTCACAATACTGGAGACAATAGGGGGTCTCAACATACAGAACGTTGTAAATCATGCAACCGTTGGGGACATCGATCTGAAGATTGTCGGGTTAAGTGTTTCAAATGTGGCGAACAGGGCCATAAGGAAGCTGACTGCAGAAATAGAGGAGGGAATCAGTATCCTCCTCGTGGGCAGAATAACAATAATCAGTATCGTGGGCATAACAACAATCACAACCGAGGCCAATATAACAACCAGCATCGTGGCGAAGCGCCACCAGCCTTACCGGCTCCAGCCGGGAATGCACCGAATCAACAAGGTGGGCAAGCAAGGGTTTATGCCTTGACTCAGGCAGAGGCCCAGACCGCAGAGAATGTTATAATAGGTACGTTGCTATACAAAGGCACACCTGCAAGAGTATTTTTTGATTTTGGCGCTACTCATTGTTTTATCTCTTCTGATTTTGCAACGGAAAATAAATTTTGTATGACTCAACTAAAGACAGCTTTGTGTGTTAGCACTCCTTCGGGAGTAGATATGCCTGCAACTTTGATTTGCAGGGACGGCTACATTAAAATTGGAGGTAAGACTTTATCTCTGGATGCAATTGTAGTCGACATCAAAGAGTACGATATCATCTTGGGAATGGACTGGCTCAGCGCCTGTCATACAACAATTGACTGTGCAGATAAGAGAGTTGTGTTTCGCCTAACCGGAGAAACAGAGTTCTCTTACTCGTGCGGCTCGGCGTTCCAAGGACCTATGGTAATATCGGCAGTTACAGCAAGACACATGTTGTACTCAGGGTGTGAAGGGTTCCTTGCTTCTGTTTTTGACACTCAAATGATGGGTGTAGATTTGAATCAGACCGAAATTGTGGCAGAGTTCCCCGATGTATTTCCGAACGAGATACCGAAAATGCCGCCGGATAGGGAAATTGAATTCACAATTGATACATTTCCGGATACTCTTCCGATATCAAAAGCGCCGTACAGGATGGCTCCGGCAGAATTGAAGGAACTAAAGGTGCAGCTACAAGAATTACTAGACCGGGAATACATTCGCCCAAGTGTATCTCCATGGGGAGCTCCAGTGCTGTTTGTAAAGAAGAAGGATGGGACGATGCGGCTGTGCATCGATTACAGAGAACTAAACAAAGCAACCATCCGTAACAAGTATCCCTTGCCAAGAATAGATGATCTGTTCGATCAGCTATAAGGGGCGACCGTGTTTTCAAAAATCGATCTTCGTTCAGGATACCATCAGTTGAAGATCAGACCCGAAGATGTTCCTAAGTCAGCATTCCGTACGAGATACGGACACTATGAGTTTTTGGTCATGCCATTCGGTTTGACTAATGCTCCAGCAGCCTTTATGGATCTAATGAATAGAGTGTTTCGACCGTTCTTAGACAAGTTTGTTGTTGTGTTCATCGATGACATCTTGATCTACTCAAAGGATAGGGAGACTCATGTCGAGCACTTGAGAGAAGTACTTCAGACGCTGCGGGACAACCAGCTCTATGCAAAGCTAAGTAAGTGCGAGTTTTGGATGAACAGCGTGTCGTTCCTAGGACATGTTGTTTCGGCAGAAGGTGTTGCCGTTGACCCAAAGAAGATTGAGGCAGTTGTGGACTGGAAGCAGCCTGCATCAGCTAGTGAGATACGGAGTTTCCTTGGTTTAGCTGGGTACTACCGTAGATTTGTGAAAGACTTCTCGAGAATCGCATCGCCTTTGACTCGCCTAACCCAGAAGAGAGTCGTATTTAAGTGGACCGACGACTGTGAGAGTAGTTTCCAAGAACTCAAGCAGCGGCTCGTCACGGCTCCAATTTTAGCACTTCCAGAGGGCTCTGAGGGATTTCAGATCTACAGTGACGCGTCGGGACTTGCTTTGGGATGTGTTCTTATGCAACATAGGAGGACAATATCTTATGCGTCGAGACAACTCAAACAACATGAGAAGAATTAACCAACACATGATTTGGAACTGGCGGCGATTGTGTTCGCATTGAAATTATGGCGACACTATCTCTATGGTGCGTCCTACGAGATCTTCACGGATCACAAAAGCCTGAAATACATATTCACACAGAAGGAATTGAATTTAAGGCAACGGTGTTGGTTAGAATTGATCAAAGATTATGACTTGACAATCTCTTACACGCCGGGTAAAGGGAACGTAGTAGCTGATGCCTTGAGTCGAAAATTTGTTGGATCACTAGCAATAGCAAAAGAGATACTACGGGATCTTGAAGAGATGGGCATTGAATTTAGGATCCGTCCGCAGAATGTACAGTTGGCTCAATTGCAGCTTGAGCCGAGTCTCCAGGGAAGGATTAAGATTGCTCAGAAGGATGACCCATTTCTGCAGAAGATACGCGAGTTGATTCTAGCAGGAAAGGCGTCGGACTTTACCGTTGAAGATGACACTATTCGTGTCAAGGGAAGATTGTGCGTCCCTAAGGATGAGAATATCAGGAAGGAAATACTGACCGAGGCTCATTTCGTGAAGTATTCCTTGCATCCAGGAAGCACGAAAATGTATAAGGATCTATGCTCAACATTTTGGTGGCATGGTATAAAGAAGGATGTGGCCCTTTTCGTGTCACAATGCATGGCTTGTCAGCATATGAAGGCCGAACACCAATGGCCAGGCGGAGAACTACAAAATTTGGCTATTCCACTATAGAAGTGGGATAATATTTGTATGAATTTTATAGTCGGTTTGCCAAGAACTCAGAAGGGAAATGATGCGATTTGGGTTATTGTGGATAGATTAACCAAGTCGGCATATTTCATTCCAATAAAAGTTACGTGGGGAATAGAACGGTTGGCTCAGATCTACATAAATGAAATCGTCCGATTACATGGGGTGCCAGCTTCGATAGTGTCGGATAGAGACGGAAGATTCTTGTCGCGATTTTGGATAAGTCTGCACTCAGCAATGGACACAAAGTTGAACTTTGGTACGGCTTACCATCCGCAGACTGATGGTCAGACAGAGAGAGTAAATCAGATTCGGGAAGATATGTTGAGATTGTGCGTGCTCGATTCGAAGACAAATTGGGACACACATCTCGCATTAGCAGAATTTACCTATAACATCAGTTATCAGGCAAGTATCCAAATGGTCCCGTACGAAGCCTTGTATGGACGAAAATGTCGATCACCGATATGCTGGGATGAAGTCGGTGAACGACAAGTGCTCGGACCAGAACTTGTGGAACAGGCCGTCGAAAAAGTTCGCTTAATTCGAGAAAGACTTAGAGTTGCTCAAAGTCGACAGAAGAGTTATGCGGATGTACATCGACGACCTTTGGAATTCACAGCAGGCGATCATGTCTTCTTGAAGGTCACACCCATGCGAGGTGTGATGCGGTTTGGGATGAAAGGGAAGCTGAGCCCGAGATTTGTTGGACCATTCAAGATTTTGGAGAAGGTAGCCTCAGTGGCTTATCGACTTGCACTACCTCCGGCCTTGGCTGATGTGCACGATGTCTTCCATGTATCCCAACTGCGGAAGTACGTGCATGATCCAAGCCATGTAGTGAACTTCGATCAGCTGCAGCTGAGCGCTGACCTATCCTACACTGAAGAGCCTGTCATGATTTTGGACAGAAAAGAGAAAGTTTTGCGGAATCGGACAGTATCTTTTGTCAACGTGCTGTGACGGAACCATGCTATCGAGGAGTCGATATGGGAATTAGAAGCGGAGATGCGGGTGAAATACCCCTCGCTGTTTGATAATTTTGAGGTAGGACCTTTGCTTTAAGTTTCGAGGACGAAACTTTTTCTTAGTGGTATATTATGTAGTGTCCCGCTCCTAGCGGTTCACTATGTAAGGCTTGTGGCTTGGCTAACTCGGTCGGAATCGAGTATTGGGGAAACTTACGTCGGCATCGAATCGATCACGGACAAGTGCATAAGAACCTTTCGAACTAATGGATCGGTTTCTCTTGAAATGCGTCCAAGAGTTTTCTCTGGATGTTTTGCTGCTGGTTTTGTTGCTTAGTTTTGATGGATGCTTTTCTGAATGATTTTTGATGATTTGATTCTTGCCCATTTTCATCGATTTGCATAGCATTCATTCTTGAGAATTCTGAGAGAAGAGAACACTACGAGATGGATTATTAACCAAACTTTTGGTGCCAATGCAGACTGACGCGTGACGGAAGGGTAAGCGTGCAAGTGTTCCTCTCTCTCTCGACGATTCTCTAATTTGGTGAGTGTGGACCTCTGTGGTGGTATTGTCCCTCTCGCTATTCCTTCATGCCAACTAAATAATTGTCTTGCAACATCCGTTGATCGATATCAAGATGCTAATGCCACAAGTCAATACCACTAAGATGCTAGAGATCGAACATTGAAATGAATTGATATTACTGCAATGAACTGAAATAAATTGATGCCTAGAATGATGGTTATAAGATGCTAAGAATGATCATGTTGCCTATTACTTCAAATATTCTATGCACATTGTGTATATCGAGTCGGACACACATTCGCCTGACCATGGACAACTTGTATACAAGGATTGAGCAATAATTTCCTCGAACGGTACAGGGGCACCGGTACCGATTCGGCCTAGGAGGAAATAATGAAGTGCTTTGGGGAACATGAGTAATGCGAGACATCATAGAGGCTAGCTCCCTACTGTGCTGTCATCTCATTATCTTGAAGTCCCAAATGCAAATGAATGAATGAAAAAGAGTCCATATGGTTTAACAACACCAGTGGTCACATCGTGGAAATGTATGCTAATCAATGTCTTATACAGGGACGGTAAGTATATTATTATTATCCTGTATCTTATGCAGGAAAGCTGGATTCGGCCAATGGTAAAGTAAACATGGTTTTATGAACTATCATGTCATTTGAATTGTGATTTACTCTAAATGTTGCCTGCCCCTAATAAGTTCATATCTTTAAAATGCTTGTCATTAATAAAATGTTGGTTTAGCTGAGTGGGCCAACGGGGCTCACCAGCGCATTGTTATAATGTGCTGACCCCTCCTCCACAGCTCCTCCACAGGTACTGGAGAAGGCTCGGGCGCACATCGCAATTAAAGCTTTCTGAACTGCTGTTTCCTTTCAAGTTGTCTTCCCTAAAAGACGCACAAAGTATTGCGGAGTTTTCAAAGATAGTTGCTTCTATTTTAAGTACTAAAGGGGCATGATGTATGGAACGGAAAATTATTTCATGGCAGCCTATCAGTTGTACTTCTTTTCATGAATCACTGTAGCCGAAAAGGCATTTCAAATATTATCGAGAAAAGTTGTATTCTGACTACAATCATCAATAAAATGAATATTTTCTTCCTATTCCGCTTATTCAATGTTTCCGCAACTGTGGCTTATTTTTCAAATGTGATGAAATGATATAAATGTGCATGTTCTAGCCTTGTACAAGTGCAACTCCAGACTTGTACGGCATCACGCCTTAGCGAGGACGATCGATTCGGCGTGAATCGAAGCAAAGCGAGCGATTCCCCGAATCGGGACGTGACACTTAACATTCTATTTTGTTTGGAGACATGATTTCCTGACCAGAGGTTAATTGTTCTTCCTTTTATTTGCATTTATAATGTTTTTCTGTCTGTCCCACTACCTGAATTATCATCTTTTGATTGTGTTAATTTTTTTTTTTTTGGACGTTTTAAGTTCAGCCTGGGGTAAACTAAAATCCTGCTCCGCCCTTGACAATAACAACTATTATAGATAGACAAATTCCAATACATAAATCCGAATTGTACCTACTCTTATGTAGTTATGTTGCATGAACATAAATACGACATGACATAATATGTTGCACGGACAAAAATACGACATGACATACTGTAATGTGGCCGTACGAGTACTAGTGTAGTTAGGAGTGTATGTGATATTGTGTCCGGTACATACATGTACACGAATTTGGGAGTGTCGATCCGTACCTGATGAACACCAAAGCAACCATTGCTTCCAAAGCACAGAAAGACAACGGATCCCTCCGGCTGCTTGTCCTGCCATAGGGTACAGTCTCTCCCGGCCGAGCCAGTCCCACCGGTGAGAGAACCGAGTGAGAGAACCGGCCCGACCGGATAAACCTTGGGCATGATCACCTGACCGCCGGCCTCCTCCAGGAAGCATCCTTCTGCCAGCGCCGACAAAAACCCGGGCTCGAGCTCGGCGAACGTGTTGACGACAATCCCCTTCGCTTCCCGGAACCTCCTCCCGTGGTAGACGAACCAGGTGTAGCACCGGTTCTTCCTGTTCATCCACGGGCTCGGCATCGATCTCGGCGGCAGGCTAACCACTCCAGGGACCTCCACGTCCCCCTCGACTTCCTCGAACTCGACGTCTGGTGGCAACTTGACGTCCAGTGTGGGGAGATAGAGAGTGAGGCCGAGCAAGAGGGCGTTGGAAGCGAAGTATATGTAGGCCGGCAGGGAGAGGTCTCGGGCGACGTCGATGAGAGCGGTGGCGAAGAAGTCGATGAGGATGGCTGACACGGGGGTCAGAGAGGAGGCGATGGCGGCCTTGACGTGGGGCATGTGGAGCTGGAAGTAGAGGGAGATGAGGTCCTCCGGGCCGTCGGAGTGCTCGGGTGGGTCGAGCTCGGGGAGGTGGTGGAAGCTGATGTCGAGGCCGGAGGACGAGAGCGACTCTATGTAGGAGAGCGAAGGAGAGGATAGTTTATACCACGGGGGCTTCATCAAGAGGACTGTAATGGACAGGTGGTTGTCGCCGGAGACGAGGAAGCGCTTCGCCAATTCGAGCATTGCGGTTAGGTGGCCGGCGGCGCAGGACGGGACGAAGACTAACCCAACCTTAGCCATTCTGCTCATCCTCTCTCTCTCTCTCTCTCTCTGTGTGTGGTTGAACTTAGAGACCAGTCATTGGTTTGATAGAATACATACAAGGTAAAATTGTAACAAAAGTCCGACTGGCCGGCGGCGCATTTGACAAAAGCCTTGTTTCGGAAACGTCCAAGCCGAGTGAGTTGACACATCAAAACGAAGACTCAACTTCCAGACTAGTGAGTTAGTCTTTGTTCAGCGCAACATAGAAGATTCCAGCCCTCGTCAATTGTGATAATTTTTTTTAAATATTTATAAGTAATTTTGAATAGATAATATTAATATGTATGATTGGTATCAATTTTTAGTATACAATTTTTATCAATAAATGCATGATTATACTGAATTATGTAGAAACCTGGTAGTTTCGGTTGTTTATCTTTCACCAATCAAAATCATTACCACACTATTATGTGTTTTGACATACTTTTCTTTTCTATCTTTTTTTTCTTCTTTGAATTGATCCTAAAAGGGACATAATTTCAATATTGGTCTACATGGATGGAGGTGAATATTGATAGCCACAATTTCAACATTAGTTTGTATCGACGGAGGATCTATCCAAGCCACATATTTGCAAACACTCTCTTCCACATATTAGTAAGTAATGTCTTTTTCAGGTTCAGGAGCATCACTAAAAAAATATTCATTCAGCCATCGACGCGAACCTCCCTAACCACACATTTGTCAATGTCTTCCAAAACTTCAGGTTTCTATATTACTTTTGCGAAGAAAGGTAACTATGAAATATTTAGAAAAAATTACAGAAATATTTACTAATGTACGTCATATTTACATGTTTTCTTCTACCGTTATTTTCTTCTTCTTTTTTCACTCTCCAGTGTCATTCATTTGTTTTTTAATCAAATATATTAGTTCAAGTGTAGAAAAAACAAAATTTCCGTAGGTTTTGGCCTGGTGGAAGCAAAGAGGGACCCACGTGTAAGACGCAGGTTCGATTTGCCAAGCCGGAGAAAAAGACATTTCAAAAAAAATGTGTAGAAAAAAAATATGCCCATGATTTGAAATTTAAAATGAAAACAATATTAGAAGTATTTTAAAAATCAGTTTTTAATATATATATATATATATATATATATATATATATATATATATATATATATATATATATTTTTAATATATATATATTTTTTCTCCAGTGTCATTCATTTGTTTTTAATCAAATATATTAGTTCAAGTGTAGAAAAAACAAAATTTCCGTAGGTTTTGGCCTGGTGGAAGCAAAGAGGGACCCACGTGTAAGGCGCAGGTTCGATTTGCCAAGCCGGAGAAAAAGACACTTCAAAAAAAATGTGTAGAAAAAAAATATGCCCATGATTTGAAATTTAAAATGAAAACAATATTAGAAGTATTTTAAAAATCAGTTTTTAATATATATATATATATATATATATATATATATATATATATATATATATATATATATATATATATAGAATGAATGGGTAATTGTGGCAAACTCGCCTCCACTGGGGCTCGAACTCCGACCACTTGGACCGCAAGCATCTCTCTTAACCACTAGGCTAGAGGTCATTTGCTCACTAACAACCCTAACACCTGGGAGCGGCTTGACTGGGTCCTTTACAATACCGACTACCTCCGTAATAGACCTCCTTCCTTTGTTTTGCATCTCCCCCGCATGAACTCCGATCACTCCCCCCTCCTCATCACCCCTTCTGATACTCTATCTACCTCGGGGCAGTTTCATTTTCAAAGGATGTGGTGCGACCACCCGACCTTCATGGATGTTGTTAAGGAAAGCTGGGACGAGGATTGCTAGGGCCCGCCACTCCTCACCTTGCATACGAAACTCCAGAGTCTGAGATCGGCCCTGAAAGACTGGAACTGGAATGTCTTTGGGGATCTTAGGAAACAGAAGCGGGAGCTGCAGGAGGATATTGAAGATCTGGAGGCGGCCCTTCAAGTTCAATGAAGCAATGTTGAGGGTGACGATCTGATCCGTGTTAAACACAACCTGGACAAGGTTTTGGCCTTGGAAGAGCAACTTCTTCAGGATCAGGCAAGGATTAATTGGGTCAAAGATGGTGACCGTAACTCCTCCTTCTTCCACGCCATCATTAAAAAGTGGGCTAATTCGAACAGAGTGCGACTGTACGACTAGGATGGGAACATGGTGGAGGATCAGATTATCATGGATAGGGCGATCCTACACTTCTCCAAGTTCTTTGAACCGGTGACATCCACGGACCCGGATAACTTCATCAATTGTATCCCGAGTCTTATCTCTGATGAGCAGAACCTGGATTTGACTAGGCTAACCCAAGAATAAGAAGTTGAGAAAGCTATCACATCGATGAACCCGCAGGGAGCCCCGGGCCCAGATGGTTTCACAGGGTTTTTATTCTAAATGTTGGCATATCATTAAACATGACCTTATGGCTGCTGTCAAGGATTTCTTTTTAGGAATCCAACTTCCAAAGGCATCACTTCGGCGAACATGGTTCTCATCCAAAAGACTTCCAAGCCTGCGGATATCTAGGATTTCCGACCTATCAGCCTGAGTAACTTCTCCCACAAAATCATTTCTAAAATCTTGGCGGAAAGGCTTGCTAGAGTCCTCCTATTCATTATCTCCAAGGAGCAATTGGGTTTCGTCAAAGGCCGTAGCATTCATGAGAATATTAGTCTGGCGCACGAAATTATTGGGACCATCGACAACAACATCACCGGTGGTAATGTAGTGATTAAGCTTGACATGGCTAAAGCTTATGATAGGGTCAATGCGGGTCATGCGATAATTCGGCTTCTGCCAGACATGGATAGACCTCATCTTCAGAAATATATCTAATTGTTGGTATTCTATTTCCATCAACCGAAAAATGAAAGAATTCTTCCACTCCGATAGAGGTCTGAGACAGGGTGACCCCATTTCTCCTGTCTTATTTATTATAGTCCATGATGCCCTCAGCAGGAAAATTTCTAATCTATGCCTCCATGGCCACATCAAGTACTTCTCTGGACATAGAGATAGCCTCCCTATATCCCACCTCTTCTATACGGACGACAGCCTCATATTCCTTAACGGGGGCAGCGATAATATCAACAACCTTCTGAAGACGCTACAGGGCTACTCAGACGCTTCGGGTCAGGAGATAAATATGGGTAAATCATCACTTATCGTCTCCCAGAAGGATCACTTTTTCGTTCGGGCGGAGGAATTGTTGTGAGGACAGGTTTTACGATCACGCACCTGCCGATCCAGTACCTGGGGGTGCCTCTCTTTAAAGGCAGAGCGAAACATGAATACTTCTTCAATATGACTGAGAAATTTGAGAAAATAATCTCGGGATGGAGAGGGAGACTCATTTCCTTCGGGGGAAAGATTATCCTCCTCAAAAGTATACTTACGACACTCCCAATTCACTCCATGTCTGTGATCAAAGCACCAACAAACTCCTCAAGAATTTAGAAAAACTGATGGCAGCCTTCCTCCGGAACTCTAAAGATCAACATCGGACCAGATGGATTTCATGGAACAATGTGTGTCGCCCGATGGATGAGGGAGGCCTTGGCATTCGATCTCTCGACTAGGTGATGACTGCTCGTCATGCTAAACGATGTTGGGCGTTGATTCAAGGCGAGTCGGTATGGGCATATTTCATGATCAGGAAGTATGGGGATCCTGTCGCTCCCGGATACTCCCCACCTTACCCCCCTCCCCGCTATGGCGATCTATGATGAAGATTTTCGCAATGTTTACTCCAACTGCCAATGGGTTCTGGGCCATGGCAACATACCCATCTTGGGTCAGAATTGATGCGGTACCTCTATCCCCAAACCGCCCAAGTTCATTTATAACCCAACCCATCCGTCCGTTAGGTGATGGCCTCACCGATGGTTCGTAGATCCTTGGAGGAGGAGGTTAATATTCAAGATTTCTTGACTGTAGAAGCCAATGCATGCCTGAACGGGATCATTCTCAATAATGAGAACGACATGATGGTTTGGACTCCTGACCACCACGGGGAGTTCTCTACTAAATCTTACTGGGATCACCAACGCAGGAGAAACCCGATCGACACCTAGAGTAACTTCTGCTGGAACAAATATATTCAGCCGTGCATAGGCACCTTCCCTTGGCGCCTTCGCAGAAATGCTATTCATGTAGAGGCCAGACTTATTTTTATAGGGATCAACCTCGTATCGAGATGTGTGTGTTGTGCTAACCCGAATACTGAAACTAATGATCACCTCTTTGCATTGGGAGAGACGGCTCAGATGGTTTGGATCCACTTCGGTACCAAGTTCAATCTTCCCACCTCGTATTCCTCGATCGATCACCTTGCTCAGGTATGGATTCTAAACTTTTCTCCCTCTTCCCTCTCCTTTCCGGTGGTCATCAGCAGAAATATTATCTTTGCATCTGGATTATGGGAGATCTTGAAGCAAAGGAACTCTATTTATTTTGGCGATGGATGGAGGAACTACCGGGACATCATCCGACAAGTTACCACTCATCTACAACATACCTTCTCGACACTTAATCTGGAAACGGACGGCTTGGGTCGTCCGGCCACGCCTACGCAGCCTGTCGTCCGGGGGATCACCATAGATGGGTGCCTCCGGGGGCGAGTCGTAAGCTGAACATAGCAACGAAGATAGGAGATTCGACGGGGATTGCATGTGGCAAAATCATCAGAGACAACCAAGGCTCTCTTATCTTCGCCTTCTCCCTTTTTATGACAGATACTACCAGTCCTCTTCCGGAAATCGACGCTCTGCTCAAGACGATTTAATGGTGTAACGATCAAAATATCCAGTACAGTGAAATCGAAACATCCTCCAACCTTCTTACCAATATCATTGCCAATAAATCCAAACCTCCATGGGCTCTCAGATACAAGATCCGCAACATCCAACAGGTGATCGGTGCTAACATTGCCATTGTACATATACATCCTACTGCTAATGGCGTGGCCAAAGCTCTGGCATCTCTGGCACATGAATCCAGAACTGATCAGATCTTCGTCCACACCTCCGAACTACCATCTCAGGCCAGCAACGCCCTGATTAAGGACCTCTCTGATCATTAGGAGGGATTTGGTTACTTTTCTTCTTTAACCTTTGTTTACCCCTGGGGGCTCCAGGGTGGATAGCTTTAATTTTCTTTTGTTACCCTTGGTATCTCCGGGGAGGATAGTTTTCCTTTAGTTTGGTCTGGCTTTTGGCCGGATCCATGTACTTTTGTGGGTCGCCGGTCTATCTCTCGCGCCATCTTTGAGCTTAGGCTCCTATTTTCAATAAATTTTGATGTTCTAAAAAACAACTTGACTAAGCCACACACTCGTGAACGATTCTAAAAAAAACAGTAGTCTTATGCTAAAAAACATCATAGAACGTACTCACTATGACATATACACTATTAACCTCCTTAAGAAACATATTTATTTATCAAACAATGCCTCTAACAAGTTTCAATACTTGTTATCTGCGAAGAAGCATCAAGGATTCATCATCAGGCACGCAAGTCCTCGGCCAATCTTTTGAGATTGATGCAAGAGGATCCCCCTTCTTCTATGGCTTTCATGCTTACCAATCTCATCTCTCTCACTTTTTCCCTCACTCTCTTTCCTTCCTCGCCTAACCCACCAATCAGACACCTCACTCCCTCTGCAACTCCTTTGACGTGACAGTTGGCGCCCTTGCTTTCCACATTTAGCCCCACCACTACCTCCAAGTCTCTAACCATCTCGAACTGGTTCAAGTGTTGTTCTGCGTACAGAAGCCAAGGGAGCACTAGCACTCCTAACCACGGACTCTCTATATAGGGAGGGGCAGATCCAGAAACTATCGATATATAGGATGGGCTACAAAAAATTTGCTTGGACTGAAAGTTGATTAATCTATATAAAAAATCAAAAAAAAAGGAAAAAAAGATGCAATGTTTTTTGGTGGGCTCCAGTCCACCCCAAACTTGGATCCACCCCTGTAGGCAGGAGTTCCACCCGTAGTAGGTCACGAATTACCTCACCACTCGATAGGAGAGTATCTCTATAAGCTGAGGTAAACAAATTAGAAGAAAACTGAAAGTAACTATATCTTGTCAGTCTAACTGACGGAATACCAGCATGCTCTGAATTTCACACAACGTTTGGTGGAATTCCAAATAAATTTAACACAATTTTTACTTGAACATAATTATGTATTGAAACTTGTGTTAAATCCATAATTATGCATCAAAAGTTACATATTGAATATACTATATAAAACTTGAACATAATTTTGTTAGATGGACTTATGTATTGAAAGGGGATTGCAATCGCCAAAGAGGATTTTACATTGTTCACGAATTCTCAAGGTGGATTACCAAAACTACCTTCAATTTAGTACAATTTTAAAAATAAAATTCATAGCTTCTCTTATAAATTAAAGATAATCTTGAAAATCCACTTCCAAAATCCATAGACAATGTAAAACTTTCTTTGACAATTATAATTTCCATTGAAAATTAGATTTAACACAACTTCAATACATACTTATGTTCAAGTTTGCTGCAGTACACTAAATACACTCAACATGTATACATAATTAAGGACTTAACACATGTTTCAATACATAAAGTAACATTGTGTTAAATCCTTTAATACATAATTATGTTCAAGTTTGCTATAGTACATTCATGGAACAGATATGTTGTCACAAACAGATCATGTCCTATTATTTCCCTCGTCTATTATATGTGGGCCACCATCCACATATCTACTCCCAAATTCTGTCCAGGCCCACATGTAATAGGGAGGGAACATGATAGTACATAATTTGCTTGGGACATCATATTTGCTCTCGTACACTCAATACTTAAGTTTCAATACATAATTATGGATTTAAAGTTTCAATATAAAGTAAAATTTTGTTAAATCCATTTGGAAGATCAAAGTAGCCGTTGAATTTTTGTGGCAAAATTCAAAGCATGTTTGAATTCTGCCAATCAGACTCACGAAATCTGTTTCTCCATATAGTCTAGCAGAATATATTGTCAATTAAAGTTTTCCAAAAAAAATTCTCACGCTATTTTCTAAAATTTCCTTTCATACAATAATTTTTCTATATTTTCTACCTAAAATTTAATGAAGATATCATAAATCTAATCCTTCGTCTGACCGATCATGCAGAGTCAATTTGCCAACCATCCTGTAATTGTGTCTGCCATTTAGTTCAACTAGGGACTTAATCGTTCCACTCGAGCTCAATTTACCAACAAGCTTAACATGTGTATCTATTGTTCAACTCATCTGTGGCCTTTAGGCCCATCAGGTCCATCTGTTCTGCCTAGCCCAAGATGGGTGATTAATTTGATTGATTTAGAACTTAGGGAAGCCAACAATAGAACAACTAATTTGTCACTAAAAAATAATCTTTCAGATACTTATAGTAATTAAATTGAATTCCACATATGGATTATTTTTTTACAAACTACTCCAAATTTGATCCACCCAACCCATACGGATCAAATTTTGTTTGAAAAACTATAACAACAACATTGTACAAATGGGTTGTCCTATAAGATATAGGAGAAAGAAAACAAAGAGGAAAAATAGAAGAGATCTAGGTTTTCTTAGAGATAAAAGATGAAGAAGTAGAAAGTTGCTTTATGTTCACAGAACTCTCTAAGAAAACATATAAAATTTTAATTTTTTTCCTCCAAATAAACCAATGACTATGAGCTAGTTTTGATTCTAATTATATTTCATCCCATTTGAAAGGATGATACGGTAGATTTTTCAATTATAATGGCTAAAGTGCTTAAGGTAGATTTCAATCATAATTACTAAAGTGACTAAGTATTATAAGGTATAATTATTGAATAATTTATTAATAGAGAGGGTTACATATATATAGGAGAGGACTAGCCTCCTCTTTATTCTCTATCCGATATAGGACTAAACAACATAACATAACTTTACTCATAACCAATACTCAACACACTCCCTTAAGCAGGAGCATAGATGTCAATCATGATCAGCTTGTTATAAAGAAATTGAACCTAAGGACCTAAAAGAGACTTCGTAAATATATCAACTATCTAATCATTGGTCATCACGTAGCAAAAATTTATCATTCCCTTTTGATGCTCGGACGAACTGGATGTCAATCTCAATATGATTCGTCCTTTCATGGAATACACGATTTAGATAGCAAACTGGTTATCATACCACATAACTACTACTTAAGATCATGCTTCTTCTTCCAACTCATGCAGAATATACTATAGATATAATACCTCGTTGTGCCTTTATTAATAGCTCGGTATTCCGCTCCTGAACTCGATCGTAAGACCACACTTTACTTCTTGCTTTTCTACGATACAAATAAATATCGAATAACCAGATGCAAACCTTTTATCAGTAAGACTAGCACCCTGTCGGCATATATAAAGCACTCAAGATTAATGTAAACCCCCTAAAATTTCATTTTTATTTATTTATTAATCAGTGAGATTTCTTTTGTATTATAAGTGATAGTATTGTATTAAAGTCTTACTATGGGGTTATTTTTATGTCTTAGGAATAAAGTAAAATATTATGTATAGTGTATTGAATACTTTTTATATGCAATATATAGAAATATTGTAGTTTGAGTAGAAGACATTTCTACTTTTTTATGTTGGAAATTTTACTAGTATTGAGAAAATATTCTGTTTAATATGTACAATATACTAATATAAAGTTGATAATATTTTTATAATGTAAAATATATATATGAGTAAAATATATTGGTAATATTGTAGAAAATATTTTTCTTGATTTTTAGAATTTATTTAAATTTGTATTAGGATTTTCTTAGTTTTTATGTTATCGTAGAGGAAATATATCAATATGAGTTAGAAAAAAAATTGGGTGCCACTGTAGCCTTGCTACAGTGACAGGTTTTGGCCGAGCCAGAGGCTCGCGGCCACGGGAAGGAGGAAAAAAATCGTAAGTTTTAAGATTTGATTTCAAATCAAATCTTCACAGAAAAACTCTAAATAAATCCCTAGGTGATCCAACCAAGATTCTCTTCCAACTAAACACAAAAATCGAGTTCATTTAAACTTGGGAATTTAAATCAAATTCCTATTGATATCAAACTAGGATATATATATATATATATAATATATATATATATGTGTGTGTGTGTGTGTGTGTGTGTGTGTGTGTGTGTGTGTGTGTGTATACCCGCCTTTGTAACCTAAATAACGAAAAATTTCCTACAAATTTCTTCGATCCAAATAATCCTCAAGGACCCTAGCATCCCCACGCTCGCCTCCGACCATCTGGCCGCAGCGTCCGACCGCCGGAGCGCCGCCACGGCCACGAAACCCAAGGAGAAACCGAGAATCACTCTGTTCTCGAGCAGTCCTTGTACCCAAATTTTCCTTTTGATTACCCTGTCAATTTTAGTTCATTTCTCATTCCGTAAACTTGTTTAGAAAGCCCACATAACCCTCTTCGAGATCCTTTAGACGGATTTCAAAATGATCCACTAACTTGCTTGAAAAATCGAGACAAAGTTAGCGAAAAACCTATTTTCTGTAGCATAAAAAAACTGTTTTAAAACGACAACTTGGAAGCCAATTTTGATCTGTACATTAGGGTTTTGCAGAAACTAATTGAAAACAGTCAAACATAATATAAACGAGATTGCAACGCACCTGTTAGATCGATTTTTTTTATTAATGTACAAGAACTTGTTCTCCGTTGAAGTTGGCAAAAAAACTATCATTAAAATATTAGATTTCAGAAATAAATTCGATACGGCGTACACCCCGACAAACTGGGCAACGTGGTCGTACAATATACGCATAGAAAGGTGTGTATAGATGTTTCCGACATGTGGAAACTGACGGAACTCGAATTCGTTGTGCGTGCGCGACCAAATCAGTGCGTATCCGTCAACATACCCCGGTATCGACTATTTGCAAACTAGTCCACAACTTCGTGCATGTTCTTCGGATCGACACAAAACTTACGCCATCAGGACCGAATTATTTTTTGTTCATGTATGCCAAGTTTGGTCCGATTCTGAGAAGGTCGATCGGAATGCCTATTTGGCGGGCCCACGACCCGTTCTAACGGACAAAATTATGCACGGCCCGCCGGAATCTAAATTTGGACATACGGTTGGGTTCGTCTCATCAAACCGAATCTGCAAACATATAGTTTGACGAATTTAGACCATAGATGCTGGCATACATTTCGGTACAAAATAGGTCCAACGACGGATATCGTTCTGACCCAAAATTACGATTTTGCCCCTGTTCCAGAGTTAGACTTTTGGACTGGCATTTCCTAGGTATTTCTTTTATGCCAAATCTGTTCGTGATGTTTATTTCAGCATCTGAAATCGTTCATAAAAGTTGGCTTTCGTTGCTTCACTGTTCTGACGATTTGAGTCATCGGATGTCGCCTTTCTGCACACAACCTCCAGATAAGATACCTTGCCATTAGCTGTCTATTTATTTTAACTCATATTTCATGCATTTACTTATTATTTACTGTCTGTAAAATAAACTGTGTTACATGGCATGATTAGATAAAATTTTACTGTTCAGTTCTATTTTCTGCTATGTACTATTTTCTTATACATTGAACTTAGATTTAAGGGACCACCTTTTGTGTGTTGCATACATAGGCCTTGACACATTTATACCACGTTGTTGCAAGTCGCATATAGAACTCAAAAATACGTGACTGGCTGGCCACCAGTATGTATAAGCTGTGCGATAGGATTAACCGCTAATAGAGGTTGCATGCTTAGTTTGACTTAGCAGTTAATAGAGGTTATTTGTGTTGTGGATACAACATAGTAGGCATTGGGCAGAGAGGACAATACCTTAGTGTATGGGCTATTATGCACTTTATCTTTTATAACCAGTGAGCTCCGTCGAAGATGCGGGTGAGATTACCCATGATTACTGATGGCTACTGACGTTGTCACTTCCCATTCCCAGAATACGTTTTTAGAATACATGTACGGTTTAAATGTAAATATTTTATATTTATCATGTATTTCTCGTATTTAAATTTCGTAATTTCATGTTAATTAATTTTCTGTAATTTTATTTCTGCACTTTACTTTCTGCTTTTATACTCTGCTTTAGCTTTGCTATGGGTTCGGCTCAGATTGGTTTAATTATGTTGGTTCATCATGAACCGAAATAAACTCCCACCTACCACCACCCCATTTAAAGCCCCAAACCCTTTCTCTCTCTTCATTACTTCTTCTCATTACTCTTCTTCTTCTTCATAACTCTCCCACCAACCTAGGAGAGCAAGGCAAGTGCCAACTTGCTTCCTGATGGATCCCCATTATTATTATTCCATCATCTTCCTTATTTGATTCTAAGTCTCTTTAGTACTTAGCATTTTCAATTTCCATGGCTTATTTGTTGTAGATCTAAGTTTGTTATATTTTTGGGTTTCTTAGGTTTTGATCTAGTAAACTTTGTTATCTTCAAGTTTTAATAGTTCCATGTTGTAGAGAATTTCGTTCTACCCAATTTTGACCTATGGAAGTCCATATTTGGGCTTGGAATGAAGGATTTATGGAGCTTGGAAGCAATGGCTTCCATGGTTCTGTTCTCAGAAAAAAAATTCGGAGAGGAAGAACACCCACAGCCGCATGAATCTCCATTCCTCAGGCGCATGAGATTATTTATTTCCCAATCATTTCCACAGCGCATGAGATTATTTATTTTCCAATCATTTTCCACAGCCGCATGAAACTCCATTCCTCAGGTGCATGAGATTATTTATTTCCCAATCATTTTCCATAGTCGCATGAATCTCCATTCCTCAGGCGCATGAGATTATTTATTTTCCAATCATTTTCCATAGCCGCCGCATGAATCTCCATTCCTCAAGTGCATGAGATTATTTATTTTCCAATCATTTTCCACAGCGCATGAGATTATTTATTTCTCAATCATTTCCCACAGCGCATGAGATTATTTATTTTCCAATCATTTCCCACAGCCGCATGAATCTCCATTCCTCAGGCGCATGAGATTATTTATTCCCAATCATTTCCCACAGCCGCATGAATCTTCATTCCTCAGGCGCATGAGATTATTTATTTTCCAATCATTTCCACAGCGCATGAGATTATTTATTTTCCAATCATTTTCCACAGCGCATGAGATTATTATTTTCCAATCGTTTCCCACAGCGCATGAGATTATTTATTTTCCAATCATTTCCCACAGCCGCATGAATCTCCATTCCTCAGGCGCATGAGATTATTTATTTCCCAATCATTTCCCACAGCCGCATGAATCTCCATTCCCCAAGCGTATGAGATTATTTATTTCCCAATCATTTCCCACAGCGCATGAGATTATTTATTTCCCAATCATTTCCCACAGCATGAGATTATTTATTTCCCAATCATTATTTATTTTCCAATTTTTATTTCTCGAATTTGGCATTAATTAACATTGATTGTTATCTTGATTAATTATTGATCATGCGTTCCTAGATGGAACTAAGAGACTGGCTAGTCGTCTTATTGAATTAAATGGAATAAGACACGTTCATATTTGCAATCGATTGGCCAATCCCGAATATTGACATATAGATACATGCAGGCTACAATTATTTATTTATTTTACGAAAGCAGCATGTGTACTCTATGGTCAAGGCATGATTATTCCGTGGTTAGTTGCATTACGCTATGTAAGACCTACAACCTAACCGTGCGGGTATCGTTGTAGAGTTGAGCATATCATACTTTGTACGGAAGTACTCATTCTGAAATGACCATGATCTATAGCATGGGATTTCACTTAACATAGAGGCTACTAAGTTAAATAAATAATGATTGCATGGAGGGAATGGATCTCCGAGTTCTTACATGACAGCCCTCTTTGGGACTATTAGCGCCCAATAGGCCGGCTGGTTCCCACAGATACTACAATTCTGCCACACGGGCAGGGAGCAGTATCTGCTTATATTATTGTATATTGTATATTAATGACGGGCGTCCCGCTGGGACTCGTCTAATTCATGATTGGCGCAATGGATTTTTGGATCGACTAGCCTTGCTTGCCCATAGTAAGAACTGAGAAATCCTTATTGCATAATCCAGGATAACTTGGGACTTACAGTAGTAAGCCGTAGGAGTTGGATGGTCGTTTAAGTTGATTTGTTTGTGTACTGTACCTACTCTGTTACCTAATTGAGATGATCAGAGCATCAGGACATGACGGGCCAACTTCTGTCCTTGTTTGGTTGGGAGGTTGGTTCGAAGTGTCGTGATGTTACTGAATCCCAGTAGCAAGCAGAGATATATTATTATATTCTCTTATTTACTGGTTTAATGTCTCATATCGTGCTTCCTTGCGGTACTTGCTATTAGAGGTCTAACCTCTCTGGTTTTGCATGGCCAGATTTAGAGCCGGTTCCCGAGGACTCAGCTTACCTCTACCTCCAAGATGGTCAATACTAGAGGAATGATCGCAGGAGAACTCGAGTGGGTTCCTTACTTCTCCGCTCGTTTTGTTAATTACTTTACATTTTGTCGCTTGGCACCGACATGTTAGTCGGATAGTCTTGCTTACTTTTACATAATTGTAATTAAGTCAGACTACAGCTGATAACAATTGTGTATATGTTGCTATATCATCTGGCAATGTTTTGTAAAGCCAGATCTCAAGAACATTTTGACTAAGCATTTGGGACGCCTTATTGCTTTATCTTAAATGTTCTCTGTTATTGCTTCTTGTTTGAATGATTGAGACAATAGATGTGAAGTGACCATAGTGAGACTTTCATGTAGTATGCACCCCCTTGTCTTTTAGACAGCATTGATCATATTATACGGTATTCATCTACCCGTAATACGTAGCTGGCTGAGTCATTCCCCCGCTCTCCAGTATTCTGGTTCTGGGCGTGACAAGGTTTTAGTGGTGGCCCATGCAGGTCTGATTTTAGACTTGTGGGGTATTTAATTTATAGGATGTCTCAATCACACATGTTCCCCTTGATCTCATGATTCGTTACTCTCGACTCTAGCTTGACATTCCTGTATCCTTTGACCTCATTGATCTTTCCTGTCCGATCGTTTGATTGTTCTTTCGTCCCTTTCTTAGGGGCACCTCGTCCGCATCTGTCATGATTGGGCAACAACAACAAGAGCAACATGGACAACCTGACCATGTTGGTCAGCAACAAGGGCCGGTACTAACTCAAGAGACTATCCAAGAAGAAGTAATAGTGGAAGCAGCAGCTGGATCACAGTATCCGGAGGTTCCATCATCACCAACAGTTCCACCTACCCCTGCGGAAATGGACACACACACCGGCTCTTCTGGAGATCATAAGAGGGATGATGGCCACTCAGCAACATCAGATGTTAGCCCAACAACGTATGCACGCTCAGTTACAAGAGCAGAATGTACTACTTAACCAAGGATTGTAGACAGCTTTAGAAAGAGGGCGAGGACAGATTCAGGAGCATCAGCAGGTTTTACAAGTTCAACCCCCCGTTTCGAAGGAACGGAGAATGCCATCTCAGCAGATACATGGCTTAAGGATATTGAGGCTATTCTGACAGCAGCTATGGTGCCGGCAGAAGAACGTATGGATCAAGTAAGTTGTTACTTCAGGATCTCGCACGTGATTGGTGGAAATCAGAGGAAGTGGGCATCAGATGTCATGTTGCTTGGGACGATTTTACCGCAAGATTCAAGACGAAGTACTATGGGGTTGTGGCGCAGTTTGAGCTAAACAGAAGTTTATCAACCTCAAGCAGGCCGCAAGAAGGTAGATGCCTATGCAGCGGAGTTCTGCAGATTGAGCAGGTTTGCCCCAGAGATGGTAGCAACAGAAAGCCAGAGGGCTATGAGGTTCCAGCAAGGGTTTCACCATGAGCTCTTGCAATTGATATAGGGGCACAATTATCAGACTTTTGACGAAGTATTGACGGCAACCCGAAGGCATGAGATCACCATTCAGAGGATCACGGCGAAGACTGGAGGTCAGAAGAGATCTCACAGTCAGATTGAAGGAGGAGGGGGAGCAGGCCCCGAACAACAACACCATCCTTGGCATTCGTATTCACGATGTGGCAATACGAGGGCCAGCACCACCACCCAGGCAGCAGCAGCAACAGAAGAAGAATCAGTAACCCCATCGGGCTGCACTTATTGTGGGAAGATGGGGCACACTAGAGATGTGTTTCGGGCATTGAAAGACTGTGTTTGATATATGGAAATCCTGATCATCGGGTTACCATATGTCCCATAAATTCGAGGTAGGAGGACCAGTACAGCAGTTTTCTGCTCTGCCAGCACCAGGGACAGGGCAGTATCGAGGACCCGCAGTGGCAGTGAGACCATTGGCCCAGCGTCCGTTAATGCACAAGGCTCAGATGTTTCGGCAGCAGGGACCGCCGATGCAGTAATACCAGCATAGACCACCCCAGCATCACAAGACAGGGGCCAGCGACAGCATCAGGCTAGGCCGCAACATGGAAACCAGCAAGGAGGTCGAGGGCAGCATTCACTCTGTCCTTAGAAGAGGCATTGGCATCAGGAGATGTTGTGGCAGGTAACATTCTCGTCGCCTCTTATCCGGCAGTAGCATTATTTGATTCGGGAGCATCACACTCATTTATATCTGCACAATTTACAACACGGCTAGGAATGGAATTCGAGGCATTGTCAGGGAGGTTGAATATACTCACTGGCAATGGGCTCGTAGGAGTTAGTAGAGTTATTCTAGCGTCTAGCATTGTAGTTTGCGGGCATTCCTTACCCGTCCGGTTGATAGAATTTTTTGTTAAAATTTTGACGTTATCTTAGGCATGGACTGGCTGAAAGACAGTCATGCGACGATAGATTGTCGTAGAGGGAGTGTATATTTTGATATTCCAGGCATGAAGAGATTACCTTAGTCAATCAGAGATAACTCAACAAGAGCAGGGAGTAATAACGACAATGGAAGAAGTTAAGTTCCGAAGGTAGTTGAAGAATTTTTAGACGTATTTCGAAGAACTTCCAGGGCTACCACCGATTAGAGATATTGAGTTCAGTATAGAATTGGCACCTGGAACTAAACCGATATCAGATTGAGTTTACAGAATGGCGGATTCAGAGCAGGCCAAGGTATATCAGCACATAGAGGACTGAAGGAGAAGAAGTTCATCCAAACTAGCATATCACCATGGGACACACCAGTGGTACTTGTGGGAAAGAAGGATGGGTCATCCAGATTGTGCATTGATTACAGAAGCTTAACGTGGCGACAGTAAAGAACAAGTACCCACTACCCAGGATCGACGACTTGTTTGATCAGTTGAGCAAAGCTAGAGTTTTCTCCAAGATAGATCTTCATTCAGGGTATCATCAAGTGAGGGTTCGGAAGGAGGATATTCCCAAATAGCATTCAGGTCGAAGTATGGGCATTATGAATTCTTAGTAATGCCGTTTGGTTTGACCAATGCTCCAGCAATATTTATGGATTTGATGAACCGCATCTTTATGCCATACTTAGATCAGTTTGTCGTTGTATTTCTTGACGACATTCTCGTATATTCTGCCAGTGAAGAGGAGCATGAAGACCACCTCAGAAAGTGTTACAGGTTCTAAGAGAGAACCAGTTGTATGCCAAGCTCAGCAAGTGTGAGTTTTGGTCGGATCACATTTCATTTTTGGGTCATACCATATCAGGAGATGGAGTAGCAGTGGATGCCAAGAAGGTAGAAGCAGTAGAGAGTTGGCCATACCCAAGACCGTAGCTGATGTACGGAGTTTCTTGGGATTGGCAGGATATTACAGAAGGTTCGTATCAGACTTTGAAGGCTTTCAGCACCTATGACCCGCTTGACACGGAAGGATGTACCATTCGTCTGGTCGGCAGAATGCCAGACACATTTGAGAATCTGAAGCAGAAATTGATATCAGCGCCTATTCTTACATTACCAGTTGGACCCGAGGTTTTACAGTATATTGTGATGCGTCAGGAAAAGGACTTGGGTGCGTCCTAATGCAATATGGGAAGGTGATAGCATACGCATCTAGGCAACTTCGAGACCACGAGAAGAATTACCCAACTCATGACTTGGAGTTGGCGGCAGTAGTATTTGCTTTGAAGCTATGGAGGCATTACTTATATGGTGACCGAGTAGACATGTACACAGACCATAAAAGTCTGAAGTACATCTTTACCCAGAAAACTGAACATGAGGCAGAGAAGATGGTTGAAGTTGATCATGGACTACGACGTTGAGCTTCAGTATCATCCAGGCAAGGCTAATGTGGTAGCAGATGCTCTCAGCAGGAGAGGCGGCGCATTTATATTGACAACCCAAAGCACATTTTAGAAGACCTTCAGGAGATGGACATCGAGGTTATACTTCCTTGTGATGTAGGAGTTCTGGCGAGTTTACAAGTTCAATCCGACTTGGTAGACAGGATCAAGGTAGCTCAGGCACAGGACCCAAGGATTCAGAAGCTTAGAACAGAATGTGAGTCAGGACTCAGGAAGGAGATGAAATTCATGAAATTGTACACTTAGGTTTGGGTCACGGCTATGTGTGCCTAGTAGAGATATCAGACAGGAGGTTATGGCAGAAGCTCACAGTTCTCAGTATTCTATACACCCTGGAGGGACCAAGATGTACCAAGATATCAAGCAGCACTTCTGGTGGAACGGGATGAAGAGGAGATAGCTAGATTTGTTTCCCGTTGCTTGGTATGTCAGCAAGTGAAGGCAGAACAGCAGAGGCCAGCTGGGTTATTGCAACCGCTTCCTATCGGAATGGAAGTGGGAACATATTACAATGGACTTTGTGACCGGTTTACCGAGATCACCAAGTGGTAAGGATGCTATTTGGGTAATCGTAGATCGGCTTACGAAGGTGGCACATTTTCTTTCTTTTAGAGTAGGTCAATCTAGGAGAAGTTGGCAGAATTGTATACAGCAGATAGTCAGGCAGCATGGGGTCCCAGTCAGTATTGTGTCAGACAGAGATACCCATTTTACATCATTTTTGGAAGAGCTTAATCATAGCTTGGGTACAAGTTAAGATTTAGCAGGCTTACCATCCACAGACGGACGGGCAATCAGAAAGAACAATTCAGACTTTAGAGGATATGTTGCGAGCTTGCACCCTAGATTTTGAAGAATCTTGGGAGAGCCACCTACACTTGGTCGAGTTCTCATACAATAACAGTTATCAAGTCAGATCCAGATGGCACCATTTGAAGCACTATATGGTAAGAAGTGTAGGTCGCCACTGGCATGGGACGATATCGGGGAGAGAAGATGCTAGGCCCAGAAATAATTATCCAGACAGTGGAAGTGATTAAAGGAATTAGAGAGCGACTTCGAGTTACGCAGGATCGGCATCGTCATTGGGCAGACCAGCATCGTAGGCCGCTAGAATTTTTGTTGGGGACCACGTATTCTTATGGATCTCACCTACTCGTGGGGTCATTAGATTTGGCATTCGCGGGAAGTTGAGTCCCCGATACGTGGGCCCGTTTTTCATTGAGAGGATAGGCGATGTTGCTTATCGTTTATCCCTTCCACCTTCGTTACGAGAGGTGTATGTCGTGTTTCATGTATCTCAGTTGCGAAGGTATGTATCGGACCCAAGCCATATCCTTGATCATTCTGAGCTGGTTGTTGGTACCAACCTGTCTTAAGGAACAGCCTGTGTCTATTTTGGACCGAAGAGAGAAGATACTCAAGAACCGAACAATTGACCTTGTCCGGGTTGCTTGGGGTCATCACTCTTTAGGAGAGTCAACATGGGAACGTGAGGATGATATCGATCACGGTATCCGCACCTGTTTGACTCACAAGGTATATTTCCTTCTGTATACCTTGATTATCTTAACTTCTCATGCTTGTCACCTTATGAGTAGAATTCCATAATGTTGTAGATTGTTAGATGTAGATACATTACTTGTTATTATCATTGTAGAATGATTGCTTACTCAATTGTTTATACTTAGATTAGTTTAGCTTCGATATTTCTATCATGCTTCGATCTGAAATTCGAGGACGAATTTTTCTAAGGAGGGTAGAGATGTCACTTCCCATTCCCAGAATACGTTTTTAGAATGCATGTACGGTTTAAAAGTAAATATTTTATATTTATCATGTATTGCTCTGTATTTAAATCCCTTTATTTATGTTAATTAATTTCTGCAATTTCATTTCTGCACTTTACTTTCTGCTTTTATACTGCTTTAGCTTTGCTATGGGTTCGGCTCAGATTGGTTTAATTATGTTGGTTCATCATGAACCGAAATAAACCCCCACCTACCACCACCCCATTTAAAGCCCCAAACCCTTTCTCTCTCTTCATTACTTCTTCTCATTACTCTTTTTTCTTCATAACTCTCCCACCAACCTAGGAGCAAGGCAAGTGCCAACTTGCTTCCTGATGGATCCCCATTATTATTATTCCATCATCTTCCTTATTTGATTCTAAGTCTCTTTAGTACTTAGCATTTTCAATTTCCATGGCTTATTTGTTGTAGATCTAAGTTTGTTATATTTTGGGTTTCTTAGGTTTTGATCTAGTAAACTTTGTTATCTTCAAGTTTTGATGGTTTCATGTTGTAGAGAATTTCGTTCAACCCAATTTTGACCTATGGAAGTCCATATTTGGGCTTGGAATGAAGGATTTATGGAGCTTGGAAGCAATGGCTTCCATGGTTCTGTTCTCAGAAAAAAATTCGGAGAGGAAGAACACCCACAGCCGCATGAATCTCCATTCCTCAGGCGCATGAGATTATTTATTTCCAATCATTTCCCACAGCCGTATGAATCTCCATTCCTCAGGCGCATGAGATTATTTATTTTAAATCATTTCCACAGCGCATGAGATTATTTATTTCCTAATCATTTCACAGCCGCATGAAACTCCATTCCTCAGGCGCATGAGATTATTTATTTCCCAATCATTTCCACAGCCGCATGAATCTCCAATTCTCAGGGCATGAGATTATTTATTTCCCAATCATTTTCCACAGCCGCCGCATGAATCTCCATTCCTCAGGCGCATGAGATTATTTATTTTCCAATCATTTCCCACAGCGCATGAGATTATTTATTTTCCAATATTTCCACACGCATGAGATTATTTTTTTCCAATCATTTCCCACAGCGCATGAGATTATTTATTTTCCAATTATTTCCACAGCCGCATGAATCTCTATTCCTCAGGCGCATGAGATTATTTATTTCCCAATCATTTCCCACAGCCGTATGAATCTTCATTCCTCAGGCGCATGAGATTATTTATTTCCAATCATTTTCCACAGCGCATGAGATTATTATTTTCAATCATTTTCTACAGCGCATGAGATTATTTATTTCCCAATCATTTCCGCAGCGCATGAGATTATTTATTTCCAATCATTTCCACAGCCGCATGATTCTCATTCCTCAGGCGTATGAGATTATTTATTTCCCAATCATTTCCTACAGCCGCGTGAATCTCCATTCCTCAGGCGCATGAGATTATTTATTTCCCAATCATTTTCACAGCGCATGAGATTATTTATTTTCCAATCATTTCCACAGCATGAGATTATTTATTTCTCAATCATTATTTATTTCCCAATTTTTATTTTCCAAATTTGGCATTAATTAACATTGATTGTTATCTTGATTAATTATTGATCATGCGTTCCTAGATAGAACTAAGAGACTGGCTAGTCGTCTTATTGAATTAAATGGAATAAGATACTTTCATATTTACAATCGATTGGCCAATCCCGAATATTGACATATAGATGCATGCAGGCTACAATATTTATTTATTTTACGAAAGCAGCATGTGTACTCTATGGTCAAGGCATGATTATTCCGTGGTTAGTTGCATTACGCTATGTAAGACCTATAACCTAATCGCACGGGTATCGTTGTAGAGTTGAACATATCGTACTTTGTACGGAAGTACTCATTCTGAAATGACATAATCTACGGCATGGGATTTCACTTAACATAGAGGCTACTAAGTTAAAAAATAATGATTGCATGGAGGGAATGGATCTCCGAGTTCTTACATGGCAGCCCTCTTTGGGATTATTAGCGCCCAACAGGCCGGCTGGTTCCCACAGATACTGTAATTCTGCCACACGGCAGGGAGCGGTATCTGCTTATATTACTGTATATTGTATATTGATGACGGGCGTCCCGTTGGGACTCGTCTAATTCATGATTGGCGGAATGGATTGATTGGATCGACTAGCCTTGCTTGTCCATAGTAAGAACTGAGAAATCTTATTGTATAATCCATGATAACTTGGGACTCACAGTAGTAAGCCGTAGGAGTTGGATGGCCGTTTAAGTTGATTTGTTTGTGTACTGTACCTACTCTGTTACCTAATTGAGATGATCAGAGCATCAGGACATGACGGGCCAACTTCTGTCCTTGTTTGGTTGGGAGGTTGGTTCGAAGTATCGTGATGTTACGTGAATCCAGTAGCAAGCAGAGATATTATTATATTCTCTTATTTACTGGTTTAATGTCTCATATCGTGCTTCCTTGCGGTACTTGCTATTAGAGGTCTAACCTCTCTGGTTGTGCATGGCCAGATTTAGAGCCGGTTCCAGAGGACTCAACTTACCTCTACCTCCAAGATGGTCAATACTAGAAGAATGATCGCAGGAGGACTCGAGTGGGTTCCTTACTTCCCCACTCGTTTTGTTAATTACTTATATTTTGCCACTTGTACCGACATGTTAGTCGGATAGTCTTGCACTTACTTTTACATAATTGTAATTAAGTCAGACTGCAGCTGATAACAATTGTGTATATGTTGCTATATCATCTGGCTATATTTGTAAAGCCAGATCTCAAGAACATTTTGACTAAGCGTTTGGAACGCTTATTGCTTTATCTTAAATGTTCTCTGTTATTGCTTCTTGTTTGAATGATTGAGACAATAGATGTGAAGTGACCATAGCGAGACTTTCATGTAGTATGTACCCCTTGTCTTTTAGACAGCATTGATCGTATTATACGGTATTCATCTACCCGTAATACGTAGCTGGCTAAGTCATTCCCCCGTTCTCCAGTATTCTGGTTCTGGGGCGTGACAGACGTTCTGCAGAATGTTATGCTCTTATTGATTGGGCCTCTAGTGCCATAAGGGGGGACCATGTCGATCCTTTAGCCAGGGCCCATGCATTGGAGGGTGTTCTTAAAACTGCATTCACTTAAATTGGTTAGGCATCCTTATCTCTTAGGTATGAGTACTCTTGGTTTGGGTACTTGTATCTGATCGTGGCTTGGAACAGTAATTTGTTGCGGACTAGTTTGCCACATCTTGTCTTTGTTTGGTTGTAGGTGTGGCCATTGCTCCGCTGAGAAGGTATTGAACCTTGTTGTGGTCCGGATACCTTATATTGGATTCATGTCTTGGAAAGATGCTTCGTCGTGGGTTAGTGTGCCATCTCATATCCTTGTTTGGTTGGAGGGGATGGTACGCTAATTTAATGAGAAGTATTAGACCTTGATATGATACGATTTGACTTATTACTATTGAGTTATTTATATTCAGTTTATGTAGCATGTTCTTTTTGTATGTGTTACGTCCCTCTAGGGACCTGGTGATCTCTACAGGTATAGATGTGCAGGACTTTCCGCAGGAGTATGGCTCCGGTATAGACTCATCCTTCATGTTCGAGCGAGTCGTACCTTCTGATCACAGCTGCCCCTATTAGGTCGAGGAGCCTATTTAGTCATCTTTTCTTTTTCTGCTTATCTTAGAGGTTGGACACTTTTTTCTTTCAGTTTATTCTATAGTGCGGTAGTGGATTTGTCTCCGCCCAGTCAACCATTATATTTTGACATTCACTTTGATTCATGAGCTACCATTTTTCTTACATTATACTATGGATGAGATATAGCTTTTACCTATGACTGTCTGTTATGAATATTCACAACACAGCTTATGTGTGTTTTCAAGAATTCCATATATTGGAGTATATCTCGTATATATACAGCTGGCATACTACGTTTCTAGTTCTACGTATTTTGGACATGGGCGTTACAATTAATATGTCCTTGATTCTATCCAAATCTTTTTCTTGAATTTTGGGCTAGATAATGCGTAATTCTGAGAACTGTCTGCCAATGTGGAACTCCTGGAGAATCCATAAATCTCTTACGACACTTACGACAAAGAAAATGTTTGGACGAGTCATGACTGCCAAGTAGTTGAGTTTTCCAGCTACCCGATGATACTGATCAGGAATGGTCATCAGTATTCTTTCGTCGGAAGTAACTTCACTCTTGTGTCCATGCTCCCTTAGCTTGTATCATTCCGGCATCCGTCAGGATATCCAACACATATTTTCTTTGAGACATTGCAATGTGCTTCTTATCCCTTATGACTTCAATCCTAAGAATTAATTCAATGCTTCCATATATTTAGTCTGAAGTTGTTCACCCAGAAACTGTTTCAGCCTTTTAATTCTCTGATTGTCATCCTCAGTGATCACGATATTGTCAATATAGACACCAGTAATATCCTTCAGGCTAATGTCTATCGATAAAAGACCGAATTATCTTTCTTTGATTGATATAGTCCAAACTTTGTAACAACATGGTAAATCGTCCAAACCAAGCAAGGGTGAGTGCTTTATGTTGATAATATACTTTACCCTCCCTTTCAACAAACCAGGAGACTGCATCACATAAACTTTATCTTCAATATCTCCATGTAGAAAAGCATTCTTTGCATCCAGCTGAAGTAATAGCCAGTCATAGCAGACTACTAATTAAGGCCAGAAGCATGAGCACATTGTCATCCTAGTGTGAGACTCGTCTCACAGTATCGATATTTATATACGAATACGTATTTTGTAGTGTATTTTATACTTTATTGGTTTTTGGAACACTTTAAAAAAATTCAAAATTTTCCTTGACCGACATACCGACAGTGTACCAGTGTCTACCGATGGTATACCGCCCGGAGGATATTTTCCACTTTTAGATATTTTCTATTTCAGATATTTTGATGAATAGTGTTTAGATATTTTTGATGAATAGTGTTTAGATATTTTTGTGAATAGTGGTGACATTCTATTGTCCATTAGATATTTGGTTTTCTTTCAATGGATGAGATTGCTTTAAAACGAGTTACGGATCGCGATCCATCGGTTACAATTAATTCACCCCTTATATATATCCTTTGATTTTCTCTCTCCTCTCTCTTTTATTCTTTTCACTCTCTCTTTATTTTATTTTCTTCTCTTCTCTCCCCTTGGGCTATACATGGGAGTTGGCCTTGAGGCCTTGGGTGTGGTGTCTAACCCCCCTAGAAGGAGGAGTAGAAGATTAGGCTTGGAGCTTAACCTAGGCAAGTATATCTTGCTCAAAAGTGATATGACCATGCTTTAATTTTGGTTTTACATAGAAATTAAATTTTTATTGTTCTATAGTATACTTCTCTAAATTGTTAACATCTTAAGTATATAGCACTTTTGATTTTGATCGGTGGTATTGCGTAGATCTTAGTTTTTAGATATGATTTTCGAGTATTTTGAGGTATTCATCTATCAATTTTCAAAATCAGTAAAAAAACCTAATGCTTCCATGTTGAAAATTCAATTCTATGCAATTTTGACTTTTGAAAATTCGAATTTCGATTTAAAATGAGATTTTTATGGCCGAAATAAGTTTTGCCACTTTTCAAGTTTTTTGTTGTTGTTACAAAATGGAATTTTGATGGAATACCAAATTTATAGCCTAAAAACTTATTGTCTTTTGGCCGGAATACTTTCGGTATACCACAGTATACTGTTGGTATACCGATTTTGGCTGTTTTAGGCTGATTTGAGTTATTTTTGTCCGTTTTTGTCCGATTTTGCTATTTTCTTCGATTGGAATGATATCTTAGCATGCTTTAGTATTGTTGTATAGATTGAAAGTGATTCTACACCGTATACACATGTGGGCCTATGTTCAGGTATTGTTCTCTTGTCCAGATTCTAGATAGTGGCACATACACTACCAAAATAAGTCATATTAGCGACGCCAGAGGACGTCGCTAAACGACAAAAAGATGTCGCTAATTTTATTTAGCAACAAAATTAGCGACGTAACATCCATGTCGTGTAATGCATGGTCGCTGATAAAGAATTCGTCGATATTCATCGCCATGGCGACGTTACTTTGCGATGCCTAAATGTCGCTAGCATTTTAGTGGCTAGCGACGTTTGCCGACAACGCATTGCTAATTAGCAACGTAATCTTTCGTTGCTAATTGTCGCTGATAGTTCAACGTTTAGTGACGTAATCAGCGATATTTAGTGATTAAATCTGACAATTTGGGTTTGCACATCACGATTTTAGCGACGTCTGGCGACAGTCATCGACGTCTCCAACACAGGCTAGCGACGTTCTGATACGTAAATAGCGACAAAATTAGCAACATTAGTTGACTATTTTGCTGACATGTCGAATTTACTACGTCAGCAAGGTAGCGATGTCTAGCGACGTTTGCTTTTCAGGTTAGCGACGTACGGATATACCTTAGCGACGTACTTTGGTGTTGCTATGCGTCGGTAAACATCGCTAAGCGTCACTAAATTTAAAAAAATAGGATTCTGTTTGCTTTTTCCATCAAGGATCTACTTATGTTTTAAATGACAGTTTACAAATAATAGAGCCGGAGCAACCCTCCGTAGAATTCTCTTGGTTCGCCGACCCCTTCGGTGGAACACTCAACACTGGTAAACTAATAAAGAGACAAATGATAAAAATATACTACCAATAATCAAATAAATAGAATTCAACGATCAGAAAGACATGAAATAGCTGGGTGGATACAAATTCACTACCAAACGGCTATAAAAAGAGTTTGTCCGATAATGTTTCAACTATGACTCAACATAACACAAATTGTTACTAAATGTATAAAATAAATACATAAAGACCCAATAATGGGTCAAAAACACAACAAATGAAAATAAGGCCAATAAAGAACTACGCCTGGTTTGGAGGAGGAGGAGGAGGCAGTCCCCGCATCTGGGATAACAGGAAACTATACTACACCGGGGTCAACGTTACTGGCGATGACTCATCAGTAAAAGGAGGAGGAGGCAATAGAACCGATACAGTCGGTATGGATGTTGACGTACGACCAGAAAGTGTCTGCTCCATGGCTAGCAGTCTAGAGTTGGTAGAATCCATAACAGCCGCCAGCCTAGAAAGCTGATCGCCTATGGCCAGCTGCGACCCCTGCACCATCTGAACGGAAAGATCCGTCTTCTCCTGCATCGCCTGAATGGCATGATCCCCACTCGCTTGTCTCCCTAATGATGCGCTCGAGCATATCAAATTATGCAGTGAGTGTCGCATCGTCCGTCTGCGGCAGGCTGGAGCTGCTCCACAATCCTCCGTAACAGCTCATTACGCAGCTCAGTAAACTGGCGACAGAGTTCCTCCACTCGAACCAACTCCGATAAGGGCTGTGGGGAATGCACACTGGCAGAAGGGGGCCCTGGATGACTACGTCGCCACAAAGGCATCGTAGGATCCCGTACCATAGTACGTACCCCTCTGAAGACCACCAACAGCGGACATCTAGAGCTCGTTCATCGTCCTAGCCATAGGGGATGTGAGGAAGTACCAGCCCCTTCCTCCATATGTGCTTTCCAGATCAACTTGGCGTCAACGGCAGGAAATTGCTTCTCGATCATTTTATCCCGGTGTGTAACTACCACTTTTCTAAAATGAGGGTAATTTTGAACTTTTGTAAAATTGATCATGTTAGTTATTAAATAATGGATTTAAATCATGTTAGAGATAAATTGGTGAATTTTTAATTATTTTAATATTATTTAATTTGATGTATTGTGATTTTATCATTTGCTAGTAAAACCTTATAACTACTTTTCCTAGAGACTAACCATGACCCTGGAGACCTAGCTAATGGATTGAGATTAGTAATTAGGCTCTAATCTAGCTAGGAATCACTTTGAACCTAATTAAAGAATAGAAACAAGGTGCTAGTTTGGGCCTTTAGCAAAGGGACTAGATTTTACAACTTAGAAAGGCCTTTGGGCCATTGCAACTTGACCTAACCCTAGTCTACCCCTCCTGGCTGGCCACATTGGTCTCACCCCTATATAGATCATCATTAGCCCTCTTTCTTCCCCTCTCTTATAGAAACCCTAACCCTAATTTGTGTTCTTCCCAAAATTCTCCTATTTCCTCAAATCAACTCCAAATTCAACCAAACCAATTGCATTCTCTTCCTCTTGAAGAGAGGAGGTCACTATTGGCTAGGTAGGAAGAATTTGGAGCAATTTGACTATTGGATTTGGTGGGAGATCATTTCAAAAGAATTTTATTAGAATTCCAACTCCCAATTAAGAGCCTCTAAACCTATTAGATTTCAGTTTTATTGTTGTAGATGCATCCATTTATGGTCCCCCTAGCTTTAGGAATGATTTGGGTCTAGTTCGTGTCCATTTTACGTACGTATCATATGTGTATCGCTCCGTATCGAAAAGGTGTCTCAAGTACTGTTCGACGAAATGCCCCATAGAAAGTTTTTATCACCAATTTCTGATGTAATTACATTTTGGGTAGCTAATATACTATGGATTGCAATGGTGTTTGACTGAGTTGATTTTGATGTGCTAAAATGGACACGGGGATACACGGCTAGGAATGCACTGGCTACAGTATATCCCCTGCTACTGCAGGCCTCGTGCTCACTTGACATGTCACCTTTTTTCGACCTAGCCACTATTCTAGGTAAGGACAGTGACTGACTGTAGGCCATGGTCGTGGGGCTTCAAACCCTAGCAAGTTCGATCTGTGGTTCGACCCACAGATTTTACTGCTTGTGTAGTCGAGACTATGTACATGCGTGCACCTTGTTTCATATTGTTGTTTGACACCACTTGACACACATTGGACACTGCACATGCTGTACACCTAATGGACACTCTTCACTTGACACTGGATACTACATTCACTCTTGGCACAGCTCACGCATACATATTTATATCTTCGTATGTTTACACATTTCTTCATTTACCTTACTGTACATTTGACACCCCATGTCTGACACTTGATTCACATTGCTGTTTATATTGACATTTCTTGGACACTTGTTTGATATTTAATACATGATACACTTGTTGACACATATTGGACACTCTTGTATTGATGTTAGACACTTGTTACACTGCTCACTCACTTTGAGACACTCTTGACATTTCACTCATTAACTTGACCACATGTCTGCACACTTGATTCACATACTGTATACTCACTGCACATTTGTATATCATGCAAGCTTTCATAATGCATTAGTTCACATTTCCTTCACACCATTACTGCACACATTTTTTGGTCGTAATTGCCACACACTTGACATCATCTGACACTTGTACACTGTACAGATTGCCTGGACATGTAGATACATCTGTTTACCTTACCTACATCACATGATGCACTTACCTGCATATGCATCATAGCCTAGTTGCCGTACCAAATTTCACTCATCTTTGCATTACCTTGCACTTTACCAAGCTTGCATTGCTTTCATTGAACACTTTGTATCAATTGGTATCAGTCATTGGAACAACCTTATTGGTAACCTATTTGTTTTGGGTTCAGACCTTACCTATTGTTGGGGTAGAATTAGCTTTGTTTTAGACCCAGTTTGTTTGGCTATTACTGATACTCGAATGCACTGCTAGTAGAAGTCCACAAACCTTTATCAGCCACCTAGGACTTGGTTTTGGTTTAGCCACACCTAGTTTAGCCTGTCCAACTTAATATACATTGTTCAGTCCAGTTTATGAGTATCACTCATTTGCATGCCAGTTAATTTCTCATACCTTAGAGTTCATATCCTATTTTCACCATTTCTTTCATATAGACAGGACCAATATACTGAGCATATAAAACCTTAGTTGAAACATCTTTCCTACATCTAAGCATTGTTTGTTCTATCTCTCTTAGCCTACATGCCCTGTCTATTTGAATAACCTACTCATTCTTGCATCTAAACCACACCATATCATGTGCAGGTATAAGTTGAATATTCTGTCTTTCCCCCTTCTTCATATTCTCAGATATTTGTCTTTGACACTTGTATATGCATTCAATTTCCTGCATACATGCTCTGATACAAGCCATGTATCAGAGCTAGTGCTATATTTCACTGTATGCCTTTTTCAAAAGTCTGCAACACTCTTCCATGTGACCCTCACACTCACTTACCTTTGATATCACCTAAACACACTTCACATTGCATTGTCTACTTGATATGCACTTACACATTCATGGAGCATGCCACTGCACATGGTTACATACACTCACACTTCACTGCATTTCAAATTACTTTGGTCTTGCATACAATTGTATATCCTCCACATCAAATCCTTCACTTCCACATTCACATAGCACTACCTGAACACATTGCAGCCCCTTTTGCTAGACCATTGTTTAAGTTCAGTTGCTTATATGGGTTTGTCCACATGTATGTTAGGCATGGATGCTATACATTATTATATGTGTGTGATATAGGTATATGTGATATATTATATATAAGGATATGTGAGGTTATGTTATATACATACATGTTACTTGAGAGGCTTATATATGTCTAGATTATAGGCTTTGGATATGTATATAGTTGATATATATGTTATATGATATAGTATTATGGTATCCTAAGATGATTAGCCTATGGTTTAATTTTGACTAGCCTTAGATAGAATGACCTACAAGTTGACCAATAGTCTAGAGTTGACTAGAGATTGACCAAAAACCTACAAGGTTGACTAGTTTGACAAAGAGTTGACCAGAGTTGACTTTGGGTTGACTTTGAGCTAGAGAAACCTAGTGTCATGTAGATTGTATTGTATATTTCAATTATTCAATGTTGAACACTTTATAACCTGTATTGCTCTAAATATGATATTGTGACTCCAGTTCGGACATCTATTCACATCCGTTACCCAAGATATCAGGCGAGTACATTCAATTTTAGTTTTCATTCATGATAATATCTATATGCCTGCTTTAGACTACTTTACATGATGCTTACACGTCGTTAATATGGATTGGTACTATATAGATCTTTTCATGAGATGTTATTCCCTCATCGGGTGCATCGGGTATTAAATGTTCATGTACTCCATCATGTGCATCATGTACTCCTTGTACTTGTATTTCTTTATGTACACACACGTGCTCTCATGTATTCTCATGTTCTCATATGTGCTCCATATAAACTAACAATCATGTACGTAACGTAACTTGACAAAATCCTTGTATATTGATTATGGTAGGGATGAGTAGAAGTGGTTATGTGATTAATTCCCAAGTAGTATAAAAATGTGCATGTCTGTTATACCCTCACATATAATGGAGTTACCATAGAATAAACATGTGCAAACCTAAACCAATTATATAACCATCTTGTGCTCTAAATCACTTATATTTACAGTTCTTATTTTCTATACAACTTTCATGTACTCAGATTTGTCTATTTTACTTTTCATGTACATCTCTTACAGCGTTTCATGCATTTTATGATACTGTTCGTTCCATATTTCTACCATGTTATGGAACTGCTTTCAGAGATATGTGCTCGTTCCTGTCCTGATTGGACCCGTTGACAAAAATATTACAGATAACCTGGAGGACATCTTCACTACCTACCATGGAGCTGACGTAGATGACACTTGTGACTTGGACCTTCAGGAGGATCCATTTGTACTGAGGAGACTACCATAGTTCCTAAGCTAGACTGCTAGGGTTTTATCTATCTTATTTCAGTGGTTTTGAGTTGTATTTATTCAGATGTTATGTTGTGTGTTGATAACACTTAAACTTATTTCATTTCTGGTTGTATCTCACTCTGTGATTTCATATCCATCTTATCGTGATGTTTATCAACCTCTAGGTTTTGTGATTGAGTTGTATCTTCTGAGATGTCCTCCTATTGAAGAGTATATTCTGTACAGGTACATTTATACTATGTTAGATGTTTAAGACGTCAGACAGCGTTCTACCGTCGACACTACGGTGTAGGCTGAACGTACCCACGGTCTCGTTCTTACACTGGGTACGGGTCGTGACGCATTTTTAGTGGTAGCCCATGCAGGTCGAGATTCGTATTAGTGCGATATCGTGGTAGCATAACGACTTAGTTTTTCTACCACGAGCCTGCGATAGAATATAGGAACTAAGGTATTAGAATGAGAGGATACTCAATCACGGTTAAAATTTTTTGAAAGATTCCTAGGACGACCCCTGAGAATCTTATTTTGAACTTCAATTTGAAATTCTTTCCTCTTATTTATGTTCATCCTTGCTCCTTGTTATAGAATTTGATTTTGATGGATCATTGTTGATTTTGATTTTCTATCGAGATAAATTTTATGGCCTGAGTTACGGTATCTTCTGATAACATACGTTGACAGGAATAACAGGGAAGGTAAAACATCTACTTGGTTATGGAGCCTAGAGTTTATCGCAGCTATATTAGCCGGCTTGGCAAGAACGTAGAGACCTAACTTCGGATGTATATATCTTGATTATGAGATTTGGAATTACTCACAGCTATACTAGCCAGCGTAGCGTGGATTCCAGATGACATTATAGAGGTGCATACCCCAGTTATGGAATCTACCATTTATCGCAGCCTTGCTTACTGACATGGCGAGGATTCTGAGTATCATTATTTTGGACAGATGCGTATGATTATCAGATTGTATCTTGAGAAGGTTCTTAACATATCATCTCTATCTTTCACTTCTGTTATTATAAAATTGTATTCCATCATCAATTAAAAGGAGTAGGGATAATTTCAGTATTTCAGTCAAATTCCTTGTAGAGTTTCATTTATAATTCTTTCATAGTGTGATGGTTTGATGGCTTGTAGAGTGTATGTATTCTAGAGATGATAGTTTAGCTATGATATTAGAATAGTAATCCATTGTAGATAATTCTCTGTTATTTATGATAATCACCAATTTTTATATATGATGTTAGTCTGCCTTACAGCATTTGATATTTTCTTGAATTCCTCTATTTTCAGTATGGCACCCATGACCAGAGCATGTCCCCTAAGCGTAGCTGCAGTTTCGGATATGACTGAGAGCGTGCTTCAACCTCCTGTTACTCAGGAGGTAATGATCCCCCAGATGACTAGAGGGTAGTGGCGCCTCCTGCCGTTGAGAAGGTGGTAGCAGCCTCACTAGAGAGTTTTTCTCCATCTTTTGCCATTCAGGAGAGAGCTACAGTTTCACCTGAGATCGGGAGTCTTCCTCTGCCTTCTGGAGTGGTACCCCATACCCTATTCTCGGGAGGTTTAGCCCTGATGGAACTCAGATACTTGGACTTCTCCAGGATGTGTTAGAGACACAGAAGGTTCATGCCGAGATCCTAAGGGAACAGAGCAAGTGGATTCAACAATTGTGTGACTTAGTGCATTCAGGAGGAGAGCCTAGTTCCAAAAGAGTGAAGAGCAGTATCCAGTTCCACCCAGAGCCCCAGGAGTACCCAGACCTGTAGTCTAGGCCTTTCCAGTTCAGATACCTATCCAGCAGAGGCTAGTTAAGCAAGTACCTACCTGTGCTTTCTGTTGGAAGCTTGGGCATGTATGGGCTGACTGTAGGAAGATGAGAGGGTTGTGCCTGTATTGTGGAGCAGTTACCCACACGATACGAGACTGTCCTATTACACGTATCGCAATTGAGGCCCCACCTCCAGGAGGGAGTTTCAGCCACCAGACCTAGTTGGAGGTGAGTCTTGATCTAGACCTTGGCATGTCTTTTGAGATGATTTGATACACCCTACCGTTGTTTGTATGTTTTGATACCTTGTGATTATCTTGTGCCATAGTATGACTGGTGTAGCTAGATAAGACTTTCAATTGATATGACATGTCATGACCAATAATAGCCTAACCATGTATGTTATTTCTTTCAATGAATATTGTATGATTTAGATAAAGATTTCTTAGACCATGATTGTTGGGGGCATGACCTTAAGAAGAGTACAACCAACCTAAATTTTAATGACGAAATTTTTCTAAGGGGGGATGGATTGTAACTACCACTTTTCTAAAATGGCATTTTGAACTTTTGTAAAACTGATCATGTTAGTTATTAAATAATGGATTTAAATCATGTTAGTAATAAATTGGTGAATTTTTATTATTTTAATATTATTTAATTTGATGTATTATGATTTTGTTATTTGCTAGTAAACCTTAGAACTACTTTGTCTAGAGACTAACCATGACCATGGAGACCTAGCTAATGGATTGAGATTAGTAATTAGGCTATATATAGTTAGGAATCATTTAGAACCTAATTAAAGAACAGAAACAAGATGCTAGTTTGGGCCTTTAGCAAAGGGACTAGATTTTACAACTTAGAAAGGCCTTTGGGCCATTGTAACTTGACCTAACCCTAGCGCACCCCTTTTGGCCGGCCACATTGGTCTCTTACCCCTATATAGATCATCATTATCCCCCTTTCTTCCCCTCTCTCATAGAAACCCTAATCCTAATTTGTGTTTTTCCCCAAATTTGCCCCATTTCTTCAAATCAACTCCAAATTCAACCAAATTAATTGCACTCTCTTCCTCTTGAAGAAAGGAGGTCACTATTGGCTATCTAGAAAGGATTTGGAACAATTTGACCATTAAATTTGGTGGAAGATCATTTCAAGAGGATTGTCATTAGGATTTCAACTCCCAATTGGTAAGAGCCTCTAAACCTATTAGATTTTAGTTTTATTGTAGTAGATGCATCCATTTAGGGTTTCCCTATCCCTAGGAATGACGAAATGCCCTATAGGAAGTTTTAATCACCAATTTCTGATATAATTATATTTTGTGTAGCTAATATACTATGGATTGCAAATTGTTTGATTGAGTTGATTTTGATGTGTTTTGATGTATTAAAATGGACACGGGGACACGCGACTAGGAATGCACAGGCTACAGTATATCCCCTGCTACTGTAGGCCTCGTGCTCACTCAACACGCCACGTTTTCTCGACCTAGACACTGTTCTAGATAGGAGCAATGACTGACAGTAGGCCATGGTCTTGGGTCTCAAACCCTAGCGAGTAGGGGTGAGCGTCAGTATAATCGGTCGGTATTTGGTCGATTTTTCGGTATATTTTAAAATCGGTATTTGAAAAACCAATACCAATATCGTACCATTTAGAATTAGTTTTTTCGATTTCGGTTAAATCGGTATTCAGTCTATTTTTGTTCGGTATCGATATTTTACCAATTAATATTTGATCAATTAACACACTTAATATTGTAGAACTCTTAACCTAATATATATTTTTTTACTTTTTTGAAAGCATTAATTTTAAAGCCAAGCCTCTACCAACCAAACAATTAATCAATATTATTAGAACAATATGTAACAAGTCGCAAACACCTAAAAATGAGCCTAAAATATCAAACGCGGTCACTAAGTTTAATCTTTAGTATAAGTTTAATTAACCAAAATTCACTTCAAAATTATATAAGAACAAAAAAACATAAGCTCAAAAGATCAAAAACTCAATTCTTAGCATTCTTAACATAAATTCAAGTACACTAAAATTCATTCCAAGTTCTAGGAAACCAACTAAAACAAAGAAAAAAAAAATAAGTAGTGTAAAATTAATCATGAACAACATTAAAAAATGGTGTGTTTGTGTGTGTGTGTGTATGTGTGTGTGAATCGGTTCGGTATTTTTGGTATGGTATTACACTCAAACCGTTATCATTACCATTATACCATAATTTAATCGGTTCGGACAATTCGGTATCGGTACATAATTTTGGTTCAGTTTTTGGAATATTTTTAATCGATATTCGGTCGGTTTTTCGGTATCGGTTGGTATTTGCTCACCCTACTAGAAAGTTCGATCTGTGGTTCGACCTACAGATTTTACTGCATGTGTAGTCAAGACTATTTTATATGTCTGCACTTTGTTTCACATTGTTCTTTGACACCACTTGGACACACATTGGATACTGCACATGTTGTACACCTAATGGACACTCTTCACTTGACACTGGATACTGCATTCACTCTTGGCATAGCTCACGCACACACATTTTATTATCTCCATATATCTGCACATTTCTTCATTCACCTTACTGTACATTTGACACCCTATGTCTGACACTTGATTCACATTGTTGTTGACATTTGATGGACACATGTTCGACACTTAATACATGATACACTTGTTGACACACATTGGACACTCTTGCATTGATGTTAGACACTTATTACACTGCTCAATCACTTTGAGACACTCTTGACATTTCACTCATTCACTTGACCACATGTCTGCACACTTGATTCGCATGCTGTATACTCACTGCACATTTGCATATAATGCAAGCTTCATAATGCATTAGTTCATATTTCCTTCACACCATTGCTGCACACATTCTTTGGTTGCAATTGAAACATACTTGACATCATCTGACACTTGTACACTATACAGATTGCCTGCACATACAGATACATCTGTTTACCTTACCTACATTACATGATGCACTTAACTGCAAATGTATCATAGTCTAGATGCCGTACCAAATTGCACTCATCTTTGCAATACCTTGAACTTTACCAAGCTTACACTATTTTCATTGAACTCTTTGTATCAATTGGTATCAGTCATTGGAACAACCTTACTGGTAACCCATTTGTTTTGGGTTCAGATCTTACCTATTGTTGGGGTAGAATTAGCTTTGTTTTCAGACCTAGTTGTTTCGCTTACTAATACTCGAGTGCACTGCTAGTAGAAGTCCCTAAACCTTTATCAGCTACCTAGGACTTGGTTTTGGTTTAGCCATACCTATTTTAGCCTGTCTAACTTGATATACATTGTTCAGTCCAGTTTATGATATCACTCATTTGCATGCCAGTTAACTTCTCATACCTTAGAGTCCATATCCTATTTTTTCACCATTCCTTTCATATAGACAAGACCAATATACTGAGCATATGAAACCTTAGTTGAAACATCTGTCCTAAATCTAAGCATTGTTTGTTCTATCTTTCTTAGCCTACAGGCCATGTCCATTTGAATAACCTACCCATTCTTGCATCTGAACCACACCATTTTATGTGCAGGTATAAGTTGAATATTCTGCCTTTCCCCCCTCCTTCACATTCTCAGATATTTGCCTTTGACACTTGCACATGCATTCAATTGCCTGCACACATGTTCTGATACAGGCAATGTATCGGATCTAGTGCTATATTTCACTGCATGCCTTTTTCAAAAGTCTGCAACACTCTTCCATGTGACCCTCACACTCACTGACTTTGATATCACCTGCACACACTTTACATTCAATTGCCTACTTGATATGCACTTGCACATTCATGGAGCATGCCACTGCACATGGTTACATACACTCACACTTCACTACATTTCAAATTACTTTGGTCTTGTATACAATTGCATACCCCCCCCATATCAAATCCTTCACTACACATTCACATAGCATTACCTGAACA